>VONZ01001143.1:2500-208146 GCA_012976165.1 Labeo catla | reverse complement strand
ACTGATCATAAAAAAATACGAATCTTTATCCGGGTAAATCGGCAAAGACATCAATTTATAACGCCGAAAGTGTTGTTTTCTCAATCCCGGTGAAAAATGGAGCATGTCAAGATGTTGACATTGAGAATCTCTCTCTCTCTCTCTCTCTCTCTCTCTCTCTCTCTCTCTCTCTCTCTCTCGCTGTCCTCCCGTTCGCTTTCGTATGCGGGCGGTACAGGCGCTTGCCGTCTGTGACCCATCTGGTTGTCACGGTAACCTCAGGGAATCTTGTAAGATAATTAGCTAGGCGTTGGACGTGCCTCGTAATTTGGCACGACAGTGTGACCCGGTGAAAAGGAATGCGCTGAACCCCATTTGCCACGCTGGAGGTGGAGTGTGTGCCCTTTGACCTCTGTACCCTGACGGGGTCAAAGATCAATCCACATGCCCGAACCCTGCGACAAAACAATTGATGTCCCGTCGCAATTTAATAATGAGGATCACGTCCGTAGCGCTCGCCCCGGTAGTGGATTGATTGTCGTCCTTTCCTGGAATGACACATGCTGCTGTTCTCGTTCGGTTCGAAGGTCTCCTCGCAGGACCCCGGTGCGACTGTTGTCCTTCCATCTGTTTTGACTCATCTCCTCCTGTTCATCAGTCTCTGTGTCTCTGACCCGCGCTGCCACCTCCGACAGCGCTATGCATTTAAATTGGAATTGAAACGTAGCGACTTGTGCAGTCTAAACGCAGACTCGGACCCGAAGGCATTTAGATGCAAAGCGAGTCCTCTGGTCGCCTGTCAGTGATGATGCCGGTGTGTATTGACTATATGGAGGGCAACAGGTTTTTTATTTACTTATCGCAGATGAATATTGACATGGGGGTTTCTGTGCGGGTGTTCTATTTATAAAATCTTGCGAAATCAACAAAGTCACAGCACCTAACATCCCGTGTCGTAAGTAAGATGCGACTTGTCTGTCCACACTGACACAGCGTGACATAAATAGATTCCTAAACAACAAGTTTTTTTGCATGTAAGAGCTTTCATGTGGCGTGGTAGGGCAGTATGTATATTTCATACAGGGTACTTGATGTGCTTTTTGAAATATAATAACTGGATTTTTTGTAATCAAGGGGTGCTTAAAACACACCCTGCTGCAATCAATTAATGATACTCGACTTACTTACTCACCGATGCTAATTTTCACTCACATTTGGCACTTGGCCAGTGTTCATTTGAGCCATTATAAATTTTTACCTCTTAGTATTTGTTGTCTAGGCTAAGTTAACAGTTCATATCAGTGTTATAATTAAAATTAATACAAAATAATAATTAATACTAATACTATAAAAAAAAACAAACACTTATTTCAGCTGGTTGCCAAGTCAACATTTCTCATTGTCATTTCATTTAACTTGTTGTACAAAAAGGACTATAAATTTAATTAAAATGAATAAAAACTATATAGACATGTTTAAAAAAATAAATAAATAAAAATGAAAAAACACAACAATGAATAAATTGTTCATTTTGAATAAGTCAAAATGAAAATAGAAAAATAAATTCTGAATATTAATAAAAAACTATCAGTAATGTAATAATATTACTGGTTCATACTAGACTTCCTTTATTTAAAATGAAAGACATTTATTATAAATTTAAAGACATTTTTTATTTTGTTTTTTACATTTTTAATTAAGTCATAATTTGATGAACGATATTCTTTGTATTTTCCTTGAAACCTTGTAAATACCTTGAAAACAGTATTTATTTAAGAAAATTAAAATTAAGACAACGTTGTATTTATTTATTTTATTTATTGACATTTTTAATTATGTAATGAAGAATTTCTTGAAAAGTTTCTTGAAAACCTAAAAAAAATGGTGATATTATTCAAAATCATAATAAAAAACTAACAGTAAACTAATGATACAAAAATAACACTGGTTCATACCAGTTTTTATTTATTTATTTATTGACATTTTTAAGTAATAAAGAATGTGATGAACGATATCCTTAATATGTTCCTTGAAAGCCTGAAAAATAGTGCTTAAAGCTCTTGAAAGACCATGAACTTTAAATTAAAAAGAAAATGTAAAAATATACACATACATTCAAAATACTAATAAAAACTAACAGTAAATTAATGACACAAAAATAACAATGTTTCATACCAGAAATTATGTATTTATTTATTTATTTCAGAAAATTAACATGAAGACATAATGCTTTATTTATTGGCATTTTTAATCAAGTAATAAAGAATTTGATGAACAATATCCTTTGTATATTCCTTGAAAACCTAAAAAATAGTGCTTAAAGTTCTTGAAAGACCATGAACTTTAAATCAAAAAGAAAATGAAAAATATAAAAATAAATTAAAAATATTAATTTAAAAAACTAACAGTAAATTAATGACACATAAATAACACTGGTTCATACCAGAATTTGTTTATTTATTTAAGAAAATTAAAATGAAGACACAGTGTTTTTATTTATTTGTTTATTACCATTTTTAATTAACTAATAAAAAGTTTGACGAACAATATCCTTTGTATATTCCTTGAAAACCTGAAAAATAGTGCTTAAAGTTCTTGAAAGACCATGAACTTTAAATGAAAAAGAAAATGAAAAATATAAAAATAAATAGTCAACTAACAGTCAATAATGACACAAAAATAACACTGGTTTATACCAGATTGTTTTTTGTTTTTTTGTTTTTTAAAGAAAATTAAAATGAAAACATGATGTTTTATTTATTTATTGACATTTTAAATTAAGTAATGAAGAATTTGATGAATGATATCATTTGTACATTCTTTGAAAACCTGAAAAAAAAGTGCTTAATGTGCTTTCATTTTGAAGCATCTGGGCATCATTGTGGTTGTTGTAAACAGAAAGGTTTTCAGTTGTATTTTTATGTTGTGCATGTTTGCATTCTGCAATAAAACCTAAAAGTGTTGTTTTTCAGGTAGTTGGCTAGTTTATGTTGGCAGTTTACCTAACTTGAACTTGCTAAGTCAAGTTGAACTGCAATGTCTCTAGATGAGTTCTTTGTTTCTGCCTTACTGTGATTGGAAACCAAACCTTCACGTTCTCACCACAGTTTCTCCTCATAGTCTCCCATCCCCCCTTTATCTTCAATCTCTTTGTCTCTCACCTCATTGTGCTATCTGTGTTGGTCTGGTCATGCACAGATTAATTGATAGCCTGATTACCAGTGACGCAGTACAGAAAAAGCACATCATCTCTCTCATGACATGCATCTTTCCTGAATAGCAATCGAACATCAGCGTAGACCTGATCCAGATTACCCTGACTCCCAGGAGAGTGTGTCATCGTCTGTCTGCCACTCCCTTCCTCAGCACGTGTGTTCTCTCTCACACACGCGAGGCAGCGAGAATCAATCAATATGGCCGTCAAGGCGAATGGCACCGCATAGTCTTCTGGGAGCCGGCGGCAGGTGACTTTGAGGCCGTGGGGTCCATGCTAATGAAATTGTGAGTGCCTTTGGATGGGCGATGGTAAATCAATCAGTTTCATCTTCTGTTTACACGTCACCTGAGAACGTGTACAAAATGGTCAGCTGTTTTTTTTTTCTCGTACTGTACTCGAGAAAGGTAATCATAGCTCTGTTCGTTTACTGGTAGGTGAAGCAAATAGAAAAAAGATGATATTTTGGAGGTTATTGTTCTCTCGTATGCTTTTTTTTTAACTTCAGTTCAACCTTGGATTTTTGCTCAATCATGTTTTTGCTGCAGTCATTTTTTTTTCCAGTAGAACTTCAAGTCTTTTGTTTCTTTTTGCTTTTTATTTACAGATTTCACAAGTGTGAATTGATTCCAGTGAATTTTATCAGTTGACTTCTTACCGTCAAATAATGTGAATTTTATATATATATATATACACATTGTACTAAACAGCCAAATCACGTGAAAGCAAAGCAAAGATGGTATTTCGATAAGGTGTGCCTCAGGGAGATGTTATTAGTCCGTTTATGTTTCCAGAGATTTCATTATCAGTTATATAAATGTATAAAAAACTATATTTCCAAATGTTTTCAAATACACTACCAGTCTGTTTGAACAGTAAGATTTTTAATGTTTTTTTATTTTTATTTTTAAAGTTTTGCTCACTTTTGCTCACCAAGCCTGCATTTATTTGATCCAAAGTGCAGCAAAACAGTAAAATTTTAAAATATTTTTACTATTTAAAATAAGAGTTTTATATCCGAGTATATTTTAAAGGGATAGTTCACCCAAAAATGAAAATTTGACGTTTATCTGCTTACCCCCAGGGCATCCAAGATGTAGGTGACTTTGTTGCTTCAGTAGAACACAAAATGAAGATTTTTAACTCAAACCTTTGCAGTCTGTCAGTCATATAATGGCAGTCAATGGCTGCCAAATCTTTGAGAGTAAAAAAAAAAAAAAACATACGCAAACAAAACCAAATTAAACCCTGCGACTCGTGACGATACACTGATGTCCTAAGACACAAAACGATTGGTTTGTGCGAGAAACTGAACAGTATTTATATCCTTTTTTGTTTTTTTTAAACCTCTGACTCACCGCTATGTCCTACTGTCCTGAGCGCATGCACAGCATCTGGCGCATGACGTGTACGCGCTCTGGCGTAGTATACGCAAGGGCTAGAAGCGATCTGCGCTTATAGATGCTCTCCACTTCTGTTGGCATCTCAAAACACTTACCACAAGAACACCACCACTTTTGAAGAGATCTCTGTCTCCCTGAAGTTTGAAGACTTGCTGCTGCTTCCTCCATCTCTCTGACTTCTTGCTAGTATTATGATTCAAATAAATACGGTTGGGCAAAAAAAATTTACGTTGTCTGATGATATTTAAAAATCGTCTTCCATTGCGATGACCTGTACCTCTAAATATCTTTAGATCTTCATGTTCTACTGAAGAAACAAAGTCACCTACATCTTGGATGCCCTGGGGGTAAGCAGATAAACGTCAAATTTTCATTTTTGGGTGAACTATCCCTTTAAAATGTAATTTATTCCTGTGATTTCAAATCTGTTTTTTTTTAGCATCATTACTCCAGTCACATGATCCTTCAGAAATCATTCTAATATTCTGATTTGCTGCTCAAAAAACATTTATTGTTATGTTGAAAACAGCCGAGTAGAATTTTTTTCAGGTTACTTTGATGAATAGAAAGTTCGGAAATAGAAATGTTTTGTAGCATTATAAATGTCTTTATCATCACTTTTGATCAATTTAAAGCTTCTTTAAATAAAAGTGTTTCTAAAATTTTGTTCCCTAAAAATAAATAAATAAATTATTGGACTCTGAGCTTTTGATTGATATAGTGTATAATGTTACAAAGGCTTTTTATTTCAGATAAATACTGATCTTTAGATCTTTCTATTCCTCATGAATCTTGAAAAAAATGTACTGAACTGTTTTAAATATTGATAATATTAATAAAAAGATGCTTTTTTGAATAGCAAATCAGCATATTAGAATGATTTCTGAAGGATCATGTGACAAAGAAGACTGGAGTAATGATGCTAAAAATTCAGCTTAGCCATCACAGGAATAAATTACATTTTTACATACATTCAAATAGAAAACTGTTATTTTAAATAGTAAAAATATTTTACAATTTTACTTTTTTTTTTCTGTACTTTGGATCAAATAAATGTAGGCTTGTTGAGCAGAAGAGACTTCTTTAAAAAAAAAAGCATTACAAATCTGACTGGTAGTGTATACAAACATACACTGTCTTTTTTTTGGACTGGAAAAAAAATCACTTTTTTTATAAAATGACCCTTTCTGTAGCATAAAATTTTAGCTGTTAGCTTCCACACCTGTGAGAATCATAGTGGTTTTTATTGACTTCACAGCATTGAAGACAAAGGCACACAAGCTACTGGTGTTGTATTACAGCTAGTTAATCTGCTCTTATCTTGATGTAAGTGGTCTCCCTCAGGGCACGTCCTTCGCTTGCGTTGGAATTGAGGGGTCATTATTTTTGACAAAAATCAAGTTAACTGGCCCTGCATTCTCCCTAATTTCTCGGTTGTTTCCCGTTCCTGCCTCACCCTAGAATTCGAACAGCTGCCTTTTCAGCATCTCACAATGCTGCTATTGTGCGGCTTTAACATCACATACGCTACAAAGGACTTTACTGTACTCTGTTAGTAAAGTACTGGGAAAGCTGGCCGTTGCAATAATGTAACAGCAAGCTAATTGTTCTAGCTAATAAATTAATCAATCAGTGTAGTCATGGTGTCTGTGGGGAAATGGTAAAAGATCAGGGCTAGTGACAATGAGGTTCAATTCATAAGCTAGTTGAACACTGTGATCACATTCAAACATTTAAAGGGATAGTTCACTCAGAAAATTATCTTCCGAACACAAATTGAGATATTTTTGATCAAATCCGAGAGCTTTCTGACCCTCCATAGACAGCAAAGTTCCTACCACGTTCAAGGTACAGAAACGTGGTAAGGACACAAAAGGTCTTCTGGTAGCTTCATGAAATTACAGTTGAATCACTGATGTCACATGGAATATATGGTCGATGTTCTTGGGCCTTGAACGTGGTTCTTGGACCCTTGCTGTCTATGCAGGGTCAGAAAGCTCTCAGATTTGTGACCCAGGGCTACAAAACCAGTCATAAGGGTCAGTTTTTGGAAACTGACATTTATACATCATCTGCAAGCTAATAATTATGCTTTCCATTAGTGTATGGTTTGATAGGATTGGACCGTATCTGGCCGAGATACAACATCTGTAATATGAGGGTGCAAAAAAATCTAAATATTGAGAAAATCGCTTTTAAAGTTGTCCAAATTAAGTTCTTAGCAATGCAGATTACTAATCAAAAATTAAGTTTGGATATATTTAGGGTAGGAATGAAGAGCCTGCATGCTTGAAATGGTACACGCTATGCAAAAGCTTTTTAAATAAACATTTTTGATATTTTTGGAGCTTTGGTGTTGCCGACTTTACATTTGAATGGATATATTTAGGGTAGAAAATTAACAAAGTATCTTAATGGAACATGATCTTTACTTAATATCCTAGTGATTTTTGGCATAAAAGAAAAATCGATAATTTTGACCAATACAGTGTATTTTTGACTATTGCTACAAATATACCCGTGCTGCTTAAGACTGGTTTTGTGGTCCAGGGTCGCATTTCATCAAAAATGTCTTAATTTGTGTTCCGAAGATGAATGAAGGTCTTTCGGATTTGTAACGACATGAGGGTGAGTAATTAATGACAGAATTTTGATTTTTGGATGAACTATCCTTTTAATGCTAAATAATAGTGTACTAAAAATTTATTTAACAAAGCTAACAGACTACTTGGCAATTACTAGTCATGATGATATCAACTAAACAGCCAAATCATGTAAAAACTTAGCAAAGTTGCTGTTTTGATAAGGTGTGCCTCAGGGAGATGTTATTGGTCCGTTTATATTTCGAAAGATTTCATTATTAGTTATGAAGGGAACAACATATACTCTCAGGAAAAATGTTTTGAAGCTACATTTCCATGCTGCTTTTATGACAGCCTGTCGGTTATGTTTGACCATTTTTTTCTGTTGCGCTGCACTCAAGAATCACTAATGAACAGCTATATCTTGAACATAGGTTTGATACGTCATCTGCTCATACAGTACTTCACTTGACAGACAAAAGATAAATGTTTTCGTCCCTGCCAGAACATAATAACCACCTGCTTTCTCAGTGTACTTTTTAATTTTATTCTAGCCATGAAAAAAAAAAAAAAGTCTGTGCTTGATGTGCTTTTTGCTCGGCTGAAGCGTAATCCAAAGAAATTCACTTTTTTTCCAAGAAGAGAGAGGTGTGCAAAATACTCCAAATGAGCCCATGAGCGTAAGTGTTGCTAAGCGCCGCTGACCCCTTAGCGACAGGCACCGGCCGTGTTACCGGGGAAACGTACCGCCAAAGGCCTTTTTTACACAATGCCCAAGTTCTGAACCAGGCTCTTGATGGAGAGGGCCCTCACAAAGAACCCCATTATCCTCGATGCAGGGTAGCGGAAGCTTTTTGAATAAAAACACTTACATGTTATTTTTGTCAGGCATTTTGAACCACCTCACCCTCATTATTCTATTATTCTCATCAAGTGCTCAATCAGGCATTAGCCGTTTTGTACCGTACTACCGAGAGGAACGTGTTTTAACGATCACCTGGGTTGCATGCGAGCAGTTAGCGCCTGGCTACGGCCAAAAAAGTTTCTCTGGTAATTTCAGTAACTTGTTTCGGCGCAGCCGCAGGCATGCTTCTTTAAGCTGCGAACGCTATTAGGTTGCCGTGCTGAAGCAGGTGGGCTTTATTAAATTAAATTGATCAACTAATGCGGTGATCAATCCGCTGTATATGTCCCAGGCGTCCCTAATGTATCGCGTTAACTTCACCCTGAGCGTTTCTCCGTGTATTAAGAGGCTCAGCTGTGCTGGAAATCCCACCACCAGAAAAATGCTTTAGGTCAGCGCGGACGGCTCATTTATGGTGGCACGTGTTGCTCGTGCATCCATGTGGCCGCCTTTCCTTATCCTCTTAAAGCCACTCGTACCGTTATTTATTTCCAGTGGCTCTCGACCAAACCAAATCGCATCATAGTTGGACTGACAGCAGCCGTATCTTTTATCATAACCCAGAATTCCCCTCTCCCAACCTAGAAATTAGCCTATGACGCAACATTCGGTGAAGTGAATTATATGCTGTTATTACTGGACTGTCGTTAGTAATGGGATAGCTATGATTCAGTAATTAGGTTACCGTAGAGTAATGCGGGGCTCGTTCTGCTCGTACCATTGATGCCGCTGTGTCTTTTTTGTGCTGAGTCTGGTTCAATTTGTAACTTAATTAAATGTACAGGTCCTCCATCATTAAGTTATATTGATTTTCATTCTGTCACTCGAAGGAGACGCCATTGACAGGTCAACTGGAGCTGAGCGTATCCAGAGAGATAAGGTCTATGAAAACATCTTTTAAACAATAAAATCCTATTAAAGACTAAATACTCGGTTCCACCGAGTTCCACTTGAATTAATTGCAATCACTTAATTTCTGCTTTTTCGAGAAGCGGCATTTTTCCCCCCTAAGTCAATATCTCTAGTTATTCATCATAACTGCTGCCATAAACGGTAGCACCATATTAACTTAACTGCAGTAAGTGGATTATTGAGCACACCAATTTTTAAGAGTGGTCTTTTTAAAAACCCACGTGCCACTTGCAGATATTAGACCCTTTGATTAAACATGCAAACGGGATTGAAATGTACCCCAAGGATGGGTACAGAGCTAAATCAGAATGGTGGAAATGACTTTTATTCCTGCGATAGCAGCCATCCCAGCTTGTGTTTTGCGCATTCGGTGCCGCTGATAAATTGAGGACGGTTTTAGAGGTAAGATTACCTTGCTGTCGTTTGCCAGTCATTTCCAGTGAGGCCTCTGACAGAACCAGGCCAGACTGTCTACACATAACACGCTGCGATACAGTGGGAAGACAAGCCGGAGGAAAATCAATTCACTACTGGCAGAGATAAGCGGTATTGTATGGGCAAACACAAAGGCTTCCACCCATTTACACACGCAGGCTAATCTCCTCAAAGCAAACCTTTCAACGGAGAAGAAGCAATAGACAAGAAAACACATCACTTTAATGCCAAAAATATAAAAATAAATAATAAATAAATAAATAAAATAATAATATAAAATAAATTACATATATGTTTTTTTTTAGTTTATATTATATTATATTATATTATCAATGTAGTTCAAAGGCTGGAAGGTTTAATTAACTATAGAGAGAGAGAGAGAGAGAGAGAGAGAGACATTTTTATTATGTGTTTTTTATATTAATATAAAAATACTCTGTACGAAGAGTATTTCTTTATAAGTAATGTGCATTGCTAAGAACTTCATTTGGAAATCTTAAAGGCGATTTTCTCAGTGTTTTTATTTTTTTTTATTTTTTATTTTTTTATTTTTCAGATTCCTCAGATTCCAGATTTTCAAGTAGTTGTATCTCAACCAAATATTGTCCTATCCTAACAAACCAAACATCAATGGAATTATTAGATAATTAGTTTCCAAATATTGACCCTTATGACTGGTATATATAAATTAATTTGGATATATTCTTCTCACAGTTTTCATAAGCTGTATGCATTAGTAATTCTTTTTTCTTGTGTTTTCTTATATGCTTTTATTTTCAGAAAACATGATTTAAAAGTTTTATGAAAAAAAAAGAGTCTCATTAGGCCTCCTTCGTGCATTGTTCATGTAACCATTATTATGTAAATAGTCCCATTCATTGCGACAGTTTACATCAGAATTGTTTTATAAAAGATTTACATATCCATTCTGCTCGTTGCATCTTACTGGATGAAGTTAACTAGTAACAAAGAATGCTAATGTGCTGAATGCATACATTTACTGATATGCACTATGGAAATTCATTGTTTGATGTGATTTGTGCCCCATTTTATGATATGCATTAGTACGTCAGGCCTTTTGCTTCTAGCTTAAGTGCATAACAGCCCAACAAATTCCAAGATAAGTTAATGATGTTGAAGTCGTGACCCCTGTGACCTGTATGCCAGTATGCGGGTCGCCTGTAATTGACCCCAATTAAGCATCCAGCAGCTGTGTCTCATAGAGATGTATGACTGCTGGGTGCCTGGCGTCAACAGGTTGAGTGAGGTTTAGTTCAGCTTTTCACCACCTTTTCCACTGCAGAGCTCGCTTGAGTTCCTCCCAGATATTTTTTCCCCCTCAGAACAGCTGCAGAAAGACTCGGGCTTTACCGCACACACCACCGAGGGCCATTTTCCACTCTTCAGGGCCTCTCGGACGGCTGGGGAGCGATGTGGCACCGCTTGTTTTCTCTGTTGTGATTTATCTGGGCTGTATGGCTGAATGAACGCTGATGTAACAGCTGACGTTTCAATCGGCCCTAATGACCGACAGAGGCATGAGGTTTCGTCGAGGCAGGGTGTTCTTTTGCTTTTTTTTCCAAAATAGATTTTGGTTTGGCCATAAATGGAAATAAATGCAGTGCAGTTTTCACTGCTGAGGCAGAATGCAGTAAGAATGAATAGCGCTGTTTATTTGCACGGCAGCTACTGTGTTTGGTACTGTAAAAAAATTTGTAAAACAAAATTACTGGAGTTTTAACAATATGGATGCATTAATGAAGCAAAGTTCTATATAAATCATTCAGAAAAACCATACATATGTGAATTAAGACTGGAGTATACCATGTGCCAAACTGTTCAGGGGAAACAAAATTAAAGTGCCATCGTGGCGGTTTTGTAACGCTGAAGCCGGAGCTTCTTCGCTCTGGTAGGTTTACTCAAGTTCTCTTGGACTCCTCATCTCATCTTGAAGTCTCTTAAGCAAGCAGCCACCGATCGATGAGCCTGATCAGCGATATTCTCTCAGGGTTGCGTTGGCTAAGTGCTCTCAGTGTTGTTGCTAATTAAAACCCAGACAGTAAAAACCGCTGTCACCTGCTCTCTGCTCCACCTGACGAGCCGCAGCGTTATGCTGGAGACACGCCATATCACGACTTAACCAGCAGCTCTGCTACTTATTTTTAGCAATATATGTTTACTGTATCTATGCATTTTATTTATTAGTTTATTTTTATGTATGTACAGTTGAAGTCAAAAGTTTACATTCACCTACATACACTTGCAGAATCTGGAAAATGTTAATTATTTTACTGAAATAAGAGGGATCATACAAGAAGCTTGTTATTTTTTATTAAACTTACAAATAATGTACTCACTCCCTTGTCATCCATGATGTTCATGTCTTTCTTTCTTTAGTTGTAAAGAAATAGCTTTTTGAGGAAAATATTTCAACATTTTTCTCCATATAATGGACTGATATGGTGCCCCGATTTTGAACTTCCAAAATGCAGTTTAAATGCAGCTTCAAACGATCCCAAATGCGGTTGTAAATGATCCCAGCCGAGAAAGAAGGGTCTTATCTAGCGTAACGATTGGTTATTTCAATAAAAATAGTACGATTTATATACTTTTTAATGCCAAACGCTCGTCTTGTCTTACTCTGCCTGGACTGTTTTTTTCCGGTTTGTGACAGTTAGGGTATGTCGAAAAACTCCCATCTCATGTTCTCCCTCAACTTCAAAATCGTCCTATATCGCTGTTTTACCTTTTTTGTTGCATGTTCACTTTGCAAAGACTGGGTCGGAACTTCTGCAGCGATGTAGGATGATTTTGAAATGATTTTTGAAGTTGAGGGAGAAAATATGATTGAAGTTTTTCGACATACCCGAGCTGTCTTGAGCCAGAATACACAGAGTTCAGGGAGTGAAAGGCAAGACGAGCATTTGAGATTAAAAAGTATTTAAATTGTATTTTTTTTAAAGAAAATAACCGATCGTTTCGCTAGATAAGACCTTTCTTCCTCATTTGGGATCATTTACAACTGCATTTGGGATCGTTTGAAGCAGCATTTAAACTGTCTTATGGAAGTTCAAAATCGGGGCACCATATCAGTCCATTATATGGAGAAAAATGCAGAAATGTTTTCCTCAAAAAACAATTTCTTTATGACTGCAGAAAGAAAGACATGAACATCTTGGATGACAAGGGGGTGAGTGCATTATATGTGAATCTTTGTTTTGGAAATGGACTTCTCCTTTACGTATTGACCTGAATAAGATATTTCATATAAAAGATGTTTACATATAGTCCACAAAAGAAAATAATAGTTGGATTTATAAAAATGACACCATTCAAAAGTTTAAATACACTTGATTCTTAATGATGTGTTGTTAACTGAATGATCCACAGCTGTGTTTTTTAGTTTAGCGATAGTTGTTCATGAGTCCCTTGTTTGTCCTGAACAGTTAAAAAAATCTTTTAGGTCTCACAAATTCTGTGTTGTTTTAGCATTTTTGTGTGTTTGAACCCTTTCCAACAATGACTGTATGATTTTGAGATCCATCTTTTCACACTGAGGAAAACTGAGGGACTCATATGCAACTATTACAGAAGGTTCAAACACTCACTGATGCTCCAGAAGGAAAAACCATGCATTAAGAGCCAGAGGGTGAAAACTTTTGAACAGAATGAAGATGTGTACGTTTTTCTCATTTTGCCTAAATATCATACTTTCTTCATTTAGTACTGCCCTTCAGTTTTTCCCAGAAGACAAAATAAGTGAAATTTACCCTGATCTTCAAACTTCAAACTACACCCCCCCAGCTCTTAATGCATCATTTTTGCTTCTGGAGCATCAGTGAGTGTTTGAACCTTCTGTAATAGTTGCATATGAGTCCCTCAGTTGTCCTCAGTGTGAAAAGATGGACACAGTCATACAGTCATTGTTGGAAAGATGCTGTAGTCAACAGATTTTACTAATAGAGCTACCAATCTCTGTGTGAAAATAAAATAATGATGCTGCTAGCTTTCTAAAGTCATTTTTACACCCCTCTAATTTGTCTCCAAATCTCAGGTGAAAATTGTCATTTTGACCCCCCTCTACACAATAGTGGATTACTTAGTAAATATACTTCTGTGACATTTAATATTTTGGCTTTCATCACTATATATGTTTGTCCTTCTACAAAAGAAAAACAAACAAACAAACAAAAAAAAGACCTCTGGTTGAGTTGACATGGAATGACCATATAGTAATACTGAATTTTTTGTAGCTATATACACACTACCGTTCAAAGGTTTGGATTCAGGAAGATTTTAATGTTTTTGTAAAGAAGTATTTTCTGCTTATTAAGGCTGCATTTATTTGATTAAAAATACAGAAAATGATGTAATACTGTGAAATATTATTGTAGTTTAAAATAGTGGTTTTCTTTTTGAATATACTTTAAAATACAATTTATTTCTGTGATGCAAAGCCTAATTTTCAGCATCATTGCTCCAGACTTCAGTGTCAAATGATCCTTCAGAAATCATTCTAATATACTGACTTACTATCAGTGTTGGAAATTAATATTTTTTTGGAGAGTGTGATACGTTTTTCAAGATTCTTAGATAGTAAAATGTTAAAAAGAACAGCATGTATTTAAAATGGAAATCTTTCGTAACAAAATACACACCTTCAAAATTTGGGGTCTTTCTTTCTTTAAAAGAAAAAACACTTATGCAGCAAGGCTGTTAAATTAATAAAAAGTGATGGTAAAGACCTATGATGTTAGAAAAGCTTTCTGTTTTGAATAAATGCTGTTCTGTTTAACTTTTTATTTAAAGAAAAAAAAAAAAAGCACTGTTTCCAAAAAATATAAAACAGCACAACTGTTTCCAACATTAACTGATTGATTGGCTGATGAAAATTCAGCTTTGCATCACAGAAATAAATTATACTTTAAAGTATATTCAAATAGAAAAGGGTTCTTTTAAATCGCAATAATATTTCAGAATATTACAGTTTTTTTCTGTATTTTTGATCAACTTTGTTGAGCATAAAAATTTCTTCAAATAACATAAAAAATTGTACTGATCCCAAACTTCTGAAATGCAGTAGGTTTTACCCATTTGTTGGCATGATTTTTTTTTTTTTATCATTTAAAATACAATAAAAATGTAGTAAGGTCACTTTATCTTTTATATATTTTAATAAGTACGTTATTTCACATCATCTTGACTTGACTTGTGTTTTCACAAAAGTGAATTGAAACATTAGACGCTTTACCTGCATTTAATGTGCTTTCTTTGTATATTAAATCAGTTTAGTAAATTAAATTTGATGTCAATTTAATTTATATACATAGCAACGAACTATATATCTTTATATGTGTGTATCATTTATTACTAATATCAGTGAATAAAAATGATTACACATTTTTTCATAGTTCATAAAAAGCATTCTTTTTATATATTGTGGTTGTCACACACACACGCACACACACACACAAAAGTCAGTGTTTGCTGAGAAAAGAGGATAGCAAGATGTCGAAACTGTTATCCCTCTTTTTCTTGGTATGGCCTCATCAACAATGAAGTGAGTGCTTGTGGAGAGTGAAGCGATTGTGTTGTCATCATCTGTAGTCGTGCTCTTTGTCAATGTGATGTTCAGATGATGTCAGTGTTGATTGGCTGTGTTTTTTTCCGGGAGTGCTGTGGAGTGTGCAGCAAATTATAGATCTGGATTTAAGTTCATTTCCATCGGGTCAGGAAAGATGCTATCAGGATTGATTCAGAGCAGTGCTGCTGGACAAAGTGACACGATAACATCATCCTCATCTGTAATGGTCTCTCGAGACGCTGACGTGATGTCAGTGGTGATTGGGCATATTTTGCCAGAGTTTGCCAACGATCGTTTTTCTTACAACACCCTTTTCTGATATAGATGTTGTCTCTGCTTTTTTTTCCCCTACAGTACTGGTATGAAGGGAACGAGATGGGAGACCTGCCTGTGGATTTCTCCATCGTATGGGACGGTGACTTTCCCATCGACAAGCCGTCATCCATGCGAGGTAAAAAATCACACAGTTCACCTTCAGCCCCCTAGTGGCATTTCTAAAGCTAAAGAGAAGAAATACTGAAGTTGTCGTCTCTACATTCATATTTTATCGCCGTTCCTGGTGTCGTCTTGTTGTGGGAGGGGTGTTTCCTTTGTGTAAAGTGGAACTTAATGCATCTTTTATTTTATTTTATCTGTCTGTTCAAACACTCTTAGTCTGTCAGGTGTTCTCTCAGTCGGCGTGGCATATTTTATTGATAACAGGGCGCCTGGCTGCTTCAGCCTTATATAACATCGCATTACTGCAGAGGATAGTGTAGAAACCGCATTTGTCAGCTTTTAACCCGTCCACACCGCTGTCAGTTTGCATTTACTTCCAACACTTTGAGAAGTAAGAATCGAAAGACCTCCACGAGTCGATATATATCTCCTGAGGAGAACTTCATCAGGTGTGCTATTACTGAGTGTTTCGGAGGAATAGAGGCGAGAGAGGAACAGAAAGTCACAGCTCGCGGTGTGGCTGCAGATATACAATCTCTGGTAAATTATTGGTGTTGTGTGTTTATTAGTCTGTGATCGTGTTTTCAGTGGCCTGTCATTCTGAGCTCAGATGGGCAATTTAGCCTCGAGATCCAGCCTTCAAAGACACCTCATTTTGGCCAAAATCCAAGCCACCATCACATGTATTTTTTCCACACACTAGTAAATCCCAAAGACCCTGCAACAAGCTTTAAGGTTTTTGTCCAAAATGGCAGAAAAAGTCTAGGGAAATATCCACACGTACTATAAAGTAATTTACAAATATTTCTAAATATTATGTTATTTTATTTGGTAATATTTATGTTTGATTGTATATTTTGAATAGAATACAATAGAATATATAACAATATGTATAATGCATTATTAAACCAATAAATAAATGTTGTACATAATTTATATTTAATTTTATTATAATTTAATATTTATATGTAAAATATTTTTTTTTTTATAATTTCATGTTATTAATACATTTAATTATACCTGATATATTTTTTTTATTTTAAGTCCCTAATATTATAATATAATATACATTTAATTATATTTTAGATATTTATTTTATATATAAAATCATATATTATATTATATTATATTATAGCGGTATTTATAAATACTATGGTATTTATATTTATTTATAACTAATAATATTAATGATATCTGTAATATAAAGATTGTAAGCTTAATACAAAAAAATACAAAAATGTTTTTCTTTTTTAGAAAATTTCATATGTATACCAATTTCATATATTAGCTTATAAATATTATAAGCTGTTTTTGTTCAAAACGTCATAATTTTCATATTAAAATATAACATAAAATTGATATACATACGCAATTTTTGAAACTTTTAAAAATCAATATTTTTTGTACATTTTATTTTACATGTACTTTAGAATAGAACAGAACAGAATATATAACAATATTTAGAATGTTATATTAAATAAATACAAAATGTAAAATAATATTTATTTTTTATATATACAATAAATAAATATCATAATTGTTTATTTTATATAAATATTTATGTAATATAATAATAATAATAGTAATAATAATAATAATAATAGTAATAATGTATATATATTTTTTATAATTGTATGTTATTAATAAACATTTGATTATATCTTGTATTTTATTTTAGATTTTAAATCCCATATATAATATAATATATTGTTACAAAAAGTAGGTGGCAAAACTTGCTTGTAAGCTGTTTCTGTTCAAATGTTTTTTTTGTTTGTTTCTTTGTTTTTTAAATTAATACATATTGTAAATAGCTGGATGCTGGATATTGACTGTTTATTTTGAATGTTTACAACATTTCATATTATGTATATCAAATTTAATATATTAATGTATTTAATATAAAAATATTACTCATATTAAGATATGAAATTGACATGCATATGAAATTTTCTAAACTTTTAAAAATCATAGTGAGTATTTTCACATTTTCTATATGAATGTTTTACATCCTTCTGATATTTTTAAATGTTTTAAATGTTTTTTCAATGTTTCATTTTCTGTTTTTTTTTTTTATTATTTATTTTTTTTAAATATATTTTGCGTTCATTAAAGTCTTGTTGTTAAATTAGCAGCGGGCTAACATTAGATTCTTGTTGTAATAAGCTAAGCATTTGTTTAGTTTCTTTCTGCAGATGTGAGTGACCATTCACCAAGTTTCTACCAGTGAACAGAATTTGAAATCACTCACATGAACATCTATTTCTGTTAGGATGCTGCCTATGTAGACAGTAACCAGCGAGTGAGCTCAGTAGCGTTTGGAACAGAGCCACCCTGTATAGAATTGAACCTCTACACCCACTACAGCAGAACGCCTTGGTTTTCTGCTTCCTCGAGGCCTCGGGTCAGAGTTATTAGTGTGTGTGGGCAGCACATGAATCACGGCACAGTGAAAGCAGGCGTGGGTTTTGCCTCGGCTACCTTCCCCTTACAGTTCAATTATCGATTGGCACTGCACAGCTGGCACCACTCCAAACATGGCCTGCGTTTAACTGCCCAGCTGAGAGTACGGCTATATTCTCACTCGCGTGTGTGTGTGTCTGTGTGTTTGTGTGTGGACGCAGCTCTCCTGTATAAGTGTGAAGCTCAGAGGGACAGCTGTGGACTCTGTCTGAAGGCAGACAGCATGTTTGAGTGTGGCTGGTGTTTGGCCGATAAGAAGTGTCTCCTGAAGCAACACTGTCCATCACCCGAACACAACTGGATGCATCAGGGACGCCGCAACGTACGCTGCAGCCATCCCCGAATCACTAAGGTAACACACACACACACACACACACACACACACACACACACACACACACACACGTGTCATCTTGGGACAGTAGATATGTATTGTTTTCAGATGAGCCCCAACCATAATATAACAGTCAACATGCAATGGCCTTTGCAAACCCTTTTCCTCACAGTGAAGAAGTGAGGAAAGTAATTGTGTTGGGGACTTTAGGTAGGTGGTACATAATTTCTGTCAAGAAGAAGGTTTTGTTTTTTGTTTTTCTTTGTTTTGTTTGTTTGTTTTTACTATCTGGCTCGATGAATTATGCACAGTAAAACCAGGAGTGTGCATTAAGATTTTTTAGTTTTATATAGACTGCTTTTAGAATTAAAATGACTGTATTTTTATTTATTTGTTTTGCTTATAAATTATTCATGCCTTTTTTAGAATTACAATTCATTTTTAACTTTGTTGTTCATCTTTAATTTTTTGCCTTGATTAGGTTTTTTTTATATAACTACAAATATTTATTTATTTATTTGTTTATTATTTTATTTATTATTTTTTATTTTTGATTTTTATTTATTTTTTCTTATTTTTTAAAGCAGTCTACCCTAATGAATTATGCACAATAAAAGCAAGATTTTCTTTTTAGTTTTGTATGGACTGTTTTTAGAATTAAAATTATTGTAATTTTATTTTAAATAATTTAATTTAATTTAATGTTTTATTTTTTGTTTTTGTTTTTAGCTTATCCATCCATTTTTTTTTTAACTTTATTTTAATCTTTATTATTTACCTTGATTGGTTAAATTTTTATAATTACAAATATATATTTATTTAATCTTTTTTCTTGACAGAAATTGATAATACTTTTTTTAAACAATCTGCCCTGATGAATAATGCACAATAAAAACATACATGTGCATTAAGATTTTTTAGTTTTGTATAGGCTGTTTTTAGAATTAAAATTATTATATTTTAATTTATTTCTTCGCTTATTCATTCATTCACTCATTAATTTGCTTTTTTAAAAGTACAATTATTTTTTATCTTTATTTATTTTTATTATTTAAATTTTTTGTGATTAGTTAGTCTTTATTTATCTTTATTATTAACTTCTGTCAAGAGATTTTTTTGGCCTCTGCCATGATGACTTATGCACAATAAAACCATACAAGTGCATTAAGAATTTTTAGTTTTGTATAGACTTTTTTTCTAGAGTTAAAATGATTATTTATTTATGTATGCTTTTTAGAAGTACCATTATTTTTATCTTTATTATTCATTTTTATTATTTACTTTGATTGTTTACTTTTTTAATAATTACAGTTATTTTTTTAATTTTCTTTATTTATCTTTATTATTAATTTCTGTCAAGAAGAGATTTTTTTTTTTTAGATCTGCCCTTTATGAATTATGCACAATAAAACCAGGAATGTGCATTAAGATTTGTTTAGCTTTATGTAGACTGTTTTTACAATTAAAATGATTATATTTTTTATTTATTTGTTTGTTTATTCATTCATTATGTTTCATTCATTACGTATTATTATTATTGCCTTTTTTTTAGAATTTCAATTATTTTGTTTACATTTTAAGAATTCAAATTATTCTTTAATTATTATATGTGACATATTTATTATTAAAAATGTGATAATCGATTTATTCACCTTTTTTATTTTTAAAATATAAATAATATAAATATAAGTATTTATTTATTTTTTTATTTTTTTACCATTTTTAGAATTAAAATGTATGTTCTTTTCTATAAAGCTTCTCATTAAAGATGTCCTCAAAAGAGGTTTTGCCAGACTTTTTAGTAAACAGTCCCTTAAAGTACTGTATGGATAAAAGCACACACAAAATACACAAACCTCCTGCATGACAAATATCCCAGACTGCACCTTTCAATGTGCTGACCTTTAAAGCTCTTAGAATTTGCTTCTTTTATATCCTCCAATGAGAAGCTGTCTTCTCTTCACAGATCCGTCCACTGACGGGGCCAAAGGAGGGCGGCACACGCGTGACCATCGAAGGAGAGAATCTGGGGCTGCAGGTTCGAGAGATCACGCATGTGCGTGTAGCGGGAGTTCGCTGCAACCCCGCTGCGTCCGAATACATCAGTGCTGAGAGGTGAGTTATGCTTCCTGTGTTGCTGGTTAATTTGAATTGGTTTTGGACAGTGTTTTTGTGCAGGAGTGATTTCTGTGTTTGTTCTTGGCCTGCAGGATCGTGTGTGACATGGAGGAATCTCTGATGTCGAGTCCCCCTGGTGGTCCGGTGGAGCTGTGTATCGGCGACTGCAGCGCAGAGTATCGGACCCAGTCGTCTCAAACATACTCTTTTGTGGTACGTCCTCTACTTTTTGCTTAGGAAAGAGACATTATTTTAGGACATCGAGGCAACACTGAAAATGATCAGTTAATATATGGATATAACACAAATCCTTTATAAATCCTGCAGTCTTCTGTGTTCAGTTTAGCATTCATTAACAGAATAAATGCCAAAATGGTTGGAAAAAGACAAAAATTGAATTGAAAGTTGAAAAATGGTATGTTAAAATAAATGTATTTTATTTTATTTTATTTTATTTTATTTTATTTATTTTTAAGCCAAATATTTATAATGAATGAGTTACTTCGAGTTCATTTTTTAACCATTGTTTAGAATAAAAAAGTTGTGTGTGTGTGTGTGTGTGTATATATATTATATTATCTTATTTTATGTATCATCTATATTGTAGTATTTATTTACCATTTTATTAAATAGTTTTCTTTTTTTTTACCATTTTTAAAATAAACAATTGTTAATTTATGTTTATCTTTATCTTTCATATTTTTTTGTTGTTGTTGTGATTTATCATTATTTAAAATAATTTCTATTTCTGTATTTCGTTTATCAATTTTTCTACAAATGTATTTATATTTAATGACAAAAGTGCTTATTTTTAATTGAAAAGAAAATGTAAATTTACTTTTTCTTTCTTTCTTTCTTTCTTTCTTTCTTTCTTTCTTTCTTTTTTTTTTAGTTTTATTTTTGGTATTTATTTTATTTTATTTTTCATTTAACTTATTCCATTTCTGCCAGAAATAAGCATTATTTTATTTTATTTATTTTCATTTTATTTCCATTTTTGTCAGAAATAAGTATTTTATTTATTTATTTATTTATTTATTCAATTAATTTTATTATTTATTTTTCATTTAACTTGATTCATTTTTGCCAGAAATATTTATTTATTTATTTATTTATTTTTAATTTTATTTTTCATTTAACTTGTGATTCCATTTCTGCTAGAAATAAGCATCTTTTTCATTTTATTTATTTATTATTTTAAAATTTTATCATTGTATTTTTCATTTAACTTATGATTCCATTCCTGCCAGAAATAAGCACTGTAATTACTAAACACCCTATAGGTTATCTCTAAACTCACTTGAATTTATCCTAGAATATTAAATGTGACAACATTTTGCTTTTTAAAGAGGTTTCCATTGCCTTCAAACACAAAACAGCACCTGCCCAGCCAGCGAGGCGGCTGCCTTCGATTTTAGACATTTCGTTTATGTTTTAATCGTTCTTTTTATATCGATTCCCTTATCGCTGCTAACATTTTGTTTGTGGTGATTTACGTGTGGCTGATCAATACGAATCCGTCCTTTGAGACTCCACCAATCCGATTGTGCACTTGAAACCGATGAATCGTTAGGATTCCCACTCCTCCATCCCGTGAGCCAATCAAATCAACTGGTGGAGCCCATGTGATAATGTAGTTGAAGGGAAGGGGGATGTAAAGAATGACACAATTACCCCTTCCTCCCCGCTGAGTTTTAAGTGGTGCCCAGCAGGAATAGGGCATTAGTCTATTATCCCGAGCCCAGGAGCTTTACGTACACACACACACACACGTATATAAATGGATGACCCTGCCTGGATTCCCTCAACATCTAATCAATAGCGTCCAGGCAGCTTCAGTCGTGCAGAAGGGTAAAGCAAATGAAAACACGCACTCCGACCAATTACACAGGTATGCAACTAATTACTGCGAGAGGACGGCGGCTGACAGGTCCTGCGCCGAAACAAACGAGGCCTGCGCGGCGCGAGAGCAAACAGGACGTTTCTATTACGGTGATGAGTGTAATCTCTTCGTGTAGTACCAGAATGAGGAAAACAAGTGCACGCTTGAGCGTCCGTATCGTGCTTCGTGAGCTCCATCTGTTCGGAAGTTACCACTGCTTTTCTCGTCCCTCTAGACACCGAGTTTTAACCGGGTGCGGCCAGAGAAAGGACCCGTGTCCGGCGGGACCAGGCTGACTATCTCAGGCCGACATCTGGACGCCGGGAGCGCCGTGACCGTGTTTTTGGCCCAGGAAGAGTGTCTGTTTGTCAGGTGAGCAGCGCTTCTGTCAGCTCTTAACCGGATCTTCCACATCTGCGTCCCTCGACATCTGTGGGATACAGTTGGACTTGGGAGGAAGCGAGATGTGTCATTTCCACATGAAATCAAATGAGCGTGCATGGCCGTTCTCAAATATGTCCACATGCGCGTGTGCCAGGAAACATGATGCATTGCTGGTTGGGATTGTTAGTGAGCTGTGTGGTGATTAAAATGCAGTAACATCTGCTTAGAACACATTCATTGTATAATGTGTTCAGTTTCTGGCTGAGAAAACCTAGTTTAGACTGGATTATGCTGGTCTAGCCATGTTGTTCACTAACAAATCTCTGGTGAATTTGCTTGGCCAAAGAAATTTTGCAGGTACAAAAATCACAAGTAAACATGGAAAAAAAAGTACAAAAATAAATATTTATATTGTGTGTGTGTGTATATACATACAGTCATGTAAAAAAAAGTTAGGACACCCTATTGAATTCCATGGTTTTCATTAAAAACATCATTAAAAAAACTGGTCCTTGGCTGGTTTTACAATTTGGAAAATAAAACAAATTGCACCGTGTCATTATTTACTGAACAAAAATAAAGCCAAAAGGGAAAAGCCATGTGTGACAAAGTTAGGACACCCTTACTGTTAAACTGGAATTAAGAGGGTAAATAACAGTCAAGCACTGCTAATTAAATACCTTTGATTAACTGATCATCAGCAAGTCTGAGCGCCTCTATAAAAGCATAAGCTTTGGCAGTTTGCTGGTCTGGAGCCTTCAGTTGTGTGTTAACACAATGTCAAGGAGGTAAGACATCAGCAATCATCTTAGAGAAGCAATTGTTGCTGCCATCAATCTGAGAAGAGTAATACGGCCATTTCCAAACTATTTGAAGTTTATTCACAAGTGGAAGACATTTAAAACAGACACCTCTCCTTCCAGAAGTGGACGTCCCAGAAAATTCACCCCAGGATCAGACCGTGTAAAGTTCAGAGAAATGGCAGACAACCCAAGAACTACACCTCAGACTCTACAGGCCTCAGTTAACATGTTAAATGATAAAGTTCATGACAATACCATTAGAAAAATATGGGACAAAAATGGCATGTTTGGAAGGCTTGGCAGAAGAAAGCCAAGTTGCAAAGTTGCATCTGAACAAAACACAAGTTTTCTAGAATAATGTCTCAAAAGAGATGTTTTGCCATAATGCACAGCGCCATATCAGCACAAACACCTCATACCAAAAAACAAGCATGCTGGAGGAGGGCTGATAATTTTGTGCTTGTTTTGTAGCCACCGGACTTGGGCACCTCACATTCATTGAGTTGGCCATGAACTCCTCTGTATATCAAAGTATTCTACAGTCAAATGCGAGGGCATCTGTCCAACATCTAAAGTTTTGCCAAAATTGGGTTGTGCAACAGGACAATGATCCCAAGCACACCAGCAAATCTACAACAGAATGGCTGAAAAGAAAACAATCAAGGTGTTGCAATAGTCACATAAAAAAAAATTCCTGAACAGAAAATCAGCATATTAGAATGATTCTGAAGGATCATGTGACACTGAAGACTGGAGTAATGATACTTAGAATTTAACTTTGATCACTGGATTAAATTACATTTTAAAATATGTTCAAATAGAAAGCAGTTATTTTAAATAGTAAAAATATTTCACAATATTACTGCTTTTACTATATTTTGGATCAAATAAATGCAGGCTTGGTGAGCAGAAGAGAATTCTTTAAAAAACTTTAAAAATCTTACTGTTTAAAAACTCTTGACTGGTAGTGTATACACACACTTTTAGTTATTTAATTTATAATTTTTAATGTCTATAGAAGTAGTGGATGAAAAAAATATTATTTTAAAGGTGCTTTTATTTATTTTTATTTTTATTTTTATTTTTTATTCCCCTTATGATTCCGTTTTTACCAGAAATAAGCAATTTCTGTAATTATGTAATTATTAGACACTCATTTGTTCTACATCATTAAATCTGACATTACGGTGCCTCTAAAGCCGGTCTCAAAGCAATTTACTGGCTGAAAAGGCCAGCATGTATTCTCATTCATGTTTAGACTGGTTTATTTTGGTCTAGACATGATGGTTGCCAACAAAACTCAGCTGGTGAAGCTGGTTGGCTAAAACATCTTGCTGGTAGAGAAACCAGCATCCAAAACACATTAGAGGTCCTTTCAACCTTTTAAAAAACAGCTTAAACCAGTCTAAGGTGGTTAGCTGGTCTCCCAGCCTGGGCAAGATGATTCAACTGGTCTATTTTGATGGTTCTGAGAGACCACCGAAACCACTGTACACTGGTTTAGGCTGTTTACGCAGTCAGGTTTTGATTCATTTTTCAAAATGTCACGAAAATGGCTTTAAATATTTCTGTTTTGGTGTAATTTAACTTCATGTTTTGTTCCCACAGGAGAACTGTGCGTGAGATAGTGTGCGTGACACCGCCGTCAGCATCAGGCTCCGGAGCTTCATCCGTCAAGCTGTTCATTGACAAGGCCGAGGTCACCAGCGATACACGTTACATTTACACCGAAGATCCAACCATTTCCAGCGTAGAGCCCAACTGGAGCATCATTAAGTACGTTAACACAATCTCACACATGCTTAATGGCTCTGTTCCAAACCCTAGTGGGATTCCTCACTGTCTGCTGTCTACACAGGCTAATATGTCTCACTGACTTCAAAGACAGCACCCTAAGCTTAATAGAATTTCATAAATGAATGAATTGAAACGCTCTACGTGGGCAGAAACTCACTCACAGCTGTTTCCGATAGAGAGTTAGCATATGGCAATGACTCAGTAGTCTAATTAGCACAAGATGCATAGCAAGCTCAAGTACTGGTAATTAAACTAGTTTGAGTGAAATAGTTTATTTTTAGTTTGATGAAATAAAAGCAAGAGATCAGTACAGCATCTGAATATAGGACTGGTGCAGTGTATTTTGGGATTGCTTTATATCAGTACAGAATAAAGCCAGATAGCAATAAGCAAACCACTATAGGCTGGATTAAATGCAGTTGGGTTTTAATTTATTTTTTAATTTTTATCAAATAAGAATGACAAAATTTGAAATTTGATGTATGTATGTATAAATATATTTATTTCTATAATGCAAATTATATTTTTCTCTTTTTCTCTATTTTTTTCTTTTTATTTAACTTATGATTAAGTTTCTGGCCAATTAATAAATATATAAACATATATATATATAATGTTTTGTTAAATACATTTTTGGATGTTTTGCAAAAATGTTTAGCCTTTTTTACATTATTTATTTTTTTTATCTATGTATTTTTAATATTTATTTTTTATAAGAAATGTAAATTATATTTTTCTCTTTTTTTCAGTTTTTATTATACTTTTTAACTTATGATTAAGTTTCTGGCCAATTAAACATTGTAATTATTAAACACTTACTAGCCTTATATCTGTACAGTGTGTGTGTGTGTGTGTGTGTGTGTGTGTGTGTGTGTGTGTATATATATATATATATTTTTTTTTTTTTACTGAATATTTTTTAATAATACATTTTTGGATTTTTTTTTTTCTAAAATGTTTTACTTTTTTACATGTATTTATTTTTGTGTTTTTTAAAAAGAAATGTAAATTATGTGTGCGCGTGTTAATGCTCAATTGAATTTTGACTAAAAGGATGTTTTGAAGGCTGTAGGGCATATTTTAGCCATTTTCTGTTCACTAGAGCCTGAATTCTGACTCACTAGCGTCAGATCCACAGTCGTATATGCAGAACGACTCAAACTGAGGTCTGAGTATCTGTCCGAGTATCTGTCGTCTAACTGAAGTGTTGTTTGTTTGTTCTGATAGTGGCAGCACCACCCTCACGGTCACAGGAACCAATCTGCTAACCATTCAGGAACCCAAAGTCAGAGCCAAATATGGAGGAGTGGAAACCACAAACGTGAGTTCCCGACCAGCTGTCCTTCTCCTCTCTGCCCCCGCCATCATTACGGACAGCTTGTTGTTTACGTGATAAGAACAAATGTCTGGATGTCCCTCTGTAGGTTTGTACGGTGGTGAACGACTCTGTCATGACATGCTTGGCTCCGGGCATCGTCTACACCAAACGCCAGGTTCCAGATTGCGGAGTTCACCCGGATGAATTCGGCTTCGTCCTGGACCATGTGTCTGCCCTCCTCATCCTCAATGGAACTCCTTTCACATACTATCCAAACCCGACCTTTGACCCCCTTGGGAACGCTGGGATCCTGGAGGTCAAACCAGGATCACCCATCATCTTGAAGGCAAGGCCTTTGTCATAATCTCATAATCTTCCTTTATTGACATTTTCTCAATTTGAATTTTGGGATTTTGCTCTGATATCATTTTTTGGTAACACTTTACAATAAGGTTCCATTAGTTAATCTACAAACTAACATGAATGAACAGTATTTATTAATCTTTGTTAATGTTAGTTAATAAAATTACAGTTGTTCATTGTTAGTTCATGTTAATTCATAGTGCTTTAACTAATGTTAGCAAACACAACTTTTGAGTTTAATAGTGCATTAGTAATTGTAACATTAACTAAGAATAATTAATGCTGTAGAAGTATTGTTCATTCTTAGTTCATGTCAACCAAAGTAGATAACTTATGTTAACTAATGACCCTTATTGTAAAGTGTTACCCATTTTTTTCTCCATAATGCAAAATTATATGTATTTATTGACAATTAACTTTTTTGTTGACCATTAAGAACATTTTTATTGAATTAGAGTTTATTTTTAAATAATGCAAATTTAATATAGTTGATATTAGTACATATATAGTATAATTATATTTGATTTATATTATTACATTTCTCATACATATATATAACATAAATGTGTGTGTGTGTGTGTGTGAGAAAATTTTAATGAAAAATGAAAAAAAGATCCTAAACATGTTAAATATTAAATATAATGCTTAAAAGGCTTTATTTTGAAGATATTATAATATTTAAAAAATCTGTACAATTATTTCATATATAATTAGATTTGATTTTTGAAAAAAAAATTTAAATGTAAAATGTTTTTTTATTTTTTTTTTTTACTTTTTTTAATTTTAAAAATATTATAACATCAAAATAAATGTATCATTTTTTTGTAATTATATTAAAAATGTGATTTATATTAAATATAATGTTTAGAAAAAGGCTTTATTTGGAAAATATTACATTTAAAAATGTATAAAATTATTTCATATATAATTATATTTAATTTTAGAAAAAAATAGTCCCAATATTGAAAATCTGAATGATCTTACACAATTCAAATGTAATTTTTTTCTTTTATGTTTTTTTTTAAAAAATTGGTTTCTATTATGTAATTTCTATTTTTTATATATATTTCTATTTTTTTCTAATTTATATATATGTTATTATTATTATTAGTAGTAGTAGTAGTATTTTTTTTTTTTTTTTTAATTTTGGGGAAAATATGACCTGGGCATTTCTTCTCTAATTATGTACATCAAATTATGTTGATCCCTTTTTAGTAAATTCAGTTTTCTGTGCTTTCATTTGTAAACAGGGCAAGAATCTCATCCCTCCTGCTCCCGGCAACGCCCGCCTGAATTACAGCGTGATGATTGGAGAAACCCCCTGTCTGTTAACAGTCTCTGAATCTCAGCTGCTCTGTGATTCACCAGATCTGACCGGAGAACAGCGAGTAATGGTGATTATCATGCAGCTATGACATTTTCCCATTATGCATAACAAACGCCTAATCTATAAGCAGCCTCTCTTGCTAGTGAAGAGCAAACCATGCTCACCTTTCAGTGCGCTGACTGAACATTTACGGCCCCTTATTTATTGTATATCAACCAATAAAGCTGGCAGAAAATGAATGGATGGCTGTAAGATGGCGAAAATGCTGAATGTTTGGTTTGCATGGACTCGGGCATTCTGCCTCTCATTTAATCAATCTCGTAATAAGCCACTGCCGCATGGCCATTTTTTACCTTAATGCTAAAACGGAAAACATAAAGGTCAACTGGAAGTGGCTCGCCGTACATTAAGTACTTATTAGATTATAGGGAGCGCTGATACAAGCAATTTCCCACGTAATCTAGCTATCTGCTCTCCCGCCAGCTCAAACAATTATTACAAACAGCAGACGGGGATCCTTCATAACCTTCCTGAGCTATGACATATGCTCAGAAAGAGCATTTGAGACACGTTCAGCCCACTTCATTGATAATAACGGCTTTCATTAGTGGTCACTGCTCAGGAAAACATCTCTATTATTATTGCTCATACTTGGTGTTTGTAGTATTGAACTTTAGCACTTTAGACATGAACGATGCCTCAAATCGTGTGACCTTTTGTTTAAAGGTGGCAATTCATGCGTTTCAATCTTGAAAAATTACTGAATTAACTTATAATTAACTATATATGGATGGATATAAGAGTTAAAAGAGTTATAACCCAGAAAATGTAATGTGTATGTTAATGTGTGTATATTCAGATTTGTATCATGTATATATTTTCATATATACTTCATTTAAAAATAAATACATAACATAACATATACACGCATGAATAAATGTAATATGTACTCTGCCAGTCAAATATTTTTGAGTGGTAAGATTTTTAATGTTTTTTTAAAGAAATCTCTTCTGCTCACCAAGCCTGTATGTATTCGATCCAAAATACAGCAAAAGCAGTAATATTGTGAAATATTTTTACTATTTAAAAAAAAACTGCTTTCCATTTAAATAGATTTTAAAATGCAGTTTATTCCAGTGATCAAAGTTACATTTTCAGCATCATTACTCCAGTCTTCAGTGTCACATGATCCTTCAGATAATTGTAATATGCTGATTTGCTGTTCAAGAAACATTTTTTTTTATTATTATCAATATTGAGTACATTTTTTTTCAGGATTCTTTGATGACTAGAAAGATCCAAAGATCAGCATTTATCTAAAATAATAAGCTTTTGGGGGAGAATTATCGAAATTAATACTTTTATTTAGCAAGGATGCTTTAAATTGATTAAAGTGCTGATAAAGACATTTGTAATGTTACGAAAGTTTTCTATTTCAGAGAAATGCTGTTCTGAATTTTTTATTCATCAAAGAAACCTGGAAAATTCTACTCAGCTGTTTTCAACATCATCATAATGTTTTTGAACAGCAAATCAGAATATTAAAATGATTTCTGAAGGATCATGTGACAGCTTTGAAATCACAGGAATAAATAACATTTTAAACTATATGCAAATAGAAAACGGTTATTTTAAATAGTAAAAATATTTCACAGTTTTACTGTTTTTGCTGTATTTAGAATCAAATATTGCAGACTTGATGAGCAGAGGAGACTTCTTTAAAAAAACATTAAAAATGTTTCAAAAACTTTTGACTGGTAGTGTAAATATGGATTCATTTATATTTATGTATTTGTATTATATACATATATACACACACACTAGCTCTCTCTCTCTCCATACACTAATTTATATATTTACATTTTATTAAGTAGCTGTAGTTGGATATCAGATTGAGTGTACTGAATGAGTGCAAAAAATTGCTTCTGAACCAAATCAGTGAATCATGAATTGAATCAATTTGCTATCAACACAAAGATTCACACCTGTGAACTACATAGCAGCGCCTCAGCGCACACACGAGCATCATGTCATGAATTACTTCAGAAAATCTAGTTTTGGTTATTAAATCACTGAGCGTTACTGCCAGTACTGTTTCCTGAATACAAACCTTGTCGCAGTAATTACTTTCAGAACTGATCAATAGCATCACAAAAAGTCAATTCTAATAAAATTCCAGGAGCAACTCTACCCTGATCTGTTCTTCTCAATATAAGGTATATGTTAACATTACGCCTTTTAATTTGATCCAACACCTACCTGTTTGATTGATTAGCACTAGCATTGGCTTGCGTGTATCAAAGAGCCAATTATTCATTTGAGTTCCGGTTAGTGAATCCACAGTGTGGAGAAACTCCCATAGAAAAGAGGAAAAAAAAACGAAAGAGAGACATAGTGGGATCTGGAGTGCCGGGATCACTCAGCTAATGACCTGACACGTATCGACAGCGCTCCAGGATTCACTTTGTTCCCCTCTATCACCAAGTCTCAATAATTCATGCAGCCACGTGGGGCCCGAGCAGCCGCAGAAAGGTGAAACTCGTTAGGACAGACGGCTGGATGCCGCGTTTAATTGGTCCGCGAATAGCGCGAGGCTGAGCTCTGGGTACCACGCCTCAGTCAGACCCGAATCTCTAACTAGACCTCTATTACCTGCTGATTTCTGCCTAATTGCCTTCACACCTGTGCCAAAGTGACTTTTTGAAGTAATTTGATGTGGATTAGTGGTCACGGTGTCTGACGGAGGCGCGAGCGATTGTTCTCTCGCCGCAGGTGGAGGAACGCGACGTGAACGTGTCAAACAAGTGCATAATTCTGCCGTAATTCTAATTGCGAGCTGATTTCATTCAAGAAGAAACAGTATGAGTGCCCTCAGCCAATCAAAAGCCCTCATTATGACCCACTAAAGCCGGCAGGGTCGTTAGATTCAAGGGCCCGTTCTAATAGTTTCTTTTGTCTGTGCGTGTAGATTCTGGTGGGCCTGGAATATTCTCCGGGAATGCTTCACATCTATTCCGACAGCACTCTCACGCTGCCCGCCATCATCGGGATCGGAGCCGGCGGCGGCGTCCTCCTCATCGCTATCATCGCCGTGCTCATCGCCTACAAGCGCAAGACGCGGGACGCCGACCGCACGCTCAAGCGCCTGCAGTTGCAGATGGACAATCTGGAGTCCCGGGTCGCTCTAGAGTGCAAGGAAGGTAAGATTTTGGGGGTAGTTCAGCATCTGTGGTGCATATGGCTCGTGCCAAGCTGTTTTCCGACAGGTGTGGAGAGCGTTTTAATGAGCTACTAATGGTTTTAACCCGTATGATAAATCAAACGGAGCTGTGATGTATTATTTTATTGTGCGCGAGGTCTCCCGTGGGCGCCGAACGGAAGCGAGTCGGATGCGCTCTCGCGCTGCAGTAGCCTGGATTCTTGCAGAGTTTGACGCAGTCTTTGTGGAGGGATTGAATTGGGTCATGACGTCATAATGTCCTCATCCTTTGATACCGGTTTTATTCACGGCTTTAAAAGGATCTGTAGCTCAGGCAGACACGGTGCCGTGTTATTTATGCATTTGTTAAAAGAATGCCATGAGATACTGGAATGAATGCAACTTTCTGTGTATGCAATTTTAGCATTTATTTTTCCATTTCTACCTTCCCAGCGACTGAAAGTGTTTGCATACAGGGTGTAATTTTATCAATTTAATACATGTAGAATGCATTAAATTTATCAAAAGTGACAGTAAAGACATTTATAATACTACAAAAGATTTCCATTTTAAATAAATACTGTTATTTTAAACTTTCTTTTCATCAAAGTATGCTGGAAAGAAGCATTCCACAAAAATAGCACAACTATTTCCAGCAAAAAATTCAGCATATTAGCATGATTTCTGAAGGATCATGTGACACTAAAGTAATGATGCTGAAATTGACATTTTAAAATATTTTGAAAATGTATTTCAGTAGAATATGTGTAATATATGTATTGTATACAGTTAAAGTCAAAAGTTTACATACACCCTGCAGAATCTGCAAAATGTTATGTAACCAAAATAAGAGGGATTATAAAAAATGCATGTTATTTTTTATTAAGTACTGACCTAAATAAGATTTTTTCCGCATAAAAGATGTTTACATATAGTCAACATAAGAAAAGAATAGTTGAATTTATAAAGATGACCCTGTCCAAAAGTTTACATACACTTGATTCTTAATACTGTGTTGTTAACTGAATGATCCACAGCTGTTTTTTGTTTAGTGATAGTTGTTCATGAGTCCCTTGTTTGTCCTGAACAGTTAAACTGCCTGCTGTTCTTCAGAGAAGCATTTTAGGTCCCACAAATTGGTTTTTCAACATTTTTGTGTATTGAACCCTTTCCAACAATGACTGTATGATTTTGAGATCCATCTTTTCACACTGAGGACAACTGAGGGACAGCATCTATGCAACTATTACAGAAGGTTCAAACACTCACTGATGCTCCAGAAGGAAACACAACGCAGATCAGGGAAAATTCAACTTATTTTGTCTTCTGGGAAACATGTATCTTCTGTAGGTTCTGAAGGGCAGTACTAAATGAAAAAAATATGATCCTACAGTTGTTGTTGGAAAGGGTTCAAATACACAAAAATGCTGAAAAACCAAAGAATTTTGTGGGACCTGAAGGATTTTTCTGAAGAACAGTGGACCGTTTAACTGTTCAAGACAAACAAGGGACTCATGAACAGCCATAACTTAAAAAAAAAAAACTGCTGTGGATCATTCGGGTGACAACACAATATTAAGAATCAAGTGCATGTAAACTTTTGAACAGGGTAATTTTTATAAATTCATCTATTATTTTCTCTTGTGGACTATATGTAAACGACTATGGTGTGAAATATCTTATTCAGGTCAGCATTAAATAAAAAATAACATGCGTTTTGTATGATCCCTCTTATTTTGGTCAAATAATTAACATTTTGCAGATTCTGCAAGGTGTATGTAAACTTTTGACTTCAACTGTATACTGTGTATTTATGTATATAGCGAATAATGTAAATTGAATTTTGTATTATACTATATTTGAAATATGTTTTTAAATGCAATTTAATGATAGCAGAAATACAAAATATGATAACTTTTACATACTGTAGTACTGAACTCACTTTTAAAAAAAATCGAGAGAAGACAATATTATTGTGTACTAAAACTCATTTACAAAGAAAAATGGCTTTAATTTTCATGTTTTCAATCAGTGATGGATAATTTCATTTAATCTCTCAAGCCTGATTCCGTGATGGATGTAAAAACGGCCATATTAGACGAGAAAAGGGAGTTTGATTAACAGCAACTAAATCAACCAGCTACACTGAAAAGTTACAAAGAAAACCAATTAAATTAGAATCTTGTTTAGTTGATTGCAACTCCTTAATTTATTTCAATGTTTCTGTCATGAAGTTTTAGAAGATGCAAAATGGAAATGACACAAAACAACCATTTCTTACCATATTGTTGCTAATGCAAGTAAACACAAAATATGGTAGAATAGCCCCCTAGTATATCTGTTTGTCACTGCATATGAGGTGTCCTTCAGTCTGATGGATGCATGTCGCTTCTGTTCTTTATTATTCTCAGCATTCGCTGAGCTGCAGACAGACATCCAAGAGCTGACAAATGACATGGATGGTGTGAAGATCCCTTTCCTGGAGTATCGTACCTACACCATGAGAGTGATGTTCCCTGGCATTGAAGAACACCCCGTTCTCAAGGAGCTGGACGTAAGGGAACTTTTAGAAACCTCCTTCAATTTCTTTGTCCCCAGGTGTCATCTGTCACTCGCAAGTGCCAATAAGTAGGTTGCCACAACTCATAGACCATTTTCTTTTAATCCTCCTGCCAAAAAAAGAAAGCAGAAAAAACCCTAGATGTGCTTTAAAAAGATCCCCTAAGCTCTGAAGCTACGGTACTGCTGTCTCAGTAGTGAGCTTCAGAGCGAACGCCCCTCTTTCAGCATGCTTTTTAATTAAAACCTCAGGCAGAATGAAATCAGCAGCCCTGCAAGGCCCTGGTGGAATAGCCATCTAGAGAATGTGCCTTACCAAAAAATGTTTTGAAAATAGTTGGCAAAGAACAATTAAATCTCACCGCAGCGGAGCTTTTTTCAAGTATGCATTCAGGCAGCAATTGTTGTTGCGCATGTTTCTCTCATCTTCTTCCTGTCTAGCTTTTCCATTCGTGTTTTTGTTCTCCTGCTTTTTATTTTGTTTAATCAAACGTTCTCTCCTCTCTCAGTCTCCGGCTAATGTGGAGAAGGCCCTGCGCTTATTCAGTCAACTGCTGCATAACAAGATGTTCCTGCTGACCTTCATTCACACACTGGAGGCTCAAAGGTCCTTCTCCATGCGGGATCGTGGCAATGTGGCCTCCCTCCTCATGGCGGCGCTGCAGGGGCGGATGGAGTATGCCACTGTGGTTCTCAAACAGCTTCTGGCAGACCTGATCGAAAAGAACTTGGAGAACCGTAACCACCCCAAACTGCTGCTTAGACGGTAAGAGGTGGTTCTAAAACCATTTAGAACACCTTACAAGACTACACAACCATATTGTGGCATGCAAAAACAACTAGACATCCTAATCAACTGCATAGTAAGGCCCTGCAACCCCCTTAATGCCTTAGCAGCTGCATAGCAACACCCAAGCAACTTGGATTAGCAATGCCCTAGAAACCACTCTGAATATTTTCCAACACTACGCAACCGCATAGCAGCATTCACAAAAACACACTGAAAACCACATAGTAAGACCCTATAGCCTCCTAAACATCTTAGCAACTGCATAGCAACACCTTAGCAACCCCCAGAACACCTTAGCAACTGCATAGCAATGCCCTAGAAACAACTTACAACACTACTCACCCACATAGCGGCATGTAAAAACAAAACAAAACAAAAAAAACATCCTAATCATGTGCATAGTAAGGCCCTGCAACCCCCTAAACTCTTTAGCAGCTGCATAACAACACCCTAGCAGACCCCCGAACACCTTAGCAACTACATAGCAATGTCCTATAAACCACTCATAGCACCTTACAACACTACACAACCACATAGCAGCATGCAAAAAACACAGACATTCCAATCAACTGTGTAAGAACCTGCAACCCCCTAAACACCTTAGTAGCTGCATAGCAACTCCCTAGCAACCACCTACCAATGCCCTGTCAACCGCCCAAAGCTCTTTAGCAACCACTTATCAGTGCCCTAGCAATAACCCAGAATACTTTAACAACTACATAGGTATGTTAAAATAAAACATTCAGGACACCTTACCAACGACATAGCAACACTATAGCAACCGTTCAGAACACCCTAGCAACCATGCAGCATATTTAGCATTTGCGTTTGTTTTTGCAGAACTGAGTCTGTGGCTGAGAAGATGCTTACTAACTGGTTTACATTTCTCCTGCACCGCTTCCTGAAGGTTAGTGATGTTTTTCTACCACAAACATTGAGTCAATTTTAATAATGTGTTCTGGAAAGTACTACGTGAAATTTGCAACAACCTCAAACTTCTCTCTGGCTAACTAGCACCTTGTTTGCAACATTTTTTTGGCGCGCTGACGTTTTTGACGGCCTGACTCATCGCAAAGCCTCATAATAAATCTTGCTAAAGCCTGCGCTCCTGATAGCTTCCGCCCAACCCTGAAGGAGGCCGTGAGGGCACTCGCTCAATCCCACATCCTGTCAGGTGTTCCAGAGTTCACCAAGATGACCCAAACACGGCTGAATTAGACTAAAGCAGATTGAGATGGCTATTAGCGCTAAGGGCGGGAACATCAGGCCCTTTGTGCATTCAGGGCTGGAATTGCCCTGCGGAATGTAGCACTGGCCGGCCGCCCGGTGTCTTTACGTCCCCTTAGTGCAGATGTTAAAGTGTTTTGGCCACGATACAGGCCTCTAGGAGTAATTACTACGAAATGCCGTCTCGGTGCGGCTCTGTTGCACTGCCTGGGTGTGCGCTTAATTCATATATATCATGAGCCAAAACATTCAGTATGTTTATATCTGTTGCTCATTTATGTTGTGTACATGATATTATTTATTAACATTTTAAGCATCACTTCAACGCTAACAGGATATAGAACCAGTGAACATTCTCATAAGTTTCTGGCAAGGTTCCAGTAACCTTAATAGAATGTTCATTCAGATTTATGTGGTCTGTGATTAACATTCTCATAACGTTAGCACAAATTTTATACGTTGTTCATGAAACATCTGAAACGTTTTAGTTGGACATTCTTTTAGTGTTTTATTAAATTTGCAACTTGTTTCAAAACATTTAGAGAACGTTTAAAAGTAGCGTTCCTGTAATGTTTGCAGGATGACTAAATGGAGCATTCCTTTAGTGTTTTCATTAGCATAACCAAGAAACCAAGAAAACGTTATCCAAACATTCTTAGAAAATATTTTTGTTATGAGGGTGAACATTCACCTTCAAGGATTTATTTGTTTGGGATGTCATTATTTACTCATTCTCATGTCGTACATTACATTACATTTTGTCAAATAAAATATAATAAAATAGAATCCTCACGTCAATTTTTCTATTTTATTTCTTTTTGGAGCTTAACTATGGAAGCCCATTTTCTGCTACTGAATAAAAAATAACAAAGGTAATTGTGACTTTATTTCCCAGTTCTGAATTTTTTTCTCTAAATTGTGACACATAAACTCGCAGTTGTGAGTTATAAGGTCAGTTCTGCGTGATATAAAATTTTCGCAATTGCAAGTTTACATCTTGCAATTCTGATTTTACATCCAGCAATTGGGACTTTGTATCTCACAATTCTGATTTTATTTCTCGCAATTCTGACTAATTCTCGCAATTGAGAGTTTATATCTTGCAATTATGATTTCTCACGATTGCAAGTCTGTATCTCGAAATTCTGACTAATTCTCACAATTGTGAGTTTACATCTCACAATTCTGTTTTTATTTCACATAGTTGCAAGTCTATGTCTCGAAATTGACTAATTCTCATAATTGCGAGTTTACATCACAATTCTGTATTTATTTCTCACAATTGAGAGTCTGTATCTCGAAATTCTGACTAATTCTCACAATTGCGAGTTTACATCTAGCAATTTTTTTTTTTTCTCGCAATTCTCATTGATGTAGACTCGCAATTATGAGAATTAGTCAATTCGCAATTCTGTTTTTTTTTTTTTCTCGCAATTGCAAATCTGTATCTCAAAGTTGACTAATTCTCGTAATTGCGAGTTTACATCTCACAATTATGACTTTATTTCTCGCAATTGCGATTTTATATTATGTAATTTTGAGAAAAAAGTCTGTATCTCGAAATTCTGACTTTACAACTAGTGAGATTGTATCTCACAGTTCTAATTTAAAAAGTCAGAGTTGTTAGATTTAAAAAGATGCATTTACCTTTTTTATTCAGTGACATAAACAGGCTTTTTTACTGAACAGTCCATGTTCACTATACACTTTCATTATGTGATATGTTTCACAAAAGAAAGTCATGCAGGTTTGGAACGAAATGAGTGTGTAGGTGGTGACAGAATTTTCATTTTAGGCTGAACTAACCCGACAAGGGTCACATAAACATTTATTAACACATATTTAGGGCTTCCTCTTGCGCTGTCAGTTCATGTCATCTGCATTTACTCTGCCTACGTTAAACCATGCGAACTCTACATTGGAACGTGTCCGTTAGCGAATGAAACCTGGCACGGATCCCGTGACACACATCTGTTGTGTCATAACAGGGTCTAACGGCCAAACTATGAATAGCAGACGGAGCCAGAACGCTGACTGCTGACAGCCTCTAAAAGCAATAGAAAGATGAGGATCTGATGTATATATTAAGACTAAATGCATTTGACATAGAGTTCGCAGGCTGCTTGTTTAGAATTACTTGCTGTTAGGCGTGCAATGGATGCTGGGTAACCCTCTCCGCCTGCGTTGGAAGAGTGTGATTCAGGATGTCATGCTGTAATTAATAATGTCAAGCTGATCTCGCCTAAGAACTAAATAATAGCCTCCCCTCAGTATCGCTGTTTAGTCATCAAACGCTTTTAAGTGGGTAATTGGAGACTTCTCCATACTTCACAAATGCCATCTGAAAAGAACCGTGATCGGACGCGTCTCTCATTCTCACGGCCGCGCTTTCTTTCTCCGCACGCTCGCCGCCTTGTTTCTCCTTTTCGCTTCCTTTTGGTCAGAATATGTCTTTTCTGTCTCCTTTCACTGCCTTTTCCCTCTGTAGTTAAAGGTGCAATTAGGCGTTTTCGAAGTGTGTGAAAATTACAGCTCGTTGTGATTTTATTGAATTGATGTTCTGTGGTATTTTGCGCAGGATGTCGTCTTCAGTTCTTTAGCGTGTTCTTTAAAGGTAAAAGGTTTTAAAGGAGACGTGTAATGGAAAACATGATTTTCTTGCTCTTTTGGAAATAAAAGCGCTGAGGTTCGAAAGCGTTCACAGCACAAAGCTTCTGCTTATGTGACGTAAGCGCTATTTTTGTTTTCTTTTCCATGTTTTTATTTTAATAATTAACATTGAATGTCTGTGTTTTTATATAGTGATTCTAATGGTTTGGTGATCTGTAGTTTTTATGCAACTGTATATTGCTTTTTTGTCAGTGAGTTTTTTTTATTTTTTTATTTATTTATTTTTTTTGTAATGTTTCTGAAAGGTATCACAAAGGCAGCATTTACTTGATCAAAAATGCAGTAAAAACAGTAAATATTATTGCCATTAAAAATGACCAATTTGTATTTGAATATATTTTAAAATGTAATTTATCCCTGTGATACAAAGCTGAATTTTCAGCATCATTAGCCCAGTCTTCAGTGTCACAAGATCATTCAGAAATCATTCTAATATGCTGATTTGCTGCTAAATAACAGTTTTAATTATTATCAGTGTTGAAAAGAGTTGTGTTGCCCAATATTTATAATACATGTATTTAATATTAGATTTTTTTTTTTCAGTATTCTTTGATGAATAGAATAAATATCAACATTAAAAACATTAATTTTGCAGCAATGTAAAACTCTTTACTGTCATTTTTGATCAATTTAATGCACCCTTGCTTACTAACGGTATATATTTCTTTCAAAAACAAAACACTTTTCAATTTTGAACAGTTTTAACTTTATTTCTGCTCCATGAAACTCTAGTATTTTTATGGAAGTTGTGTGAGAATGCATTAATGCATTGCTTAGCCAGTCGTAACAGATATATTTATTTATGTAGGGGTCTTAAAGGTACAGTAGCAAAACCGCTTGTTAAATTCTATGGGTCAGTGAGATGGTGGGAAATGATCACATAAAACTTTGTTGCAAGAAACCTTGACTAACATTATAAGTGGACTTCAGAGAGAAAATAAAATGCTACAAAAGTGTAGAATATGACCTCTCTCTCTCTCTCTCTCTCCCTCTCCCTCTCCCTGTAGGAGTGTGCTGGCGAGCCTCTGTTTATGCTCTACTGTGCTATAAAGCAGCAGATGGAAAAAGGTCCCATAGACGCCATCACAGGAGAGGCCAGATACTCCCTGAGCGAAGACAAGCTCATCCGACAGCAAATCGACTACAAGCAGCTGGTCAGTGTTCCCGTGGTGACGCTCTCTCACGTATCCCATAATCCCTCTTCCTGTCTCCCAGCACCCCCTGCTTCATTGAAGACCACAAGTGTTTGACTTCAGCTCAAATATACGTTTGAAAAGGACCAATATGTATAACAGTGTTGTTTTAGTGTGCTATTATAATTTTGTTCTTATTTTGAAGTAGATTTAATCTAATTTTAGTTTAACTTGAAGAACGAAAAAAAAACTAAATCGAAGACTGATGAATACAAACTAATATAAAAAAAAAAACTTGAGGGCTCAAATTCCAATCAGACAGATGATTTCAGGCCAAGCGGAGTAAGTTATAACATGACATTGAGAGCAGAGTTTGTGAGAGGTGACAAAACAAAGACAGAGATTGAGCAAAAACAAAGAATGACCTGATCAGAGCTTGTAATGACTGAAACAAACCTGAGAATTTATCATGACGCTCATAAAACAACCCCAGTGCTCCTCATTTATCTCAGCAGACAGCCGGGAAATACAGCGGCTGATTTACACTCTCAGTGTCTCGCATACACAAACATGACTACACAAAAGAGCATATTTACCGTCTGCACCGATGGAGTTCTGTGCATTGATTTTAAATGGAACAATACGAGGCGACCGATGAATGAGCTTTAATCTATGTCTCCTCAGTGGTAGTTAAAGCTACAGGACAGCTCATCAATTCCACAGTATTCAGGATAGATCAGCTTAAGGGAATCAATATGTGGCACAGTTATTCAGCTGTCTTAGCTGTCAACCCTAAAGAGAGGCCCCTAGGGGCCATCAGAAAAGGTCAGGCTCACCTGTAACACAGCGTGTATGTTGATATATTCATTAGGAGTGTAAATATTTGCCCTTGTTTCAAGTCTTTGTTAAATAATGTGACACGTCATGAATTATAAATTAGATTGTTCTGGTTCTGAATGCTGATTGGTCAGCTTTGCATATTGGATATTTAATTATGCATGCTCATTTCTACCATATTATTGCATTTAGATAGTCTTTGGCATGGTTTTGATGGTGAAAATCACATGTAGATTTTAGAACTTTTTTTATTTGTTAAAATTTATTTATAAATACATTTTTCTATCATTGCTATATATTTTTAGACCAAATCATATGGAATTTTATTATTATTATTATTATTATTATTATAGATATTATATTATAATAACTTATTATATGTTATTGTGCATTTTATAAGAATAATAATAATAATTATTATTATTATTATTATTATTATTATTATTATTACTATGTGCATAATAATAAAACATTTATTTAAGTATCGGCCAGAATTTCAAGATTGGTGCCACTACAGTATTTGTTTTTAATATATTATATATTATGATCATATGTCATTATATATTATATAATAATAAAAATATGTACATACAATGAAGAAAAATTAATTTCTATTAATATATTATTGTCATATATCAGTATACATTTTTAATAAATATGATATATGATTGTAATTATAATAATAATAAAAATGTGTACATAATAAGAAAAATATATTTGTTTAGGTGTCGATAATACATATGATAATATTATATATTATCATATGTCAATATATATTATTAATATATCTTATATATGATTATAATAATAATAAACATATGTACATCATAAAAAAAAATATTTATTTAGGGATCAGCCAGAATTTTTATATTATATATTATCATATGTCAGTATATATTATTAATAAATATTATATATCATTCTAATAATAACAAACATAATTGTGTACATGATAAGAAAAAAATATTTATTTAGCAATATATATTATTCATATATATTGTAATATGATTCTAATAATAATAAAAATAATGATACATACATAACATTAAAATGAAAAATGTATCTAGGTATCAGCCAGAAATTTAACTTCTGTGCCACAATAGCAATTATGCTATGTAATATACAATATATATTATATTATTACCCTATATAAGCATTTCTTTATTTACTTACTTGCCTGAATTTTAATATTGGAGACACCATAGTAATGATAACTGGTTTATTAAATTCTGTAGACAATGTTTTTAATTTTCGTTGGCAGACTGAAGCAATCAATCAGACAGTTTTTATATAATGATAATTAATAAAAAATGTATGCTTAAGATTTTTCATATCTACAGAATATTTCAATGGGTCCAATATTTACTCTGCTTTTAAGCATTAAACAGCTCAGTTGTGCCAGTAAGTCTGGCTGTGGGTGTGTGAACACGTGCTAAAGGACACACTAAAGTCACCTTTACACACTCTCAATCTACACACACACACAGAGCCAGAGACGAGAACTGATCTTTATGGTGTTAAGCTTTCGTAAAACCCTTATTTCCTCCAAGCTCTGATTTTCAGCCCAATCCAGTTCCTAAACCGATGTCGGATGTCCTAAATATAGCTGGGCGCCGTCTCTGGGAGAATTCCGTAATTTACTGTGTAATTGGGTTTTAATCACAAACTCCTCGGCTGGAGGGGAGGAATTGCCGTGAGCTAATGATCAGCGAGTAGCCGCGATTACGGATGCACAGTCGCGCAACAGTGCCAGCTGCATTGTTTTAATCACACGATTAATGCGGCCCGTGCACACAAAAGGTCTTCTCATGAATTTATATGGACTGTTGTCACGGTGTGAATGGAGATATATCAAAGCATCGGCTTCATATAAAACGCGCGGCTCTTTAATGTAACTCGCCTGCCTGTTTATGAAGCTGTTATTTGTATGTGTTACTCACTTGGTAAGTGCTGAGGGCTGTTTTTTTATGATTTTGCTTATGCTACTGCCTGCATAAATGAGCTGATGCACACATTCTACAGCTTGTCTTATTTAGTTTATCAAGGCTGTAGAGCTGCATGAAGGTTTTATAGCTTTATGAAAGTTTTACCATAGCAGCCATGGCAAAATGAGGTACATTAATACACTTAAAGAAGTAATAAATGCACTATGGTGTTATCATGTTGCATTTGGACATGGTGCCATGGTTTATTTTTTTAGTCTGTTTTATGATTTCTGACCGACGTTAAGAAAGCAGCTTGAAATAATGTCATATTCTGTAAGTTTAATTTTTTTTTTCTAAACACTTCCTCATCTGTCATTGGTCACGCAAACAAATAGTCCCACCCCAAATATTGGTTGTGTCAGTATTGCTGGGTTAGGATGCTAAAAACAAACAGATTGATGTTTTGTTAGCACTTGAAAGCATAAGTTGTTTGCTCGTTAATTAATTTACTTTTTTCCCCTGAACTTCCTGCTGAAAACATCCTTGTCTGTCATTGGTCTGTCAAACAAACAGTCACACACCCAAAGTCACACTGTTGGTTGAGTCAGTGTTGCTATGTTGGTCAGGATGCTAAAAACAAACAGATCAATATTTTGTTGGCACGACTGAGACAGTGTTTACACTTTAGAGGGAAATTAAACTATAAATGATTTTCTAATAGTTGTTGTCTCTGCATATTAAACTGAGTGTTTTAATATCAAAAAGATTACACACTTCAGCTTGAAGTATCTTTTACCTTCAGACATGTCACACAAATCCTTGTTTGTGGCCGGATATATCGTCTCTTGCCGTTTGTTTTTATCGATCTGTGACCGTTTTATCAAAACCTGCGTGTTTCACATATTCCGAATACCGCTTTGCAGGCGGATAAATATTTCACCATTGACATAACAGTTAAAGTTGAGATGGCTATTATGATAAATCAGGCCGAAGCTTGAAACAGGATCCAGATCAATCTTTGATATGATGGCAGAGCCTGGCCAAATAAAGCTCCCATCTCCCACTGTGTGTGATAAAATGTGCCTTGACCTTTCCACACCCTCTTAAGTCCATGTGTACGTTAGTGTGTGGTCTGCATACTAGATTTTAATGGAAATGTGTTTTTGTGTCATTGTTGGTCATCTTGTCAATCAGTATTGTCATGTTTTCCATTGTTGCTAATAATATCCTGGATCTCTGTGTTGCCTCTCTGTTTCAGACACTCATGTGTATTCCTCCGGAGGGAGAGGCCGGTACAGAAATCCCTGTTAAAGTGCTAAACTGTGACACGATCACTCAGGTGAAGGACAAGCTGCTAGATGCCGTTTACAAAGGCATCCCGTACTCACAGCGCCCGCAGGCCGACGACATGGACCTGGGTAAAGAATCTTTTTGTTGTTCTGTCCAACGTTCTATCTGTCATTCTGTTGTTCTATATATATCGTTGTGTCATTTGTTCTATCGTTTTATCTATCGTTCAGTCGTTCTATCTATCGTTCTATTGTTCTGTTTATCGTTCAGTCGTTCTATTGTTCTATTTACCGTTCTGTCGTTCTTTCTATCTTTCTATCTATCATCTCTCGTTCCATCTATCTATCTGTTGTTCTATCTGTCATTCTATCTATCATTCTATCCATTGTTTGTATCCATCTATTCTATCTATTGTTTTATCTATTGTTCTATTTATCGTTCTGTCTTTCTTTCTATCATCTCTCGTTCCATCTATCTATTCTTCTGTCATTCTTTGTCTGTCTATCTATCTGTTGTTCTATCTGTCGTTCTATCTATCATTCTATCCATTGTTTGTATCCATCTATTCTATCATTCTATTGTTTTATCTATTGTTCTATTTATCGTTCTATCATTCTTTCTGTCTATCTATCTATCTATCCATCATCTATCTATCATCATTCTGTCATTCTTTGTCATTTTATCTATCATTCTCTTGTTCTGTTGTTCTTTCTATTTATCGTTCTGTTGTTCTATATATCGTAGTCTATCGTTCTATCATTTTATCTATCATTCAGCCGTTCTATCTATCGTCCTATTGTTCTATTTATTGTTCTAACGTTCTTTCTATGTATCTATCTATCTGTCTATGATCTCTCATTCTATCTATCGTTCTGTCGTTCTTTATCTATCTATCATCTTTCGTTCTGTCTATTTATCTATCTGTTCTATCTATCTGTCATTCTGTCTATCTGTCGTTCTATCTTTCTGTCATTCTATCCTTGTTTGTATCTGTCTATTGTTCTATTGTTCTATCGTTCTATTGTTCTATTTTATCTAATGTTCTATTTATCGTTCTATCGTTGTTTCTGTTGTTCTGTCTGTCTATCTATCTATCTATCTATCTATCTATCTGTCTATCTGTCTATTAGTCTATCATTCTATGAATCATCTATCGTTCTGTCTGTCGTTCTATCTATCTATCTATCTATCTATCTATCTATCTATCTACAGTTCTGTCTGTTCATATGTCTAATGCACTGGGCTTGACAAACTTTATATTTGATTAGCATAATTCTGCACCACCTGAGTGACCTTTCTCATTTTAGACAGTTTTATTGCATTTTGATGAAAGAGTATGAAAACAGTTTTGTTTTCTTGTGAACTGTGCACAGTAAGACCAGTAATAGGGACATTTTTTATGTCACATTGACTATTAGAGGTAGTGTGGAAAACATTGCAAAAGTTCAAAAATCTTTGATACTTCAGAAACATCATCATCCAACACATCGATAATTTTTTGTCCTTCTCCAGAATGGCGTCAGGGTCGACTGACCAGAATCATCCTTCAGGATGAAGACGTCACCACAAAGATCGAGAGCGACTGGAAGAGACTGAACACACTGGCGCACTACCAGGTTAAACAACGTTTCCTGGCAGCTGCTTCATTATGCGATGCAAATTTACAAATGCTTGTCGTGTGTTGTACAAAAATGGAGATGCTTTTTTTTTATAGTTCTCATTTTCCATCTCAGGTGACAGATGGGTCTTTGGTGGCTTTGGTTCAGAAGCAAGTATCCGCTTACAACATCGCCAACTCCTTCACGTTCACTCGCTCTCTCAGTCGATACGGTAAGCCGCAGTCTCTCGGATCGCTTTACGCCACACGATCCTCTGCTTTAGCCATGTTTGTTTAACATATCATGGATTTTTTTCGCATTTTCTGTCATGCCACATGCAGCATGTTTGGCTCAGATGGCAATCTAAGATCTTTTCTCCAGCCATTCTTGGCTGAAAATCATTTAGTGTAAGTTCATACTGTAGGCTGTGTTTCAAAACCTAGCAAATCTGGATATCATAGACATGCTCTCAATGTTTAGGATGTCTGAAATCAGTCACTAACTGCAAGAGGATCCATTCAGTCATAATGATATTTACTTAGACATCTGTACTTGTAGACAGTAAACGTTGATTCGGCTCACTAGGCTTTGAGACAGCTATTAAGAAGATAATGATTCAGAAACAGTTTAGATGTACAAAGATGTAAACCGCAATGCATTTTTAAGAAGCGGATTGAAGTATATGCTAATGTGGATCGTATATATATAGAGAGCCTACTGAGGACGTCCAGCAGTCCAGACAGCCTTCGATCCAGGGCTCCCATGATCACCCCTGACCAGGAGACAGGCACCAAACTCTGGCACCTGGTGAAGAACCATGAGCACGCAGACCAGCGGGAGGGAGACCGCGGGAGCAAGATGGTGTCTGAGATTTACCTCACACGCCTACTGGCTACCAAGGTACATAAACATCATCCTATACAGATAACGTGTGTGTGTGTTTTTTTTTTTTTTTTTTTTTTAAAAGCAATGAACCACTCAAGGCTGTACGTTACAGTGTACTTAGCCAAAAAATTAAGCTTCTGTTATTATTTATCATTAGAATCAACCATTCAAAAGTTTGCACCCAGAATGGTTTAAAAAAATAATTTTAATCAGCAAGGATGCAGTAAATTGATTAAAAGTGACAGTATAGACTGTAACATTATGGAAAATTATATTTTAAATAAATTTGAATAATATGAATAGGAACAGAAGTTGCACAACTGTTTTTAACATTGATAATAATAAATGTTTCTGAAGAAGGATTAAATATGCTTCTGAAGTATAATGTGACTTTGAAAACTGTAGTAAAGGCTGCTGAAAATCCGCTTTTCATCACAGAAATAAATTGTATTTTAAAATATATTTAAATAGAATGCAGCTATTTTTAAATTGTAATAATCACAATATTGCTATTTTATTATGAAAGCCCATTTCCGCCACTGAATAAAGAATAAAAAAGGTAATAGCAACATTTTATCTCACAATTCTGACTTTTTTTCTTGTTGACTGAATTGTTTTTTCTCAGAACTGTGAGATAAACTTGCAGTTGCAGTTACAAAGTCAGAATTTTTAGATATAAACTTGCAATTGTGAGTTGGTGTAATGAGTATCTCTCACAATTCTGACTTGTGTTTTTTTTTCTCTGGAATTGTGAGTTTCATATCTTGCTATTTTTATTTTTTTAAATATTAATTAAAAAAGTCAGAATTGCAAGGTACAAACTCGCAAATCCAGAGATAAAAACTCGCAGTTCTGAGAAAAAAAGGTCAGAGTTGTGAGTTTGTATCACGCAATTGTGAGGAAAAAGTCAGAATTATGAGAGAAAATGTCGCAATTACCTTTTTTTTTTTATTGAGTGGCGGAAACGGTTTTCCATGCTTACGTTTTATCTAACAGCTATTAAGTCAGAATTCTAAACCAAAAACAATGGACACAGTCCTTAAAAAATGTGTGACTTTGTATTGCACTGCAAAAATAAAAGCCTACAGATTTTTTGCAAGAAGAAGATGAGTAAATAATGCCTTTTTTGACTATTTTGCAGTGAACTCTTTGCATGAAGCAGACTGCTTGTTGGAACAATGTTTAAAAATCATTTCATATCCATAACATTAAAGATTCAAAACACATCAATTTGCATTTTATTTTAAAAATAAAATGTGTGTGTTGTACTTCAAAACTCCTCATGTATCACTAGACGTTTTAGCCGAAGCATGTTGTAAACTCTCTTGTGTCATGTTTATAGGGCACACTGCAGAAGTTTGTGGACGATCTTTTTGAGACGGTGTTCAGCACAGCTCATCGTGGCAGCGCTCTCCCCCTGGCCATCAAATACATGTTTGATTTCCTGGATGAGCAGGCAGACAAGAGACAGATCACCGACCCGGACGTACGGCACACCTGGAAGAGCAACTGGTGAGATACTGAGCACTTCCTGTCTTTTGACCTCATTTTCAGTAGCATCTGTTTCCATTGGTTTGAAGCCCTGCTGGGTTGCCAGTTCAGTTGCATTTGTCTGGTAAAGGCAGTACGCTCTCAGAGCAATTGAAATATAATGTATTTTAGTACGATTCAATACAGACCACAATCACTAAAAAGCTTTTTGGACGTAATCAGATTATATTGTCTCTCTCTCTCTCTCTCTGCTTCTAAACCAGCCTTCCTCTGCGGTTTTGGGTCAACGTGATAAAAAACCCTCAGTTTGTCTTTGACATCCACAAGAACAGTATTACAGACGCCTGTCTGTCAGTGGTGGCTCAGACCTTCATGGACTCCTGCTCGACATCTGAGCATCGCCTAGGCAAAGACTCTCCGTCAAACAAGCTCCTCTATGCTAAAGACATCCCCAACTACAAAAGCTGGGTGGAGAGGTACAAACACCTCCCTCAAAAAACCACAAATCTTATTGGTATAGCCTAGTAATTAACATCTAGGAAGATTGTATACAGCAGGTACAAAACTTGCAAGGATAGTGATTTTTAGTTCACCCAAAAATGACAGCTCTGTCATTATTTACTCACCTTCAAGTTGTTCCAGACTTGTGTGAGTTTCTATCTTCTGTTGAACACGCACACAAAAAAAGATATTTTGAAAAGTATTTTCAAACAGTTGCTGGTAGCCTTTGACTTCCATAGTATGGAAAAAAATACTATGGAGGTCATCATTTGATTTTCTTTTTTTGTTTCCTGTAAGCAATAATAATAATGTACTTGTCTTAGTAGGTGCCACTAATAAGTAATTTGCCCTACAGGCTTTTACTATGCTGCATAAACTGGAATTCATCAATTTAGCTTTGATTTTCTCCAGTAGATTAACTCCAAACTGTTCATTTACAATATGAAGTAGATGATTTTTAACCAGTGTATTTATGTTTGTGTGTGTGTTTTCAAGATATTACCGAGACATCAGCAAGATGCCAAGTATCAGTGATCAGGACATGGATGCCTATCTTGTAGAGCAGTCCCGTCTCCATGGCAACGAGTTCAACACTCTGAGCGCGCTCAGTGAACTGTACTTCTACATCAACAAGTACAAGGAAGAGGTGAGACCTGCGGCTCTATTTTGCATCCTGTTCTAAATTTTAGACATTTACACCGAATACCAGCATGGTATCATGCAAGAGTCAAGTGTTTGATGGGGTTTAAAGTGTAAAGTGGTTGGTTTTTCAGTTTGTGATTTAAGCACCATCTCTGTTAAACTACTATTCAGTCAGATATCAAGGCAATAATACCCAATTTCATAATTTTAAATAATAAGTATACTATAAATATATATAGCTGAAGTCAAAAGTTTACATACATCTTGGAGAATCTGTAAAATGTTAATTATTTTACCAAAATAAGAGGGATCATATAAAATGCATGTTTTGTTTTGTTTTTTATTTAGTTATTATTTTATTTATTTATTTAGTTTTATTAAGATATTTCACATAAAAGACATTTACATATAGTCCACAAGAGAAAATAATAGTTGAATTTATAAAAAATGACCCTGTTCAAAACTTTACATACACTTGATTCTTAATATTGTGTTGTTGACTGAATGATCCACAGCTGTGTTTTTTTGTTTAATGATAGTTGTTCATACGTCCCTTGTTTGTCATGAACAGTTAAACTGCCTGCTGTTCTTCCGAAGAATCTTTCAGGTCCCACAAATTCTTTGGTTTTTCAGTGTTTTTGAGAATTTGAATCCCTTCCAACAATAACTATAAATTTGAGATCCATCTTTTCACACTGAGGACAACTGAGGGACTCATATGCAACGATTACAAAAGGTTCAAACGCTCACTGATGATTCAGAAGCAAACAATGCATTATGAGGCAGGGGGTGAAAACTTTTTGAATTTGAAGATCGGGGGAAATTTAACTTATTTTGTCTTCTGGGAAACATGCAAGTAGCTTCTGAAGGGCAGTACTCAGCAATCGTTTGAACCTTCTGTAATAGTTGCATATGAGTCCCTCAGTTGTCCTCAGTGTGAAAATATGGATCTCAAAATCATATGGTCATTGTTGGAAAGGGTTCAAATACACAAAAAAGCTGAAAACCCAAAGAATTTGTGGGACCTGAAAGACTCTTCTGAAGAACAGTTTAACCGTTCAGGACAAACAAGTGACTTATGAACAACTGTCCCCAAACAAAAAATACAGCTGTGGATCATTCAGGTAACACAGTATTAAGAATCAAGCATATGCAAATTTTTGAAGAGTGTCATTTTTATTATCTTGACTTGCAGAAGCCTTAGAGTTAAAAAGTTTGTAAGATCACGAGAAACATAAATCCTGGTGGTGGTCGTGCAAATTGCCATAACGGTAGTTTAAAGATGCACATGAGATCTGAATTGAAATGCAAATGTTGTTTCTGTATTAGCGGTTTGATCTTGACAAATGTGCGGCGCCTTGTCTGATGAGGTCATTTATCATTGTCATTACGAGCTCCAGTGAGTGTCCGCAAACTCTCACGCTTTAGAACGATGTCGAATATTGAATTATTACATGGGTTCGGCCTTTAGTTAATGGCCTCTCCCTCTCTTCCCCTCTCTCTCAGATTTTGACAGCGCTGGACAGAGACGGTTACTGTCGCAAACACAAGCTGCGACACAAACTGGAACAAGCCATTAACCTGATGTCTGGCAGCAGCTGAGGGCGGTGACGGATTGGACGGGACGGGAGGGGAAGCGTTCAGGGGGTTAGGGGGTTTGGGGGCCGGGGGGGAGGAAAGGGTTGAGACTGAATTGATGGAGTCCGGCAGACCGACCCGTGTTAGAACATCCACGGCTTGTGCTAGCAAAAGGTGAGGCTAAAACACTGGACAATCAACTCTAAAGGAACCACAGCACAGCATACGAAGCCCAACGTTTTTCTGGACCTGTACGCCAAACGCCCTCACTCCCTAATGCCCGGGCCGAACGCCGCTCACGTCGGCAAACTATTCAACACGGACTACTGTGGATCAGATACATTCCATTGAGGAAAGGTGCACGTGCTATTGCCTTGGAAGTCAAATTGCCAAGCTAGTGCCATGGAAGATGTTTTAGTAATGCATTCGGCGGGTAATCTGAAAACAATTCTTCATATCGACCTCCGAGAGACGCCTCAAAAACAAGCTCCATTGAAGGAAATGAAGATATATCAATGATGGAGACCAAATGCTGGGGGAGAACTGCATTGTGGGTAGTGTTGAGGCTGGGCAGAATGGGAGGAACCTTCTCCTCCTCGTCTCGAAATTGCCATAGACCTATAAAAGCGCCTTTTCTCTCGTTTTCGTTTTTTTGTGTGTGATTCTGGGGCCAAATGGACCTCTACTTGTCAAGAGGTATGGATCAGCATCTTTTGAAGCTTGCCTTTTCGTTGCGTCCGGATATGACTCCCCCGAACCCTTGCTGAAATGCACCCCGAGATGGGGGGTGAACATTTCCGCTCCCTTTGCTTTGTTTTGTACACCGCTGTGTTACTGTGAGGTTTGGAGTGTTTACTCGGATTCTGTGGTTCTTCTCCAAGCGTTGGCGAGGGCCGAGTTTTGTCCCTTGATGACAGGCATCTTTAATGTAGTAGATCCATCTAGAGCAATAACTCTCAGATTTACCTGCAAGCCATGAGTTTAAGTTCCCTGTGTGTTCAGAATCACCGTCCCGACTCTAAATTTTTAATGTTGGCAGGTGGCGAGTCGCGCTCCTTTTCATTTCCCCGTTGTTGTTCCGTCCAAACGGCAGCCAAACGTGTTCACAATGCCAAGCACAACGAAGGGACGACTGTTCAACTCTGATTATTTCCTCGCCGTTTTAAGCAGGCCGATGCAATTTTTGACACGCGAGTCCGCAGCTAGACAAATCTCGTCCGTTCTGCAGTCGTCCCCCGTACGACCTTATCAAAGGTTCCTGCTTGATCGATTCTAACGATTGTGTCGATTCTGTCTGTATACACAAACAACAAGGCCTTAAGTCATTTCCTCTTCTCTTTATCGGACTTTCCTCATCTCTGCGGCGGCGCCCTCTGCTGCCTCGGAGGTGAACTGCAAACCGTTATATTCCAGGTACTCGAATTGTGATACGTACGTGAATTTCAAAATATTCTCAGCTGTTTTTTATTCCTTGCTATATGTGGTTCTGAGTTCTGCCCTGTCTAGTTGCGTATTGTGTTTTTGCGTTGCGTAAAATCACAGTGAATGTACAGCATGAATAACTGAGCATATCTTGCAAAAATCGTTGCCTCATTATACACGTTCCAGTTTGAAACACAAAATACCTTCAGACGATCACAGCCAGGACTACAGGGAGAACTATCTGCTTTCAAGATCATCTTTAAAATGTAAAGAACCTACTTCACCAAGGTCAGTTCGAGCAAACAAACAGCCATCGTAAGATGGGATCATTAAAACGGTAGGGGAACTCCATCGGGGCCTTATTAGTTGACTTTGCGTTCGAATGTAGATATTCAATGCCCATCAAAGCGATCACGTACCTTTGAATACATCTTACGTCGATGGATTTTGCCCTTTTTACCTGGTAGTGTTGGATTTGCTAATAACTACTAATCATGACAAGAGCTCGTCCTGCAGGATCACGGATTGACAACAACAAAATGCGTCTGGATATTTTAAACTTTCATTGAATGTAATTAAACCTGCCTTCAAATTTGCAGCATGGATTTGTTTAGATGCAGCATCATCAAAAGCCCAATTTTTGTTGTTGGGATTGGGAAGGCAGGATGTTTTGAACTAAATGTGGGGCTCATTAACATATGAAAAAGTTGCAGGATGATAATTAAGCAGAATCTTTTTGAACATTGGTTTGTTTTTCTGTTTTTGGGAACGGGGTCAGCTCACCAATCTGGTTCCGTTGTGGCATTTCAACCTCTCGCAACACGATACATCAGGAATTACTGCCTGTTTGCCAAAGCTGCGTCGTCAGCAATGCAGGTGCGAAACCAATAGCAGACGTCTGGAGCAAACCACTTTGAGAAATGAAACGCAATCATAAATCTACGTGGAAAAAAGCTGAAAACTAAACATCAGCGGTTGAATTTTGATTTAGCACCTCAACCACGCCGTCAGGTTTACATCTGATTTTTCTATATACTGTGAGTAAAGCCAAACGTACTGTGGGGGAAGTGGACTTAGCTTGGTCGCGTACATACTGCCTGTAAGATAACTCTGACTATCGTTAAGTGCAACTGCCCACCGGGGTGTTTTTAGCTAGACTGGTGAAGACAGAGCTAACGCTAACGACGCCTCGGCCGATAGCCATATATCAGAAATCGCACCGTTTCCTTTCGTACAGCAGAACTCAGAGCCAAATGAGGCGCTTTGCGGTTTGTTTTCGTCGTGTGGTGAAACGGCATACTCTTAAAAGCACCTGTGACTTGTGAGGAACGGAGCGGAGTGAGTGGAAAAATAACTGTGGTGTTTTTTCAGTAGATACAGTAGAAGAAAATGTCTGTTTTAGATCCATAACTACATTTCAGTCAATGTTCTAGTTATTAAAGAAAATGAAGAAGAAGAAGAAGAAGAAAAAAAAACATTTTGTCTCAGATGAATTAATTCTAATTTATTTGTCGGTTCGTCTCTTTATCCCAAATGTTTTAATCAATTTTATTGTAACAGACTTGTTTACAGTTTCAGAAATATATGGAGTTTATTAACGTGTCTGGAGAGCTTTGTGACTGACTGGTTGATTGGATGACTGGTTAATGGGCAACTGCTATGCCTAGTCCTTAATTCTATATAAATATATAAATATATTTTGTATAATTATTGGACTGAAATGTTTTGTTTTTTTAATTTTCTTTAAATTATTGTTTTAATTCCGTTTTAAGTAGTTTGAGGAGGAGAATGAGTCTAAAACGCTGGCTGCAATGAAGTGTTTTGTATATATTTGCACCTTTTTTTTACTCTGTGCGAGGTTTTTGAAAGATTGGATTCTAACTTAATGTTCAAAGGACAAGCATGGTGTTTTTTGTTTTTGTTTTCCTTTTGCTAATTAAAAGATATGTGGATGATGCTGTATATTTCTTGAATGTTTTTTTTTTTTCAATTGTTTTTTGTATATATAATCATCTGCAAGGACTATTTTGTCTCAAGAGCTTGATGTTTTCATTCAAATAAAGACAAGTGTCTCAGTGAAACTTACGCTGAAATCACTCCTAGACTCGGATCCTAACTTAACACACATGGTTTGATCTTTTTTGAATGTGTACGCTGCTGGAACACTGAAACAAATATGACTAATTCTTTCGTGCGTTGTTTCATTTTCTTACGAAGCACTTTGTAATTGCCAAGGCAGTTATGTTAGATTATACCCGATTGAGTTTCAAGATCACCTGCAGACATGTATATCAGAACAGAGGAATATAGATGGAAAACGGCACATTTCAGTACGATGTGTGCTAATCAGACCCAGCGTGACACATTTCCAGTGACAAATTATTTTTTTGTCCACAATGAAAGCAAAATTGCTGCATGATGCAGCAAAATCACAGCCAATCAGAACACATTCATAAGTACAAATTCATGTTTATTTGTTAAAACTGCAATACACTAGCATTAAAAAGAGCAAGGGCACATTATGTTGGTCTAAAATGACAGTAAACACAATTATGTTACAAAAGAAGTGTTTTTAATAAATGCTGTGAACTTTCTAGTCATTAAAGAATCCAAAAAAAAAATCAACACTACTTTTTTTGAAAGTATTTGTTACTGTTTTTAACTTAGTATCAAATCAGCATATTACAATGATTTCTGAAGGATCATGTGACATTGAAAATGGCTGCAAAATCCCAGCTTTGCATCACAGGAATAAATTATAATTGAAAACATTAAAATAGAAACAGCCATTTAAAATTGTAATATTTCACAATTCTGTTTTAATGTGTTTATCAAATAAATCAAGTCTTGTGAGCATTAGAAACATTTTATATTTATATCTTAATTATTACATTATTACATATTTTTGACTAGTAGTGTACATATAAAATGCAAAGTTTTTAGGTTAAATATTTATATAAATTAAGCAAAGGAGTGTAAATCCTGAGTGATCCTTTACTAGCTTGTTTTAAAAGGTCCTGCGGTGTGGTAACATATTCCAGGTAGTCTTTTAATTAATATATGATTAATAATATTATGACATGTCAGCTTTCCCTAAGTATTTGAGGTCTATAGATTGTTTTAACGACGCGTCATCAATCGGCCATATTAGCGGCACAAAACACGATGTGTTTTGGGCTGTGCTAATCGGTCGGACTGGAAAAAACACTTGGAGTACTACAGACTGCCAAAAGTTATAACAAATCAAGGAGAAGAGTGCAAAAAAACCTTGAGGAACAAAAGACGTGTGTGGTTGGCCAAACTGAACCAGGATTTCCAGGGCAAGAATCTTGAAAACATTCGTGTTTGTGCTCATCATTTCCAGTCAGGTAGGTGAAATATTAGGCTAATATCTTATTAATACTGCTCATACGTATATTTACCACCTATTAACTTTAGTTTCCTGCCTACTAAGTTCTTCTCTATATGATTTAGTGTAGGACTAAATCTTAAGTGTAAGTCTTATGGTGTGTTCATACCAAACGTGAATTTAATTATTCACGGGAGTAGATTACATACAAAGTCAATGCAAAGACGCGAATTGAGGCGAATTCGCGTTGGGCGACGCGAATGATGCAAAATGCGCGGCGCGTTTGCCGCGAACGCACGATATTCACCTCAAACGCGTCTTCCACACAAGTTCAAAAATGTCAACTCGAGCGGAAAATTCGCATGATGCGTTCTCGCGCAAGCCAATCAGCGAAGAGCTTATTGATAAGTCCGGTTGAATCAGCAAATGGAAGAGAGCATTATTGTAGCCAGAAATGTATAATGTAGGTATCTGGAGCTTAGAAAACAATTAAGATCAGTTGTAGTGGTAGTTGTATTTTATTAGCATGGCTACAGAAATGCAGCTAAAAATAAAATAATAATAATAATAATAATAATAATGTCAGTGTATGTACAGCAGAAAAATGTAACACACGTTAGTGCAGGATTAATAGACTAACGTTACTCATCGGCCTCTGGATGATGCTGTGAAGCCAGGCGTTTGGCTTTCCAGCGTATTTGGGACTTCAACCGCAGGTACAAAGCAACGTTCGTAGTTATCTCTGTCATGGTTGATCGCGCCTTGTTATTCGCGCTAGTGATGCAGAAAACATCCTGCAAGTAATCTACAGCAAGTGACACGATTTGCTTCGCGTTTGGTGTGAACACACCATTAGAGATGATTCACGACACTTTGCTGTGCCATAAACAGGATTTTGAATGACGAAATACGCACAAACCAATCACTGAATAGATTTCCTTATTTAAGAATATTGTCAGATAAATTTACATTGAATGATTAAAATCCTTATAGGAGTTTACATTCAACACATATTTGACAATATAGAATTTTCAAGAGAATACATTATGGCAACGAAACGACGCGTCATCACAACCTTCAATTTAGGGTTGTACTGATAGACGATAGTATTGTGTATCAACGATAGTCAGAGATATTGCCTGTTGTTGATGCCTTTGACAACAGCAAGACGATTATCATTTTTATTATTATTATCCGTCAAAAATTGCGCCTATCTTTACTGATGCAGTGCAGAGAGTCACTTCAGAAACTTGCCGCGTGAGTGGCTGCAATCAGCTCCGGTGTCTGTGTCGGAGCTGTAACGTGTGCAGCATAAATACGTCAAGTAAGTTTGTAAACGCTGTTTACAAACAAAAGGGTACAACAATGTCCTCCTCTCAAGTTGTTGGAGAAAATTAGATGGAGTTTTTCGCCATACTCAGTACACAGACGATGAACTTATACGTGATTCGTAGTAGTGATGGGAAGTTCGGATCATGTTACCGACTCAGACCTTTGAGTCTTGTTCAGCAAAATTAACAAATCTTTTTTCGAGTCATTTCAGCAAAATATAATTAAAATGTTACGTGTTACTTCCCTAAAACATCTACTGCTTACACAAACGTTGATCACACTACAAACAAGACAACACTATAATGCTGTAAGAAACAGAAAAGATTCATTCATTGTTTACCTGGGTCTTTAGTCTATGATTAGCTCACCTCAACTCTTATCTGACAAGTTTTCGTTCATCATGTGACAGCCCCATGAGATGACCGAATGACACGAAAAACCCGAAGACTCGAAACAGGTGAATTAATTCCAGGACAGAACCTAATAGGATGTTGCGCATGCGCGAATAAACAAACAAATCAGTCCCCGAGACGACTCGTTCTTCCCGAGTCACATTAATGATTCGTTCAAAATGAAAGAATCGTTCAAGAATGACCCATTATTAATACGTAGCATCGTGGACGCGCATCCCAGACCTGTGCTACAAGACCTTTTGTGCTTAAAAAGTACAAAAATGTTTATTTTTTTGAAAGAAATTCGTTTTGCTAGATAAGACCCTTCTTCCTCGGCTGGGATTGTTTAGAGGCCTTTGAAGCTGCATTTAAACTACATTTTGGCAGTTTAAAATCAGGGCACCAATGAAGTCCATTATATGGAGAAAAATCCTGAAATATTTTCCTCAAAAACCATAATTTCTTCACAACTGAAGACAGAAAGACATAACCATCTTGGATGACAAGGGGGTGAGTAAATTATTTGTGAATTGTTGTTCTGGAAGTGAACTTCTTCTTTAAGACTAAAATGGCACTTTGAAAAGCTTGATAAATACGGGCCCTGGTCACTTTGTAATGGCAAATCACTGTACCTTCAGCAGGGCTGAACATAGGCGTGTAACCTTTCACTATGCATGCTAACGAACTTGCGTTAAAGTTGTCTTGTTTGCGTCTCCATTAATTAGGACTGATTAGATCAAAGTCGCTTAGCCACCGGGCAGGATCTGAAGCAGATCAGACAGAGACTTCAAGTCCTGAGGTAATGACAGGTAACACTCCATACATATTCATACGCTAATTTACATTTTCTTGGCTTAGCCAGCTCTTATTTTGGGATTTTTGCGAGCCGGGTCAAGCTAACTTCTAGAGTCTCCAACCCTGGAGAGATAAAACACCCTGACTTTTATCAGTTGACTATGATGGATCTCGCTGAGCTGAACTCAACTGCACTCTCGATGTCTTTGACCGCTCTCATTTAGAGAGAACACAAGGCTTCTGCTGTTTAAAGTAACGTCAAATTACTATATTTTGCCGTAGCGCTCTAAATGGCGGTCTTTGCGGCTTAATGACAGCTCTCGGTAAAGTTATTTCATGAGTAATTTCAGTAAAACTCCAGCTTGAATGAATTAGCCAGAACATGTCGTTCGTTCTTGGAAGCAGGAATTACATGCAATTATTCCACCAGTGCGATGACCAGCGACGTCCACTGTTTGTGAAAGACGTCAATCTGTCTGTTCAATCTGCTGTGAACATGTTCCATGGTTTGTTTGCAAATCAGTGGCATCTCTCCTTGTTTTCTTTAGCCGGCTGATATTTTGGAAAGACAAAGCAGCAATAGTAGAATATTTATGCCGGCGAGAAGGTGCAACATCTGAAGGGGATAAACAGAGAGAGAGCTGAACGGAAGAGCTGCTCCCGCGAACAAAAAGGAAGGATTACAGAAATAGAGAGAGGAGGAAAAAAGCGCACAGGCAAAAGGCAGGCCGCCTCTGGGGTGCAGAGCGTCTAAATAAATAATGCATACTGATGGGGGGGCTCATTAACCCAGCTCTCTCAATTCTGAGGGGACATGAAATGTGTTCCTGCATTGCATGACTACACAACTGCTGCATGACACACTTTGTCTCATAAACATACCTACAGCATGCAAATCAGCCGGTATTTAAGACGTGAAGGCAGCAAAGCACTGACATTCTTCATTATGGAGGCATTTCAGTAGTTAGTAGTGTTTACCAAGGTAAGCATGATTACATTATTCCTCATAATTAAGGTTATGGATTTGAATAAACCTCTAACGCAGAGTATTAAATTTGAAAATATAATTAAAATGACCAAACAAACTAATTTTCTTCATTTTTAACCACATAAAGCATGTAATTTCATTACTTATCAGTTTTATATAAAGAAATAATCAACACACAACAGTTAAAAATGACCCATGTGCCTAAAATTAATTGAATAGTTATGATTAAATATGATGAGAAATTTTATAACAAGCTTACATTATTTTATGTGAGATTTAGAGACTTCATTGGAGGCTACAAATTGAAATATTAAAAAAAAAAATCATTGTGATTTTTCTTTCCTATGAGCCTGATTGCTAAAATAATAAAAGAGTTTCTGTTCATTATGGTTTTTTATGTTTTTGAAGTCTCTCATGTTCACCAATGCTGCATTTATTTGATTAAAAACAGTATTGTTGTGAAATATTATTACAAATTTAAAAAACTGTTCTCTATTAGAATTTATTTTAAAATGGAATTTAGTCCTGTGATGCAAAGATGAATTTTCAGCAGCCATTACTCCCAGTGTTGCCAAGTCTGCCTTTTTTTACGCGGAATTGAACTACTTTAACACTGTTGCCGTGGGTTGTTTTTAATGTCCGCGGGTTGAAGTGACCCCAATAACTTCATATTTAGCCCCTGGAATGTGAATTTTATCACAGGAACTGTACCCTGCGATTGGCTTTGTTTGAGTAGCAATTGTTGTGAAAACCTGGCAACCCTGATTACACCAATCTTAAGTGTCACATGACCAATGTTGATTAGTGTTGTAAAACAGTTTTTTTTCTTCTTTATTTATTTTAAATAGAAATCTTTTGTAGCATTATAAATGTCTTTATTGTCACTTTGTCACTTCTGAAACTTTTTGAATGGTATAGCCGAATCACTTTGATCCTCTGTCATCACACATTCAGTTTAGCTCTCATTGAGGTGAATATTATAACAAAACTAGAGCCGCAGTACCTTCTGTGTCTAAATGTTCAAGAGCACATCATCAGGGCTCACAGAGTTGGATATAATCTTGATTAATTATTCAAAAAACACTCCCAACGATGTGATCGAAGCAGCCGAAGTGACCAGGAGGAGAAATCATGACCCCATTTATAATCTTGAAAGCAGAAGAGGTTCATCTCAAGAAAAATGACTGCTTTTGTGCGCCTTGCGTTCAGGACGGGTGGGTGGACTTTTTCCAAGGGCATATCTCAAATGGATCCTCTGCACTTTGCGTCCTCTCCATTTATTCAGAGTGAGATTTCAAACCGTACAGACCTGTCAGGATAGAAGGGGTCAGAGACTCTTCACCATAGCACTCCATCATCGGACGTCTAATTTAATCCCAATCCGGAGGCGTCAGACACTGCTTTGGAACCACTTTGGAAAATTAAAAACTGCCTGCCCCTCTTCCAGTAACATCTCTTGGCCAACCTTTTGCTGCTGAGCCATTTCAAATATTTTGCATTTCATTGATTTAGCTTGAGTTTCTTTTGCCTGTCTCCATGTCTCTCTCTCCCGTCTGATTCGTGCTCCATTGATTTTGTTTGATTAATGATGGTTCATCCTTATGATCCGAGTAACATTACACAAGTTTTTAAGTAGATTTTCCATTAAATGTTTACAGTTACAAAATGATATTCAAATAGCTAAATTTGAGGTATAATTTTATATTGTCAAAATACAACTGAAAACCTCTTGTTGGGAGAAAAAGGTGTATATTTAAGCTGTGCAAGTTATGCTGACCATAAGATTTTTTTTGTGGGGAACATATACTATATGGTGAAAGGTAACTTTTTTAACAAGGTGTTCTTAGTAGGATATACTGGACTTACTGAATAGGGATCACAGATGACATATAAGAAACACTGTGGACGATATTTAAAAGTATGCACATTTCCAATATATGAAGAGTTCAGATGCAAAACCAGCTAAAAGCCATCTCGGTCAAAAATGAGATATTGATACTGAGTGAATGCTCCTGACACATAGTACACGTCCATCAAATACTTTTACTTCAAACTCGTTAAATTCCAGCCTCAGCCCAGTCAGAAGTACCAGTACTTACTTAGAAACCTATACAAAGTAGCCAGAAAGAAATGCTCATTTTAAAGAAATACGTCAGATGGATTTAGAGGCTTTTGCATCTGAACTCTTCATATCCAGCGTCTGCTAAATCGTACCAAGCAATAATTTTGATCAAACAATTAAATATGTTTATGTAGCCATTAATATTACCTCAGAACTTAATGTAAACTATTACTCAAACTATTACTATTACTATTACTATAAAATATAGTTAATTAAGCTACAAACTCAATCATAATGCCAACTGCTCCGATTGATTAAAACTTCGATCATTCAATTCAAGCGATTCACTAGCAAACACCAGATCAAAAGAGCCATTTATTTTCCAATTTCAACCTCACTTTTAATGATTTTAAAAAGCACATATAGTGATGGGTGAAACTGAGGTTTTTTTTAAAACTCTGAATCAGACCAGTGCATCGCAAAATGATTTACTTCGAAATTGCTCCAATCGGATTGCACACCGTGAATCATTTGATTCAGATCAGGATTTCAAAGCACGTATCATGAATCGTTTGATTAAAATCAGAACTTTGCGAATCATCATGTTCAGATTGTGACTTTGGAGGGCGTATCGCAAATCATTTGATTTAGATCAAGACTTCAGAGCGGGTTCGTGAATCTTTCGATTCAGATTGGAACTTCGGAGCATGGATCACAAATCATTTGATTCAAACTGGTTCAAAATTTTTTTTTAAAATTTAAATCGGAACTTCAAAGCGGGTTTGCGAATCTTTTGATTCAGATTGAAACTTTGGAGCGCGGAGTGTGTGAATCATTTGATTCAGGTCAGGACTTTGATGCTTGTTTGAGAATCATTCATGCACCAAAAATGCTAATGTTTTTTTCAAACCAGTCATGCTGGATGCTGAGCTTTTATTATCATTAGTATCTGAGAAAAGATTTATTCTCACATATTTTTTATATAGAATATAATTGTTATTAATTTCCCACTGAATTATGTGATCTGAAGAACACTGTCCATTTTCTTCCACGTGCGTGAGTGTTACAAGTCAGAAAATGTTCACTGTAGATCAGGGGTGCCCAACCCTGTTCCTGGAGATCAACCTTCCTGCAGAGTTTAGTTCCAATCCTAATCAAACACACATGTCTGTAATGATCAAGTACTCCTTCAGATCCTAATTAGCTGGTTCAGGTGTGTTTGGTCAGGGTTGGAGCTGAACTCTGCAGGAAAGTCGATCTCCAGGACCAGGGTTGAGAACCCCTGCTCTAGATCTGTCAATCACCTCAAACACACCACCAAAATGACAATTGCCTTGCTGAGTAAGGTGCAGGTGAAGGTGATCTGACCTGAACAAAGCTGTAATGTTGTTGGTTTTACATAATCACAATCATGTAATTACTGTCTGATGAATATGCTAACATAAAAAAGCTCTCTTTATGAATTATGAGTAGCTACCATAACTATAGCCTAAATAAAGACTTCAGATGACATGAACCTGTGGTCAGGAGTCTATCATAAATGCAGAAATGTTGGGATAGTTGGAGGGGAGTTTTGTCTGCCCACCAATTTCAGAATCAAACCTTCACCCTAGCACATCACCTACCTAATTTGTAAATGAAATTCATCTCCAATCCTTCTTCTATCGTTTCAGGTTACAAGACATTGGTGAATATTGTCAAAGCTAAATGCTATGACAGGATTTTTAGAACGGAAAATATGAAAGAGAATACATTTGTATACATTAAAGCAATTCTCAACTCGGATGCATTAACAACTATCGCCAACACTCATGACACTGAAAATTCTTGTTCAAAATACAAAATATCAGGTCACTACACATCTCTGTCAAGGAATGCCTCTTTACTTTTAAAAATAACATCGCCAACATTGTTTATGAACAGCAAGAGGAGAACAGATGTCCAAAAATTATGTCCAGCCAACAAATTATGTCTGATGACAGATTTGCCTACTCATATTACAATTAGTAGGACGGTTGCATCCAATTAGGTAATTGCATTTTAAAAAGTCGCTTGTCATAGGTATTCTCGCTCAATCTTAATAAGAGCAGTGCGTTCTGCCCGGCATCAAAGGCATTCCTGCCTAATTCATAAAATGAGCTTCACAAACAATTATTGTAAATTGCATAAAGGGGAAATGAAAGAGTGACATTTTGTGCGAGTGCCATGAATGTCTGTGTGAAATATTTCTATTCAGGTCATGCATTCCGCTGCTCACACAAACTCTACAGTCAATCAAGCTTTTTTTTTTAGTTGCGAGGGTAACTGAATATACAAACACTGTGTAGTAATCATAAAAATAGACTTTAAAGGAGAAGTCCATTTCCACAACAAAGATTCACATATAATGTACTCACCCCCTTGTCATCCAAGATGTTAATGTCTTTCTTTCAGTCGTAAAGAAGTTATGTTTTTTGAGGAAAACATTTCAGCATTTTTCTCCATATAATGGACTGATATGGTGCAGTTTAAATGTGGCCTCAAACGATCCCAAATGCGGCAGCCAAGGAAGAAGTGTCTTATCTAGCGTTGCGATCGGTTATTTTCATAAAAAAATACAATTTATATACTTTTTAATGTCAAGTGCTCGTCTTGTCTTACTCTGCCTGAACTGTTTTTTCCAGTTCATGACATTTAGGGTATGTCGAAAAACTCCCATCTCATGTTCTCCCTCAACTTCAAAATCCTCCTATATCCTCCTATATACCTTTTTTGTTAAGGGTGTTTGATGATCTTTGCATGTTTACTTTGCAAAGACTCGGTCAGTACTTCTGCAGCGATGTAGGATGATTTTGAAATGATTTTTGAAGTTGTCGGAGTATTTCGACATACCCGAACTGTCTTGAGCCAGAATACACAGAGTTAAAGCAGAGCAAGGCAAGACGAGCATTTAAGAATAAAAAGTATATAAATTGTATTATTTTTATGAAAATAACCGATCGTTTTGCTAGAAAAGATCCTTCTTTCTTGGTTGGGATCATTTACAACTGCATTTGGGATCTTTTGAAGCTGCATTTAAACTGCATTTTGGAAGTTCAAACTTGGGGCACCATATCAGTCCATTATATGGAGAAAAATGCTGAAATGTTTTTCTCAAAAAACATAACTTCTTTACGACTGAAGAAAGAAAGACATGAACATCTTGGATGACAAGGGGGTGAGTACATTATATGTGAATCTTTGTTTTGGAAGTGGACTTCTCCTTTAACACTGACATACTGTGTAGGCCTAACAGTAATTAAGTTCTGTTTGTCCACCTAGTTTTTATATGCATGCTTTTCTGCCAGACTATTTTATTATGCAACAACAGAGTGTTTTCACGGCTTGTCATCATATTGGCGGCACTGAATGTAAACAATGCCACTGAACCGAAAGAAACTTGCATATTTTGCTGATTATATTGCTGCTGAAAATGATCAATTATTGTCATGTGTTGGGCTGTGCTAATCGGTTGGACTGGAAAAAACATTTGGAGTACTGTAGACTGCCAAAAGTTATAACAAATCAAGGAGAAAGGAGCAAAAAACTGTCTGAGGAATAAAAGGCGTTTGTGGTTGGCCAAACTGAACCAGGATTTCACATCTGTGTTTGTTTTTATCATTTCCAGTCAGGTGGTGAAATATTAGGCTAACATCTTAATACTGCTCATACGTATTTTTTTACCACCAAGTAACTTTAGTTTGTCAAAATATTGCCTTCCTGCTTACTAAGTCCTTCTCTATATGATTTAGCAGCTTCCACACATTTTTTTCTGTGGTTTAGACAGCATAAATTAGCAGAACAACGTATTCAGTAGTACATTAACCGTACAATGCTGGGATGCTGGTTAGGTAGATTTTGGTCTTGATGTAAGCTGGTCCTTTGCTGGTTTATGCTGGTCCTTGACCAGCAACATGACCAGCTAAGGACCAGCTTAAACCAGCATCAAAAACTACCTACCAACATATGCTGTTTTTTTCACCAGGGATATGAATTGTCATCTGTTTTGTCTAGTTTTTGTCTACTGAAAGTTTCTTTTTGGAAAGATCTTTTTGGAAAAATACAGTACAAATCAATGAATACACTGTACTTCTTTTCCTCACAGCTTGTTTTAATTTCTGCCAAACTAAGGTTGGTGTGGATGTTAATAGCCTGTATCATTATAGTTACCTTTATGGTTATGGTTCTTGGTGTGAACTGGTCTTAGGAACATGTGAACTTTTATAAAATTGTAAAGATATAAATGAACCTGCCTTGGTGTATGTTTAAACAGGAACTATAAAAATACAACAAACAAACAAACAAACAAACAAAAAACTAATAATAATAAGTTTACAAATAACAATCTAATATTAGGTGTAATTCTAAAAGTACTTTTCATTCAAAAAATGTACATAGACTACAGTATGACGGAATAAGTAATAAGTCGATGCCAATGTTATATTCTCGCGATATTCACGCATATCACTGTAACCCGTGCAGAAAGGTAAATAATAGTAATGGTGGCGACGTCCATGACGTCGGCGCGAGTTCTTCCGTTAAATTTTTGTTAACGGACAGCAGCTTTAAAAGTGTCACTGAACTAACGTAAACGATTCAGTTGGAAGACAGTTACTGGATCTAAACCGTCAGCTAACAGACAGTTTATTCCCGAAACCGGTAAGTTACCGAAACCACACATGAAAACACGTTTTAAAACGCGATACACGGCTAGTTGTCCAATATGTTCCGTTCAAACACGGCATAGCTGTAAATCCTGATAATTATAGTGTGTCGGTTCGATTATAAATTGCGGTTCGCCATTTTCGTTGATAACTGTGTGTAGAGGTAAGTTACAAGTTACAAGTAAAAACGTCATAAATTCATTTTGATAAAATTTAAGGCCATAAAAAGTCGTATATATCTTGTATAACACAAGTCTTAATTATCATTGTAAGAGGTCTTTACAATGTTTATGTGTGTTTTTTATTATTATTATTGTAAAGTATTGTAAATGGCTGTAAGAGTGCATTTTTTGTATGTGCAGCTTTAAAAGCAGAGACATTTCAAAATATGAGTCTCGGTATAATTCAGGCTTAATTTTCTGTATTCTTAAATTTTCGTTCTGGATAGTATTAGTGTTTTGGTTTCACAATAAACTAACTTAGATCTTCCATTTAATTCATTGTAAACTTCTTGTAGCATCCATCTGGGCCAACTCGTCACAGAAGGGAAAGAACATTATATAACACATTCAATATATGGATTTTACTAGTATCCACACATGAATTTGTTTATTGTCTTTTTTTAAACACATTATTATCATATCAGCAAAATCCAATATCAGTCAACCTTGAGTTTGAATATATTGTTATATGTGACCATGGACAGAGATGGGCATAAATACATAGAAATGTATTTAAAATAAAAATACAAAATACTGAGTGGAAAAATGTATTTAAATACAAATACAAAATACTGTGTAAAAAAATGTATTTAAATACAAATACAGTATTTTGTATTTTTAAAATACACAAAATACATGTGAAATTGGCCATCAAGTGCAGGCATCCCTATTAGGCTGAAATATATCTGGACATATTCTGAATGCAAAACAAAAACATTTAGATGTACTACTGTTTAGAAATGATCTTCCCTTCCCCTAGGAAAAACAAAACTAATTTTTTTTTCCCCAAACATCTTTTATTACGTTTTATCACCATCATGACTTCAACTCAGTAACAAGAACTCTGCTCTCTCTGTCATTCTGTCACCATAATCTCCCTCTCTCTTTCTTCTTTCTTTCTTTAGTGCTTGCTTCCTTGCTGCTAATCACAAATAAACTTATGTAGTGAAAAATAGCAGCCATTTATATACTTACTTCTGACCAGGTTACAATGCAGGCTATTCCTTGTGGTGAGCAAAGAGCAGGGATGGGCAATATGACCAAAATATTATTTTTACTTCGCAGCAAGTTTTAAAACCACGTCAAAAACTAACTGAATTTCTTTTTTTTTTTTTGCAGGTTGTACAATACTTTTTAAGCATAGCAACTTTTATATTTATTTCATGTAAAGTTTGCTCCTATATACAGTTAGAAAGTTTATAAAAAATTATAATATATATATATATATATATATATATTTTTTTTTTGAAGAATAAATCTAAAAGCTGAAGAGTTGTGCATCATGCATCAGTGTCATAACAAATGCACACAATCACTACATTAAAGTGATGGTGACAGACAGTGATTAACCTTCTTTTGTCTCTACATCAATCATTTGCATAGATGGGGGAACATAATCACAATTCGGAAATGTTACATGGCATGGAAATGGCATTTTCATTAAGCACCATGTTTGTAAAATGCTAAAATTTACTAAATGAGCCTGCATAGCAGAAATATTGAATAAAGTAATGGTCCATGTTTCATACATTCGTTAATTAAAAGAAAATGTTTAATGAATTAAAAAAAAATACAATTTAGTGTTACACAGATTAATGTTTTTTTTTTTTTTTCTAAAATCACAAGTTACAAATTCAAATACTGCATTTAACGGGATTATTTGATTATTTTGGTGTGGAGAACAATTACCGAGTTGCCCCTCCGATTTACAGAATTATATAACAAGGCACATTGTCGTTATTCCACTCTGTCACGGAGTGTGCGCACAAAAAAAAAAACAACTTTACCTGGCAAACGTGCAAGTGTAAATATGAATCTCATTTCGCGCTTTAAACAGCAAAGTACAACTGAACCAAGAACATCACACTATATTATTCATTCATTCATTCATGCTTCTTCATCCACCCCAACGTTCCAATAATTCCTGCTGCCCCACTAAACACTGCAAGGATTTATTTGCTCTAAATGACCTAGGCCTATGTAAACAATTTTGAAAAGTTTAATCGATTCACACTTTATATCATCGCTGCCTAAGATATATAAAGTTCTGTCATATCACCCAGCCCTAACATGCAGTAATTAAAAAAAAACCTATCAAAACTGATTGGCTAACAGGCAGCTAAGGCTCTTTTTCTCCTACACGTGTCGGTGCTTTTTTATTCTTTCATGTTTACTGAAGGCAAATCTGAATGATGCACCATTTTAACTTTAATCAACAAGGAATTGATCATGATGACACCCTTACCTTAATGCAGAAAACTGAGAAAAGTTGCTGATCCAATGCTGACTCTGCTACAGGCAGCTCACGTGCATGAGTGTTAAGGTTCGGGGAGGGATGTGTCTGAACTAAATCAGCACCCTGATAAAGAGGTTGATTGGCACAAAGTATTTTATGTATTTTGAAAATACAAAATACTCATCTTAAATGTATTTAAATACAAATTACACTAGATTTTTCCCAAAGGCTTTACAATACAAAATACAAAATAGTATTTTGTATTTCAAATACGTATTTTAAATACATTTATCTAAAATACTGCCCATCCCTGACCATGGACCACAAAACCAGTCATAAGGGTCAATTTTCTGAAATCTGAGATTTCTACATCATCTGAAAGCTGGATAAATTAGTATTCTATTGTTGTATAATTTGTTAGGATAGGAAAATATTTTGGTCAAGATACTTTTTAAAATCTAGAATCTGAGGGTGCAAAAAAACCAAAATATTGAGAAAATCGCCTTTAAAGTTGTCCAAATGAAGTTCTTAGCGATGCATATTACTAATCAAAAATTAAGTTTTGATATATTTACGGTAGGAAATTTACAAAATATTTTAATGGAACATGATTTTTAATTAATATCCTAATAATTTTTAGCATAAAAGAAAAATCAATAATTTTGACCCATACAATGTTTTTTTTTTTTTTTTTGGCTATTTCTACAAAAATACCCGTGCTAAGACCCATAAGACCTTTATTCATCTTTCTAACACAAGTTAAGATATTTCTGATTAAATCTGAGAGCTTTCTGATCCTCCATAGACAGCAAGAGTACTACCACGGTCAAAGTACAGCAACGTAGTAAGGACACTGCTAAAATATTCCATGTGATATCAGAATGTCATTATTTTTGTTTTCTTTATGCACAAAAAAATCTCGTAGCTTCATGAAATTAAGGTTGAACCACTGATGTCACATGGACTGTTTTAACAACAAACTTTATTATGTTTCTGTGCTTTGACCATAGTAGTACCCTTGCTGTCTATAGAGGGTCAGAAATCTTTTGGATTTCATTAAAAATATCTTAATTTCTGTTCTGAAGATGAACGAAGGTCTTATGGGTTTGGAACGACAGAATTTTCATTTTTGGGTGAACTATCCCTTTAAGTATTAATATTAAGCCAGTACACTGTTAATTTCATTTGTGCATGTCTGAAAATTTGATTATAAAGCTCTGTTTCTACCCTAGTAACCATAGTTAGTATACTTAACCTGCTCCTCAAACTTTTAAAATAGATTCTACACCCCTGACTAAATGATTATTGCAACAGGACAAACAAATGTTTAGTCTTTAAAAAGCAAGTGCATCATCACTTAGGCATTTGTTCTAAGCGACCCTGCATGCATATTATTTTCAGATATTAAGAACAAGCGCTTAGCTTTAAATACAGTAACAACATCGACGGTGCCTTGACCTCTAAATCCTGGCATTAGTAAGCGAGCATGAGGGTTTCTTAAACACTGGATGCAGTTGAGAGAGCAGCACTGGGGTCCTGCAGGACTCTGACACTCTTATCGCCCTCCAAGTTCTGCTATGGTGGAGTCAATGAACCGTAGCTTGAAAGAAGCCATTGCCAAATCTCTCCCCCGCGTGCTCCTTAAGCTAAGTATCAACGCAACTACAGGTGCTGTTGAAGGACCCCGACCGTCCCCGCAGATCCACTGGCCCACAGCCACAAAATAAATGAAGGTTGCACCTTGAAATCAGTGTGAACGCCTCTACGATCCAGCTAACCCTGCTTGAATTTAAAGATAATTCATGCAGACTTTTGCAGAGTCGGATGTTTCTCAGGCTAGCAAGTTTACTGTATAGTGTCATGCACAGTGTGTAGTATGACGTAAGAATATGTTGTGTAGTTAGTGATGTACAGAAATTTGTTTTTTTACCAAAGATTATAGTTAAATTTGGATCACTGAACTCAGTATGCTGTTCAAGTTTCATGTTCACAGATGATAAACTAGTCACAGTTCTGCAACGAGTCACTGTAAACCTTGAGAAAAGTGCAGAGGCTCTGAAAATAGTTTTTCTTTTGCATGTCCTTTGCTGCAGGGTTGCAAAGGAAGTTATTCAGAAAATATAAGCAGAATTTCAGTATGCTTTTTACAATCCAATTTATGTAATTTTCTACTCCAGCATAATTTTTGGTGAAACTTGTCCACACTGCTGACATGTTTAATGGTTGTAGCTTATCCGCATTTTGCATGCAGAACAGATGCTGACACAAAGCGTGTCATTTCGGATTTCGGCCTTCAAAACTATTTTGGACAAAACCAAAAAATCTGAATCAATTGGCAGAATTTTGGTACTAGGCAATTAGGTGCAAGATTGGGTTTTTGCATGCTGAAGATTCTTGAAAAGGACTTGTGTTGTGTATTTTTAGCATGTCGTCCACTGACAATTTGAAACCCATATTGAGCAAACTCAACTTTTGTCAGTAGAAGCTTCCTTGTTCTTGTTCTGTGAAATATGGTATCTACACTACTGCATGACAGTAACATTTTTAAAAATGTTTGTACTATTTAAAATAACTGTTTTCTATTTGAATATATTTTAGAATGTAATTTATTCCTGTGATTTCAAAGCTGAATTTTAGCATCATTACTCCAGTCCTTCAGAAATCATTCTAATATTCTAATTTGTCTGCTCAGAAAACATTTTTTGTTATTAATATTATTATGTTGAAGACGGCTGAGTAATATTTTCTTTCAGGTTTCTTTGATGAATAGACAGTTCAGAAAAACAGCATTTATCTGAAATCTTTTGTAACAATATAAATGTCTTTAACTTTATCTTTTGATCAATTTAAAGCATCCCTGCTAAAGAAGGAATTCAGTTCTATTATATATAAATGGTGATCTTTGGATCTTCCTATTCATCAAAGAACCATGAAATAAATACATAAATAAATAAATAAAATGTTTCTTTAAAAGCAGTCATGTGACACTGAAGAGTGCAGTAATGATGCTGAAAATTTAGCTTTGATCACAGGAATAAATTACATTCTAAAATATGTTCAAATAGAAAGCAGTTATTTTAAATAGTAAAAACATTTCACAATGTTACGGCTTTTGCTGTATTTTGGATCAAATAAATGCAGGCTTGATGAGCAGAAGAGACTTTTTTAAAAAAACATTTAAAATCTTACTGTTCAAAAACTTTTGACTGGTAGTTTACTCTGGCTAAAGCCTAAATTTATGTGCATGTCTTATTTTACTGGGTAAACTGCGAGGACTACTATTAAGTAAAACCTTGGCAAAAATGCAGAGGCTCTGAAAATATTTCTTTTTCTTTGTTTGTCCTTCGCTACAGGGTTGCGATGGAAGTTATTCAGAAAACACGAGCAGAATTTCTGTGAAGATTCTTAATAAATCTGTTCTTATGTAAATCGTGACATTGAATTTAATGCGACAATTTACATAAGAATGGTTTTGCAAACTATTTTTTTTTAAATAAAGTCCCACTGTATGCTCTCTACAATGCAATTTTTGTAATTTTCGACGCTGGCAAACATGGTCATCAGGATTTCATCCTACTGTTTCATGTTTTTCCCATTTCTGTAATGAGGTTCAGTGATTAATTATTTTGTCGTTTTAATACTAAATGATAAATATCATGGAGTATATTTGTGCTCCAATAAGCTCAGTGCTGAAAGCATAAAATTGCTAAAGAGATAGCTCTCATTTATCAATTAATGTCTTCTTGTAGGGCAGTAGGAAAAAATCATTATCTCTGCGCACTTAGTTAATGTACCTTCCAGTAAGTGTCCAGTCCCTCGCTCGGCCTTCAGCGTAATAAGGAAAAGGGCAGAATATAACCGTAGGATGGTATAAAACATTAGCACACGCGGTCTTTAAATGACGCAGGAAAATAAAACCATTTATCAGAGGGTAAGGGTATAATTGGCCTATCCACCAAATGTCCTCCAGTTTGATGAATTGTGTTGTACTTACTGTGTTTGGAGTTGGAGATGCGGTGATATTTCCTGCTGGCTGCTTGTGGTTGGCTGATCATTTTTAAGCCACTTTATAAATGGCTTAATTGGTGTTATTGCAATATTAGAAGCTTTGATGGTGCTGCTTTTTAGGCTGGTGTGGTAAAGTCGTTAAAACCCTGCAAGACTCGTGAGCCTTCGCTGTTGTGCGAGGCACTTAATGTCAGGTTACTCCAGGGGGGTTGTCCCTGTAGTAAATGTACTGTTAGTATAAAAGTGTCTGATTAATGAGTGCTAATTATGGCGGTGTTCGGAAAGGAATACTCCATACTGCTTGCTGTGCAGTATACACTGAATATTACCTAAAAGTATTTTATAACCATTTCATACAGTATGCTATGTTGATGTCACGTCAGTAAATTCAAATTGTTTTTATGATACTACTGTGCTGGGTTTTTTTGTCCCATGTAGACTTTGGCAGCATGAATCACCATCATATTTCATTACATGGAAACCAGCTTGGACCTTCTGCCTAACATATCATGAAGAAAGAAATTTAGTTTGGAAGTTCAAGAGGGTGAGTAATTAAGTCGAAACTGTCATTATTTATTGCATTTATTCCACGTGTGATCCTGGACCACAAAACCAGTCAAAAGGTTCAATTTTTTTTTAATTGAATTTTACGTCTCAATTCATCTGGTTTGTTAGGATGGGACAATATTTGGCCAAGATACAACTATTTAAAAATCTGGAATCTGAGAGTGCAAAATCACCTTCTAAGTTGTCCAAATTTCTTAGCAATGGATATTACTAATCAAAAAGTTTTGATAATTTATGGTGGTGAATTTACGGAATATCTTAATGGAACATGGTCTTTATTTAATATCCTAATGATTTCCTAATGGCATAAAAGAAAAATCAATAATTTTGACCCATACAATGTATTGTTAGCTATTGCTACAAATATACATGTGCTACTTATGACTTATGGTTTTGTGGTCCAGGGTCATATATGAATAGGAAAAAATGATATGCTGTGTAATATTTCTGTGACTCATAGTACAAAAATCCAGAAAAGAATGAGCTCTTTCAACTTTCTGATTTCCTTCAGACATTTTTAATAGTTTTTTGGAATAAATTACACATAGTCACACTTCAAACAAGGACTTTGAAACAGTTGCTAACAAGTTTCTAAATAAGGACTGCAATTACCACAAGGATTTGGGTTTTAATGTGCTTAATAAATCAGACAGCCATTATGTAGCAATATAAGTTTCAAAATTTGCATTTCACTGAGTCATTTATGTCATAAATGAAACTTGTGAAATGAAATAGCCTACAAACTGATGTTGTAACTGAACAGCTCTATTGAAATGTGGCCATTTAAATTCTCCATTGTCATGTTGCGGTTGACGTCAAGACAGTCGGCGTTATTGCATGTGATGAAACAGAAAAATCCAGGCTGCTGTGTCATGTGTATTTCCATTTTACGCCGTTTTTATTGGCCAGCACCTTCTCTGGCCCGACCTGACTTTGTGTGTGCAAAATCCCCTTACGTTTTCAGCTGCAGCTCATGAGTGTTTACATAACAGCGTCAGCCGCATGAGACTCTGGATCAAGGTGTGTCTGCCGAGACCACTTCAGCTTGCCGGTCGCCGCCGCCAAAGGTCGCAGGTCTAATTAACCCAGTAGCTGCGCCCTGACACGTCTGAATCTGGATCGGACTTCCAACAATATGTTTGGTGTCACCTTAAAGATTAGCCTCGAAGTTCAGAGTGTGCTAATCGCCCACACCCTTTGATGTCGCCCTCCTCTGAGTGTGCAAACTCTGGGTAATAATTGAAACCATCAAAGGCTCTCGCACGTAATCCCTGACTATGGCAAATCCCCTACTCTACGTCTCGCTCTCCATCTCACCCTCTCTCTCCTTAAACCACAGCAAGGAAAAAAATAGGGGCGTCTTAAATTAATGTGCTTAGCTTTTCCATCAAGACATGACAGATCTTTGCAAATTATCCCTTTGAATAGGTCACGGTTTCACAGTTCTTCCCAGCTACAGTTTTTCACTCGCTCCCCTCTCTGCTTTTTCACCCCCCCCCCCAATTCCGCTTTTCATATTTTCTGGGGTTTCATTTGTCACTTGAACATTGATTTGAGAGCGCAATCCATTTTTGTTCCCTTAAAAGCATTAATACTCTCTGGATTTGTCGGGGAGAGAGGAAGACAGCACTGTCTACTGAACGTCTTTTGTGATTGGAAAATTTTGCATGATTAATAACATAACGACTGAAATGTGCTTTGACAGGCACAATCCTCCTGTTTGATCTCAGCCGGCTTATACTGGGCTATGACGACATGCGTCAATCATTGTCAGTTTTTCATTATATAACTCTAATTCTCTTGTGTCCAGAGTGCATCGATTTGTAAAGTCTTTGGCGGGGATTAATTTCAAACCAGTTTGTGCTTTAAGAAGATCTTTAATGCAAAGAATCTTTAGTTGAGATGGATCTTTTCGGTTAGTTTTCTGTAGGGAAAGGGAAAATGATATGGTTTCTTCAGATGTGAACATCAGTGAAAATTGCATTGCATGATACATTTCTAATGTCAAACACAAAAATACCTATTAAAGGAATGTTTCGCTCAAAAATAAAAGTTCTGATATTAATTACTCACCTTCATGTTGTTCCAAACCCGTAAGACCTTTGTTCATCTTCAGAACGCAAATTAAGATATTTTTGATGAAATCCGAGAGCTTTCTGACCCTGCATAGACAGCAACGCAACTTTTTGTTTTTAGGTTTAAGGCCCAAAAACAAAAATAACTACTTTGTTTAACAATTTCTTCTTTTTGTGAATGGCGCCAGAGACTGACACGGAAGACAAGAAGTTATTGAATAAAGCCGATATTTTTGTTTTCTTTACGCACAAAAAATATTCTCATAGCTTCTTAACACAGTTGAACCACTGATGTCACATGGACTATTTTAAAGTGCCCCTATTATGGATTATGAAAGGTTAATATTTTGGTTTTGACAGGTTGACATGCATGCAAGGTCAAAAAACATTTTTATTGTCTTATAATATGCATTTATTTTTACCTTATTCACTCAACGAATAATTTGAGCAAAACCCCTTCTTTGCTTGACACTAATCTGCAGTGATTGGTCCAATGACCCAGTCTGTTGTGATTGGTCTACTAACACCCATCACCATTACTCTAGCTCACAGCTTGGTGGTAAACACCCAAGCAACCATGGTATATGCATTAGCCCAATGCAGAAATGTATTGATAAAGCACTGCAGTTTGTATACCAATGTATTGCTCTATTCTTTAGCATAGCTCCAAGTAATAACAACGACAAACATTCCCTATTCATTGACACATTTCTAGACAATTGTGAGCGAACAGATATTGCTGTTAACTGGTTAGCCAGAGACCTACAAGCTGCGCAGGGCGAACACAACACGCGCAACTAAATACGTATTTTGCATTCTACAAGGTACATGAGAGAGCAATATTTAAAGGATTACTCCACTTTCAGAATAAACATTTCCTGATAATTTACTCACCCCCAGGTCATCCAAGACATTCGTGTCTCTTTTTCTTCAGTCACAAAGAATTTAAGGAATTTGTGTTTTGAAGATGAATGAAGGTCTTACGAGTTTGGAATGACATGAGGGTGAGTAATTATTGACAGAATTTTCATTTTTGGGTGAACTAACCCTTTAAGGAGAATGTTTATGCTGTTATTTTCTGTATTACGAAAGTGAATGAGGATAGGGGGAAAAGCACCATTAAAGTAACACAAAAATAGTCCATATGTCTAATGCACTATTATACAAATCTTCTGAGCCATAAAACTGCTTTGTGTTAAGGAAGAGATGAAAATTAGGTTATTTTTTTTACAATACTAATTAAAAGTTTGTGGTCAGGATGTTTTACTGTGTTTAAAAGTTTCTTGTTTCATGCTCACCAAGTCCACATTTATTTGAATACAGTAAAAGCGGTAATATTGTGAAATGTTTTTACAATTTAATATAACTCTTTTCTATTGTGTGTATTTTTTATATGTAATTTATTCCTGTGATGCAAAGCTGAAATTGTCAGTGTCATTCAGCGTCAGCGTCATTCACAGCGTCTTCAGTGCCACATAATACTTTAGAAATCATTCTAATATGCTGATTTGCTGCTCAAGAAACATTTATCAACATTGAAAACAGATGTGTTGCTTAATGTTTTTTTTTTTTGAAAACCATGCATTTTTTTCTGGTTCTTTAATGAGCATTTATTTGAAATACAAATCTTTTGAAACATTACCTATTTCTTTACTGTCACTTTTGATCATTTTATGGCATCATTGCATATATGAAAGCTGCAGCAGCAGGGAAGATTTTCAGTGAATTACTTCAATGTCAGACTCTTCCTCGCAAAAACCTGTCATATGCATTGCTGACTTAGAAGTTTTGAAATCTAGCACACAATCTTCAGTCATCTTCTTCATATGATTTATTTTTTCTCATCTTACCTGAAATCTGTTTGTTCCACAGTTGAAGGAAAGTCATGCGGGTTTGCAATGACTTGAGGGTGAGTAAATGATGACAGAATCTTCGTTTCTGGGTTAACAATCCCTTTAAGCAAATCAAATGAGTAATACACTTTACAAAATAGCAACATATTCATTGCTTGTTACTGTATGACCCAAACGATTGTCCCCTCTGTAAGCATTTCCAACATATGCTCAGCACTGACCTTTTACGCTGGGATTAAATATGGGTCATATTGTGAATAAACCAAGACTCAGAACTAGACCAGCTGCTTCGTGCTGTTGTTCCACGTCACCCATGTGATTCATTTATCTCCGCAGCCCTCCTACATCATGTGTCACACTGGTGTGCTTTCTGAAATTGCATTTTCCTAATCCTTCATTTCGAAAGCCATTCCCCCAAAACCGCAAGCAATTAGGATAACATCGAGCAAATTTATCATCATTTTCAGCCTGAATATCTTACTGCGAAATGTGAAATAATGACGCTGATTATTCATGAAAAGCTCATTTCAAACTGCATCTCTGTGTGTTTCGTCAGTGTTATCTATCACATCTGCTTTGAAGGTAGGTCCTGATGGTCAGAATCAGAAATGCATCGTCTTAGCATGTCAGAAACAGAAATGTGATTTTAGCAAGTCCTATCATGTTCAATTATTCAAAAATCCATTTGCCATGTTTATAAACTCATTTCAAGGCATATTTCATCAAAAAAATGAAAATTCTGTCATTATTTTTTCATTGAGAATTATCAAGGGCCATCTGGCAGTCTGTATGCACTATATTTCAGGTCTTCTGACGCCATACTATAGGTTTGTATGAGGAACATACTGAAATTTCTTGACTGAAAGATTAAAAATCTTCATCTCAGATTTTTAATATATGGAAAAAAAAAAAATTAATATGTGCAAAATAGGGTATGCATATATTCAGTTATGGCCTGAACAAGTTATTTATGCCAAGCAGAGATGGTATTCACATGTGCCGTAAGATTATCATTAATAACAGCTTAAATTTAAATGTGTTCCCTCACACGCAAATGTAATATGTGTATATTTGCATATGCGACCCTGGACCACAGTCGTAAGGGTCATTTTAAAAAAATTGAGATTTGTACATCATCTGAAAGCTGAATAATATAATAATATGACAATATTTGGCCGAGATACAGCTATTTGAAAATCTGGAATCTGATCCATCTGAAAATCCAAATATTGAGAAAATCGCCTCAAAAGTTGTCCAAATTATGTTCTTAGCAACGCATATTACTAATCAAAAATTAAGTCTTTATATATTTACAGGTAGGAAATGTACAAAATATTGTCATGGAACATGATCTTTCTTTCATGTACTAATGATTTTTGTCATAAAAGAAAAAACTATCATTTTGAACCATACAATGTATTGTTGGCTATTGCTACAAATATACCCGTGCTACTTACGACTGGATAATTTGTTAAATGCAGCAAAAACATATATTAAACCTAGAAACTTAGAAATTTGAGCATGTTTATGTATGTGTAATGCATTTTTTGGACATATATGTATATTATTTAATGAACTATAAAAAGACATATATTTAAAAATTACAAAACATACGCAGTAAAAAAATGACAGTGAATTTAACAGTAAAAGACTGTAAAAATGCTACAGTAAAAACCTGGTAAATGGTTACCGGTAAGTTCCCCTACTATATACAGGGAAAAAAATGATTGGACATTTTATGGTAGTATGCCATTTTCGTAAGGTAAAATTTACAGTGAATAGCCGTAAATTGACATTCCCAGAATTCCGCACGTTACATTTCCAATTTGATGATTTTTGTATGGTGTTTTAATTAAGTTACAAATATAAATAAAATGTTGCTACCTATAATACCATATAAAATCATTATATTGATATATGGGGATTTTATGTATCTTACAAATATGCATTTTCATTTACCCAAGGAATGTACATGTGTGGAAATGATATATATCACCTTATGGGTAACACAAATGGCAATATCACTCTTAATGTAGGGCGATATATGTCATGTACTGTATTACATTTCCAAATTGGTCTTCAGAAGACTTGAAATATAGAGCACAAGCCGTACGGACTACATTAATGATGCATGGATAAAAATGTCTGCTAAAATATCTGCGTAATGTTAATGCTTATTTGTGTTTTCGTTTGTTTTTGTGTTTCATGGAAGGAAATCGGTCATACAGGTTTGAAGTGACATGAAGGGTGATGACAAATAATGAACTTTCATCAGGTCTATTCCTTGAAATTACAAGATGATCATGCTGGTTGATTAAAGCCGTCAGTATATTTGTTCATATTGCTAAACTGCCATTTGCAAATGTCAATCACATGCTTGGCTACATAAGTGCATCGATTGTGTGTTGCAAAAAGGAAACATACAGGCACGCTGTTTGATGGACACAGGGCTTTGAATGGACCTGATCAATAAATGGGTAGAGAAAGATCCAGTTCCTTTTCCCTGTCTCGCCTCACAATGGGGAATCGCAGTAGTACGTCTCCCTCTATATGAAAACAGTCCGCACACACAAAACAGCCTTTATCATCCTAACTCGACGACACAATGGCCCCGCTCTCCTCTCTCCACGCTGGCGACTCAATGTCAGCTCTCTTCACTTCTCCCCCAAAAGCTGTTTCCAGCACCTCCCCGACATTTCCATAATCACTTCATCCGTGCGATGTGATCGGACTCGCATACAAAAAGGAAGACATTAGCCCCGATTTGAACTGCTAAAGCTTTGCCAGAGCGAAGGGGCTGTTTTGGGCAGATAAGAGGTTTTGGCAGGACAGCGACGGTGGAAAGCGGTGAAAACTCTACTCTGCTGAACGCTAGCCCACTTATTATTACAGCTCCTGTAAGCAGGGCTGTTTTTCTTTTCTCAGACTTCATTTTATTATTCATTCCCGCATTTATTTTGTGAACGGGGTGGCACGGTTTCATTTCATTGTATTAATTCAAATCGTGCGGCTTGTGTCGAGGTGCGACTGAAAATCAAAACAGCCTGTTTTCTGTCATCCCGGCTAGATGTGCTTTTTACGGTTTCCTCTGTTGTTCTCAATGAGTCAGGCGGTGTAGTTTCTCTATTTTAGTGTTAAATCTTTAGATCTCCAGCATTAAACACAGAACACATGCTGCTCGCCTTGAGCGCCGCAGAACGTGCTCTGTCAGAATATCAGACTAACACGCTGAGCTCTTATTGCGTTTTGCTAATGTTTTCAGTTCGTTGAATTTGATAAAGTTGTTGAGTCTTTAGCTTCATGTTGTTTTTCTTATTCTCTGCATGAAAAAAAAAAGTTTCACACTGGCCTTGATTGCTCCCTTTCATCTCAGGTTTCTTCACATTGTGAAAATTACATTTATGTTCACAATACATTGGACAAATGCATTTTTTTTTTTTTTTATACCAAACATATGTTTATCCAAGAGAGACATCAGTGCCACATTTGCATGAATACCAGAGTATATGTGACCCTGGACCACAAAAGCAGTCTTTAATAGCACGGGTATTTGCAGCAATAGCAAACTATATATTGTATGGTCAAAATTATCGATTTTTCTTTTATGCCAAAAAATCATTAGGATGTTAAATAAAGATCATGTTCCATGAAGATATTTTGTACATTTCCTATTGTAAATATATATAAACATAATTTTTGTTTAGTAATATTGCATTGCTAAGAACTTCATTTGGGCAACTTTAAAGAATTTTTTTTTTGTTTTGTTTTGTTTTTTGCACCCTCAGAGTCCAGATTTTCAAATAGTTGTATTAGCTTTATTTAGCTTTCAGATTATGTATAAATCTCAGTTTCAAAAAATTGACCCTTATGACCCTTATTATGGTCCAGGGTCACATATTTGAATATTTGAATTCATATGCTATGTGCAGTGATTTTTCCAGGTTCAGTGTTTTGCTCGCCGTTTCCCAAACCCTAAGGCGCTATAAGTAATGTAAACCATTTTGATAACTTCAACCATATGCCATTTCTACAGGCAGAGAGTGTTTCTGATTGGCTAGTTTTCAGATTGGCTGGTCCCTCAGCACTTTTTAGCTGTTTCATCACAACATTGATTTGCACGTCATCGTATAAACGCATGTGGGCAGTAAGGTTTTAAAAGATAAGACATTAACTACAATAGGAAATTGATCAAAGGTGACAATAAATAAATCAATGTTAGAGATAAAAGATATTAAAGATAAATACTGTTCTTTTGAAGAATTCTAAAGAAGAAGTAGTGCGCGAAGTATCTCAAAAAAATATTAAGCAGCACGACTATTTTCAGCATTAATAATCATGTTTCTTGAGCATCTAATCAACATATTAGACTGATTTCTGAAGAATCATGTGACACTGATGATGCTTAAAATTAAGCTTTGCATCACAAGTATAAATTACATTTTGAAATATAATAAAAAAGAAAACAGTTCTTTTAAATGATGATAATATCGATAATAAAACGATTTTTGTAATTGTAAAATTTGCTAGTAATTTCTAAGTGATAATTGTTTCAACCTGGATTTCGCATTACATTTTTTCAGTGTAAGAGTATGCTAGTATGCTATTGCAAATTCAGCTGCAGATTTCTGTGTTAAAATCAGTTTCTTTTTGATCTGGTAGCATGCATGAAATGTTCCTATTACCTCATATAAATCACACAAATAAGTGTAGTGATCTCTTTTTGACATGTACGGTAGTATATATGCAAGTATGCTATTCTAAAATTCAGCTGGTGTCTGCCTTCCTGTGGATGTATTGCAGGAGATGTAATGAACATGAACGGCTCGCTAAAGGCAATTTCTGTGGAGACAAGCAGCAATGAGAAATGCATTGAAGTTTTTCGTCATCAAGAGGACAAAAGGACATTGAATGAGCTCATACAACAGTGTCCTAAAAAAGATTTAGTAATTTTCTGTTGTTTTATTCAAGACAGAAGGATTTCCTAAGTCATTTGTGACCCCTTTGAAAACGTTCATGAGGCTTTCATCTGCTTTCTTCGGTGATTAAGGACATCTTGGAAAAGATTTCACAATTTGCTGTTGCGTCAGATAAGTCTGTATTTGAGCAAGACGCAGGTGCATTCGGTCAAGTCAAAGTGTGTTTTCACACTCTCCCCGGCTCTAGAATAAGTGGATTGAGGATTGTTATCCACAAAAGTGAGCAAAAGTGGCCACTCCAGCAAGATTACCTGAGCACCATCTCGGAGACCCTCTGATCTGCGATTTCAGTGACAGCGGAGGACAGACCAAGCTATTGTTTCGAGCATTAATGGATTTTTCCATCGCCTCTGTCATGTTAGAAACATCTGGCTCTATTGCTGGGCAGTGAAGCATTATAGTAGCTACGGCAGGCTGTCAGAGTCGACTAGCGGTGTGCCGTGGCCTGCTGGAACCAGTCATGGAGATGGACAGTGGCAGGTGTTCTCAAATACACCTCTGCATAATTGCAGTTTCCATTGTCATCGCACGACCAGAAATGGGAAATTTATGTGACTGAGAACACCCCTCATACAAACTTTTTTTTTTTTTTTTTAGGAAAATCACCGTCTTAATTAAAATGAGTTATGCCAGATGGGTAGCAGATTGTGGTATGGAAATAAGCCAAGTAGGCAGTAAATACCGCTCTGTTAACAAGACGGAATATTCTTCAACTAACGTGCACTCATGCGCTCCTACCCGAAATAGGGTGTGACGGGCATTTTAAGACCTCAGCTTTGGGTTAAGTGTCTGGCACCATGTGGTTTGGACTTAAGTGCAAACCATGAATGTGCAATTTTTTGTCAATTTGAGTTTTATAATATAAAATATGATAATCTATACACGTCAGTAATACAGCATATTTTCTGTGATGACAGGCAGCATGACAAATCCATTGAAGTTTTTCATCATCAGTAGTAATCCATTTCTCTTCTCTTTTGACCGGATTACATTCATAACGATTGCGAACTGCAGTAAACGTGAACCACTATTTCAATTGAACTCTGATGTTAAATATACTCATAAGTGTCCTTAAAAAGTAATTTTAGTAATGAAGTAAAGGAAAAGTAATTAGTATTTATATAGCATAGTAATTTCTATTTATAAATATTAAAAACAGGTTATGTAAACACAGACTTTTATTTTGGATGCGATTAATCACAATTAATCGATTTGACAGAATAGAGATAGATAGATAGATAGATAGATAGATAGATAGATAGATAGATAGATAGATATAGATAACTTATTTTGGATGTGATTAATCACGATTAATTGATTTGACAGAACGGATGGATGGATTTCTATTTAGACATTAAAAACAGGTTATGTAAACAGACTTTTATTTCAGATGTGATTAATCACAATTAATTGATTTGACAGAATATATATATATGTAGATAGATAGATAGATAGATAGATGGATAGATAACTTTTATTTTGGATGTGATTAATCACAATCAATTTGATTGATAGAAAGAGAATTAATCATGATTAATCAATTTGATTGATGGATAGAGATAGATGGATTGATAGATAGAACTTTTTATCAATTAATCAATTTGGCAGAACTGATAGATAGATAGATCGATAGATCGATAGATTTTGTTTAGTTTTGCACTATTTGCACTGTTTTTCTATGTGTGTGCACTTTTGTACTGAGAGCCAAAAGTTTCGTTGTACATCTGTACAATGACAGTAAAGACATTCTAACTAATTCTAATTCTAATTCTAATTCTAATTAATCAGACAGAACAGATAGAAAGAAAGAAAATAAGAAAGAAAAAGAGAGAACGAAAGAACTTATTTTAGACTCAATTAATCATGATTAATTGATTTGATTGATGGATAGTGATAGATAAATGGATGGATAGATAGAACATTTTATTGATTAATCGATTTGACAGAACTAATGGATGGATGGATAGATAGAACTTTTATTTTTTAGATGTGATTAATTGATATAGATAGATAGATAGATAGAACGATGGATGGATAGAACTTTCATTTTGGATGTGATTAATCACAATTAATCGATTTGACGAAAGAAAGCTTTGGATGCGATTAATCAGTTAGATGGATAGACAGATGGATAGATGGACAGACAGACAGACAGATAGATAGATGGAAAGATAGAAGGCAGCTGTATTTAGTTCAGCACTGGTGTAGCACCATGCAAAAGCAAAAAAAAAAAAAAATTCAGTTGCCTATGCCGTTGTAAAATCATGAATGGTGGTCTGCCATGATTCAATTTTTTTCATGAGCAAAATGCTTACTTATTTAAAAAAAACATGTAGTTCTCAGCTGGTCATGTGATGTTTTTGACTTTGACTCATGACTAAATAAAACAGACATGCATGTACATAGGCCTTCAACCTTCATTTCTAATATAAAAGGCTAAATAAAATAAATGCGTTAAAATGAAAGTTTCCACCACCTTGTCCAGACTTTAACAATGCCTGCTTTGATTTTTACAAAGACAGGACTTTCCCAAAAATGAGGCTAAAATTTAATTAGTCATTTTTCATTTTTCAAGTTCTTTTAGACTTGGGAAAACACCCCAAGAAGTGTGATTCACAGGCATGAACCGCATGCAGGCTTCCTGGGAAAGCAGACAATGACCTTTCCACCGCAGTTAAGTGGACTAGACAGTTCAGGTGTCTGGAGCTGTTAGTGGTAATCCAGGTCACGCTGTGCATTACTTGAGGCGTGCCATTCCATATCTGATTAAAAACCTCTCCATTAGATATTTATTCACTGCATTAGCTGTGGCTGTTCTGGTGGTATGCATGCACTTTCAAATCACGCTTCTGAGGGCGCTGCATTCTAATTGGCCAGGAGAACATTTCCCTCAGCCAATCAGAGAGCTCGCTCACATTCTCTGCCTTGGAACATCATGACAACACGTCTTAACTGGCAGACCATTTTGAGATTGTTTAATATGTAATTGCCTGCGGTGCTGTAAATTGCTTCCTCATGGTTCCTTCGCAACCACAATACTTCAGGATATTTAATGTTCTACCAAGAGCTGTTTTATTAAAGCTGCTGTCTTTTGATAACAACAGAATGTTGTTGTTGTTGTTGTTGTTCTAAATGCTTTCATTTCATGAAAGTCATTAGCACTATATCAAAAAAAAAAAAAAGTGTGATCAAACATATTTTTGTACTCCCCTTGGACTCAGACTACAGCTGCTAAAAGTCTCCAGGTTACTGGGACATCTTTTTTCCTGGGTTGTTATGTACAGTAAAAAGCTTTCAGGAAGCTGTCTCATTAGTTTAGGATAAGGATGGATAACTCTTAGCGCAAACGGCCTTCTGTTTCCTCCCCTACACCGCTTTGGACTATCGAGGTTGATCGTTTCATATTCTTACTGTGTGATCTGGTTGTTTTGGTGTCTGTGTGGTAAATCATGCTGAGAGGATGATCTTATTTAACATCAATAAAATATTAATCATTAATCACTCTCCATTCATCTGATAATTAGGCCAGGCTTAAGCTTCTTTGCCAAATGGCAATATCATCACATAGACACCGGCCAATAATGCTGTGACTGCGATTACTGCATACACATATCTGTTGTGCTTAAAAGCGTAGAAATGAATCTAGAATTAAACAAAACATTACACACATGAAGTTATTTTTATAGAAAAAGAAATAGGCATGGCTATTTTTCTTTTTAAAATATTTGGCAACAAAAGGTTTATGAAGAAATCAGCTACCTAGATTGTATAATTTGGTTGCTTATTTAAATAATAATAATTCTTATAAATAATGATCACTAAAAAAGGTGCAATTACTGATGTTTAAAAATGGGTCTTGCATAACTCTTAAAAAGAGACCTAAAGTGCCCCCTACTGGATTTAATTACAACTGCTTGTTCACGTATTGCAAAACATATACAGTAGGAGATAATAGATGCTTAATAAATGTATCAAAATGATAAAACATTTAAATATATACACAGTTACATTAAAAAATATAAATTGAATGGCTTTGTGTGTGTGTGGTGTGAAATGGATTAATTGAAATAAATTAATTTTATGATTTGCATTATATTTAATTGTTTTTGTAAATATGGACATAAGATTTATCCAAAGCAACTTTCACTTAAAGTGACTTATTTTATTTTATTTTATTTTATTCACTCAAAAAAATGTGGGGTTAAATATGGACAAACCCAGCGACTGGGTTGTTTTTGACTGTGTGTGTGTGAAATTTATTTATTTTTATAATTTGTATGCCATTAAAACAATTTTGTTGTAAATATGAGTGGAAGATTTGACCAAAGCATTTTTCACCAAAAGTGACTATTTATTTATTTATTCTTTTCACTCTAAAAATTGCTAGGTTAAATATGGCCAAGCCCAGCGTAAGATGCTTAACCCAACATTCTGGGTAGTTTTATTTAACTCAACTATTGCTTAAAAATCACTGTTTCTTGCTTAAAGTGAACCCAAAATGAAAATTTATTGATATGTTCAAAAATGAACATTTATTAATAAGTTGAGTTAAAAAAAAAAAACATTTTTAATAAATTTTCAGCATTGCTGATGCCTCCTAGTAATTATGTGTCTGATCTTAATTTACAACATATTTTGGGTTCATTTAAGCCAGCAATATCATAAGTTTCAGACAACAGTTGAGTTAAATAAAACTACTCAAAAGATTCGGTTAAACATTTGTTTTCAACTCATGTTGGAATTGAACCAATGACTTTGGTGTTGCTAGCACAATGCTCTAAAGTTTGAGCTACAGGAATGTATTAGGGACGGTATCAGTGAATAACCTGAACTTCAGTCTTTTTTTTTTATTACAGAAAGCTCTCAAACGAAACAAAGCAACTTGATTCAGACTGCTTTTTTCTATAAACATAAATATAAATATCTATAAAAATTCTATAAATATACAAGTCTTTGTTGTTTTCTTTTATCCAGAATCACAACCATCCTCAGTGATATTCATATCATGAGCTCACGTATCTTGCCCATTCATGTCTTTTTTTTTTAAACGGAATTGATTGAATTATCAGTTTGGGCCAGATTTCATTAAGTTGACGGCTGGTCCGTGCATGCAGAGCTCTTTCCATGAATTAGAGGGGGCAGCGTAACTGTCTTATCAGCCTATCATTACAGTCAGTGCTGGAGATACTCTGTTGTTGTTCTTAATTTATGGGCTGTGTGCTTTTGTGCAATTGCTTATAAAGGGGAAGACAATTGATGGCGAGCGTTCAAAAACTAAATCTTTTCTTTTGGCTGTGTCCTTTTCTTCGTATATCAACCCTGTGACAGATTCACAACACAACATGCAGATCGCTTTATTTATTCGGCGGTGTAATGAGAGCACAGATACAAGGCAGCAATTACTATTTACTCCATTTATCCATTGTAATATCCTATTCTATGGCGTATTTGTTCTGGTAACGCCACTGATACAGTGTCAAGTGACAGTACTTACAGCTGACAGACAGTACTACATGACTAAATATTCCGTTCTGTCAAATAGCGGCATGCTGTTATGCGTCAAATACAAGTAGACGGGGAGTTGAACACTTATGAAAACACGAGTTGTGAAGGAGCTGCTCTCCACTGAGGGTATTTTTACAGTGGCGGCCCACTGAAGTGTAGCAGCAGTAGTTTTGGCAGAAGCTCACTGACAGCGGCACATTTAAAACACAGGTGTGTTTCAGAGACTGTGTCGATCTTTGCGGTCAGACCCCAAAATGAAAAAGTTATGTCATTGTGTTGGGAAGGTTACATTAATAAATGTGTAACTGACTCTTCAGTCATTTTCAAACATCTAAAGCAGGCAAGGTTAACCTTACAGTAGTACTCAACACAGATTACTGTCAGACTTCATCACTTGAATTGACAAAAACAGACTTTAGCATCTCTTTTTACTTTGACATTATTCTGAGGTTAAATACAGATTTAAAATCGTAACCTGAAATAGTATATTAATACAAGAAGCATTCGGATGTAACCCCCTTTGTAATTGTTAACATTTTCATAAATAGCTCATTTAATTACACATTTTTTCTGTAACAGATTACAGTTACATTTATTTTGGGTTACACTTTATTTTAGGGTGTCCTTGTTACAGTGTAATTATACATTCAAGTACTGAGTAATATTATTAAATACATGTACTTACTATATGGTTAAGGTCAAGGTTGCCAGGTCCCAGAAAAATTTCCAGACCAAAGCTTACTTAATAAAAACTAGCCCAATTTTTGCCCTGTCCAATCACAGCTGACAGCTGGTTAAGTCCATTAATGTCTTTTAAAATAAATATTTCGATTTTATTTATTCTATGCTTTGAATCTAAGTAAGACTTGTTTATATGTAAAATTATATATAATCATATAAAATTAATTAATCTGTATTTTATTTATTTATTTTCTTTCTTGCTTTTACCCTTTGTTTCATTTTAATTTTCAGCACTTTTCATGTCAAAAATTAATATTAGGGCTGGGTGATATGACCAGAAATATTATGACAATGTTGTTTTTCTGTATCATATCAATATTGATCACAATATTCATTTACTATTATTATGGAAGGAAATGCTCTGAGAATGCATGTAAACTTAACTTTTTTTTTTTCCCCATTAATTCTTTCAAGCCAACTTTTAATTTAGGGCCCCATGAAATTCACTTTATTTTTCCCTAAATTCTGTTATATTTTTTATTTATTTTGTGTTTCATGATTTAATACAAATGCCTAATGTAATCTGTCTGTCTAATGAAATTGGCAAATAAAACTTTAACAATTTAATCAATCTATATCAATCAATCTATAAAACAATACATAATTAATTTACAACAGAAACATTGCATTTTTATTTTTGTCAAAAAAGATGATACACGACATAACTGTAGGCCTGTGTTTGATATTCAGTAATTAGTAATAGTATTGGCCTATTATTTTGAGAAGTACATTTATCATAGTAATATGTTTCTGTTAAAATTTCTTCATGTTTGTTGGGAGGTTTTTTTTAAATGATACGGTGAAAAGCTCTTTTGGAGGGGCTCTGGAGATGAAGTTCACAAAGTGCGATGTAAACACTGAAATCACAGTGAGCTTCATGTGTGAGAGTATGTGTAGTAGTCAAAACTATGCTTTTCAAACAGAGACACGCAGAACATGCAGACTTACAAGTGACATGCTTTGACTGTTTATTGTCGTGTTTATTTCTGCTGTGTAAAAAAAACCAAAACATCTATGCTCTGGGTGAAACTCACATAATAGGTTGTAATGTGACATCGTCTCCATTCTTAAATTGCGATTAGCCGACGGATCTATTTTCATTTTTATTTGTCTATACTTTGGGCGGCCGCGGAACATTATGAAAGTAGTCCAAAAACCACAGCCTGCGGCTCTGTATTTTTTCCTGCGACTTCCTTTTTAAAATTGCCCAATGGTGCGGAAAACCGCGACCCTGGCAACATTGGTTAGGGTTAAGTTTAGGGTTTGGGTTAGGGTTGCTTGCATGTAATTATGCATAATTATTTGTTAGTGTAATAGTATGTACATGTAACATCTAACAAGGAAACCTTAAAATAAACTGTTACCTTATTTTGTCATTAACAGACATTTACGTAACACTGTTACATGTAACTAGTTACTCCCCAACACTGGTCATGGTTATGTTGTTCCAAACCTGTGTGATTTTTTTTTTCTTTCACAAAAGAAGTGGTTTAGCAAAATGCTCTTTTCTCAAGCACACAATGATAGGGATTGTCAATCAGTGGTATTTTAGTATCACTGACATACTGTTATAGATTTAATCTTTTGAATTGAACTCTTATTTTTAAAGTTTTTTTATTATTAATTTTTATGTTTTTTTTTTTTTTCATTTTAGTTCTAGTCATTTTAGCACTACAGGTTAAATTAAACAAAATAAGAAATGTAGCTGAAATTAAATGTTAACGTTTTTACGGTGTTTAAAGTGTTCTGGTGTTTTTTTTTTTAAATGGCTTTATTTTTCATTTTAGTTAACAATAACCCTGATGTCAATCTCTCAAAAAAGCTTTAGAAAGTGTAGCACAGAACAGGTTTAAGTGGATTAAATGATTGGAAAAGTCTGGGACACATTATCAGAAAAAGTCTTTTTTTTTTTTTTTAAGTCATTTCAATAGGAAATTGAGACATGTTGATTTAAAAAGTCAAAAACGTAAAAAATAAAGCATATGCATGGATGAATCATTTACCTTATGTTTGAACTGCATTTAGAAAATAGTTGAATTTCCATTTCATGCCAACTGTAACTCCACTGCAATTCTCAAACCTGAATTCTCATTTTGCATATAGTTAAATATGTGCATGACGATGCATCAAAGTTTATTGTAAGCAATGCTGAACGCTATTGGTTCTCACATCTCATAACCAGTTGCCATATGCCAAATTTAAATATGCAAATACAGATGTATGAATTGTTTTATAATGTTTTGTTTCCTTTTGGATCTTCACAGAACCTGTTCACTGCTTCTTTCATTGATCACAAAATGAGGGTCGTGAAAGAAAGTCATAGAGGTTTGGAACAACATGAGCGAGTAAATTACACAGTTTTCATGTTTGGTGAACTATTCCTTTAACGGAGCCTCGCTTTACTGCCAGAAGATTGTCAGATGGTCCCTGCGGAAAAAGTGAAATAATTTGTTTTCAATTTGTCTCTCAGAAATATAGGAAAACAGAATGAACCAAAGCCCATTTTAGAATGAAATTCAAATTAATTTTAACATAAATTGAGAAATCTACATGGATTAAACATTGCAATCAACTGAACTTAATGTGCCCCTTGTCAAAATTTTTGCAATTTCATTCACCAAAATGGAATGCAAACCACTGACTCATAAACCATTTTCAGCTATTAAAATGTTAAAGTGAACAAGTTGTTTATAAGCTTTGTGCATGTACTTTTGGTCTAATTATGCAACAGTTTGTTTCACTCATTAATCTGATTGGCCAAGTCGTGGAGAAAAAAATATTTGTTATGTTCATATTTAGTCTAAAATGCTAGTTACCTTATATCAGGGGTGCCCAGCCCTGTTCCTGGAGGTCTACCTTTCTGCAGAATTTAGTTCCAACCCTGATGAAACACACCTGTCTATAATGATCACGTGCTCCTTCAGATCCTAATTGGTTGGCTCAGCTGTGTTTGATCAGGATTGGAGCTGAACTCTGCAGGAAGGTAGACCTCCAGAAACAGGGTTGAGCACCCCTGCCTTATATTATAAAAGCAATATCATTTTAGTCCAGAATATCATCTACAGGTAATCACAGTCATTGGACGTCTCCTCACCTATACTTGCGGAGTGATTCCCTTCATCATCTTCCTCAGGGTGGGTTTTCTTTGTTAAATGACGCACGATGATGGTGGCATTAAAGGCTCTCTGGAACACACAGAAGACAGCACAATCTAGTGAACTTCAGCAAATATCTTTAAAATGGCACACAGTGAACCTACACTGCATATAAGAGCAGAAGAGTCAGTTTAATGTTTGGAGGCATTTATTGCACTAAAACTAAAAGCCTGATAGTTACAGCAATTACAGAATTTGCCCTTTTAAAGGTACAAGCCGTAAATGCATGGCAGGGCAGACAATCAGGAATAGAGCAACAGACGACTGGCGGCAAATAATAACAAAGCCTCCATATGCCGCTAAAGTAACTCTAGCCATACATTTACAAATGCAAAGTGCTGTATCAGCCTCAGAGGTCACAGACACGGGTCATATAGAGCTATTTTACATATTACACATGCAAGATGGGAGTCTTGTGCCTTAGAAGATCTTACTCAAAAATAGCCCACTTACACGCAACTAATGCAGTGTTTCTTAACCGGTTTGTTTCAGGACCCGGATTTGAACTCAGTCAACCCGTCAGATGACAAGTGGTGAATTCTGTGGCCGAATGAGGCTGAGACTGTGATGTTGGCTCAGGTTTGTTTTCATCACTCTTACCTTCCAGTGACTCTTGGCAAAGTTTTTCTGAATCTGTGCTGACACTGAGCCGTGGATGTTCTTGTCTAGAGCCGCACCTCCTGATATCCTGCCGTTACAAAACAGTACATGTACACTACCATTAAAAAGTTTGAGGTCAGTAAGTGCAATACTATTATGCAGCAAGGATGCACTGAATTAATCAAAAGTGACAGTTAAGACATTTTTAATGTTACAAACGATTTGTTTCAAATAAATGCTGTTCTTTTGAACCTTATGTTCATGAAAGAATCCTGGAAAAAAAAAGTTTAATGATTTACACAAATATATTAAGTAGCAGGATTGTTTCAACGTTGATAATGAAGTTTGCAGCAAATAGGATATTAGAATGATTTCTGAAGGATCATGTGACACTCAAGACTGGAGTAATGAAGCTGAAAAATTAGCTTTGATCACAGAAATAAATTAATTATTAATTAATAAGTTAAAAACAGGTCTATTAAAGTTTAATAATTACTAAAGTAATTACTACTTTTACTGTATTTTTGATTAAATAAATGATTAAATAACTCCAAACTTTTGAATGGTAGTGTATATTTCCGCAATAAAACATAATTCATAATATAATATATAAATGTTATCTTACAATAATCTAAGTGTCCATTAGAGAAGAAATCTGTATTGATATCTCTATTATATCTCAGCTGTTTATTCTAGACTACAGAATTAAAAGGAGAACAAATGGCGACTGTTAAGTCTTCTCTTCCGCTTATAGCAATTCTGAGACAAAAAGTCAGAATTGTGAGAGATAAACTCAGAATTCTGAGTTTACTTTTTTTTTTTATTGTGGCTCACAATTCTGACTTAATATATATATTTTTATATAGATGTAAAGGCACATTTTTCTCAGAATTGTGAGTTCAGAATTCACAATTCTGACTATATTACACCCAATTGCAGGTTATTAGGTTTAGAATTGTGAGAGATAAACTTGGAATTCTGAGAACAAATCAGTCTTTTTTTCCCTCTCAGAATCAGACATTACAACTCACAATTAAAAAAAAAAAAAAAGCACGTTTTTATCTCACAATTCTGACTTAATTTCTCGCAATTGCGAGTTTATATCCCGCTATTCAGACATTATAACTCACAATTGTGAGTTTATATCTCACAATTCTGAAAAAAAAGTCAGAATTGCAAGAACAAAAGTCTGAATTGCGAGATACAAACTCGCATTTGCAAAAACCCACAATTGTGACTTTTCTCACAAATGCAATAATGCAATAATTCAGACTTTTGTTCTCGCAATTCTGACTTGCAATGCAGAATTGCATGATATAAACTAAATTGCGAGTGAGTTGCGTGATATAAACTAGAAAATAGTCTGAGAATTAGCGAGACATAAGCTCACAATTCTTACTTTTTTTTTTCTTGGAATTGCATGATATAAACTCACAATTGCAAGTTGTAAAGTCAGAATAGTTGCGTGATAAAAACTCACAAAAGCCACAATTGCGAGTTTTTATCTCGCAATTCTAACTATATAACTTGCAAAAACTCGCAATTGTTTTTTTTTTCACAAATGCAAGTTTGTATCTCGTGATTTAGACTTTTTTTATCGCAATTCAGACTTTTTTCCTCAGAATTGCATGATATAAACTAAATTGCAAGTGAGTTGTGTGATATAAACTAGAAAATGGTCTGAAAATTAGCGGGATAGAAGTTCACAATTCGTGCTTTTTTTTTTCTCTGAATTGCATGATATAAACTCACAATTGTGAGTTATAAAGTCAGAATAGTCGCGTCATATAAACTCAAAATTGTGAGTTACAAAGTCAGAATAGTGGGATATAAACTTAGAACTGCAAGTTATAAAGTCAGAATTGTGAGACAAAAACTCGCAGTTTATAACTTGCAGTTGTGAGTTTATATCCCACTGTTCTGACTTTTTAATTCGCAGTTGGAAAAAAGTCTGAATTGCGAGATAACTTACATTTGCAAGAAAAAAAAGCCACAATTGCAATTCTAACTTCATAACTTGCAATTGCAAGTTTATATCCCACTATTCTGACTTTATAACTCACAAATGCAAGTTTATATCTCACAATTCTGAAAAAAAAAGTCAACAAAAATTTTTGCGAGATATAAGCTCACAATTGGGAGTTATAAAGTCAGAATAGTGGGTTATAAACTCACAACTGCAAATTATAAAGTCAGAATTGTACATTAAAAGCTCGCCCTTTATAACGTGCAAATGTGAGTTTATATCCCACTATTCTGACTTCAACTTGCAATTGCAGGAAAAAAATCTGAATTGTGAGATGAGATGACTCGCATTTGCAAGAAAAAAAAAGTCACAATTGCAATTTTTATCTTGCAAATCTAACTTTATAACTTGCAATTGCAAGATTATATCCCGCTATTCTGACTTTATAATTCACGATTGTGAGTTTGTATATTGCAATTCTTGGAAAAAAGTCATAATTGCAAGAAAAAAAAAGTCTGAATTGGGAGAGTCGCAACTGTGAGGGGAAAAAAGTCTGAATTGCAAGATACAAAAAGTCACAATTTTTATTTCTCGCAATTGCGAGTTTATGTCCCACTATTCCAATTTTATAACTTGCACTTGTGAATTTATATCATGCAATTCTGAGAAAAAGTCAGAATTGTGAGATAAAAAGTTGCAATTACCTTTTTAAAAAAAATTTTTATTCAGTGTCGGAAATGGCCTTTCATAAGATTCTGTGTTTATATTCTGAGAAAAAGAAATTTGCAGTTCCCCTTCAGTTGTTCTCTATGACGTTACGTCATAACTGACGTATTTGGGGTCTCCCTTGGGAGGTCAATCACCTCTGAATAAACTGGAAAAGGCCAATGAAAATTGGCGAGTGGATTTTGCATGCCAAGCCACTCCCCCGTACATACGGGTATATAAGATGGCGGCGTGCATCCACTCATTCAGATTTCTGCTTCGGAGCTTCACCTGCAAGCTGACTGGAAACTCATCATTGGATTCTCTCGATGCTGCATAGCCGGGTGCATCTCTGCACCGGTAACTTTGTATTACAGCGAAGAACCCCTCTTGAGTGCACGGTTGTGCCGCGGTCCTTCCCTGGGCAAACCAGCAATAAAAGAGCAATTTTCCAACGAAGCACGGTTGTTGAGAGTGTCTTTTTCAAGACGCATCTCCGATCGTGTGTTTTTAGGGAGCGATAGTTTCCTTACTTCCTCATGACGGACACAATCGCTGTCTTATAGGTCTTGGTTGTAAACAATGCACGTTGAGATGGCGTTTGTGGATGGGTTATGCCCGTGCTCGTGGGCAGACCCATTATTACGCTTGGTCGTAGCTTACATTTGTTATGTCGGCTACCTTTGCGCTCTACCCTTTCCGGTTTCACGGGTCGCTGACTCCCGAGGCTGCATTGGCTAGAAGCATGGGAGACCTGAGGATTACAGTCTGGGCTGCTCCGTCGGGTTCACCCCCGCGGAGGTCTGGCTCCTCTTAGCGTATTACCGTCAAGTTTCTGAATGCCGATGCCGGTTCGTCTTACCACGAGCCCTGCGTCTCATTTAGTGCTTATGAGGATGTTAAGATGTCTATCGCCACATCAGCGGAGCGGTTCGTCTTCTGACGCCGAGGATTCGGCCGAGTGGCCGCCCGTTGTGGTGGCTGCGCGGCCGGTGTCTTAGGCTAAGTTGACGGCCGTGTTCCTCCGAGTGGCCGCGACGATCAGGTCGGAGGTTGGGTTCCCGCCTTCCCTGGCCGTTCGCGGTCTAACGATGGGTTTTCAGTGACGGACGCGGCTCTTGCTGCGCCCTCTCTGGTACCTTTCTTCCCAGAGGTTCAGGAAGAGCTTAACTACGTGTTCGGCTCTTTCCCCGCACTCTCCTTGCGGGCGGGGGTGGCCTGGAGCATGTTGACGCCCTCTGGTGGAGTGTGCGGTTGCGGTGCAAAACGCCGCCACCTGGTGGGCTGTCCGTGTTTTCCTCCTAGCACTGCCAGCCTTGGCTATAAAGCAGGGCTCACAGTGCTGCAGGCCTTGCCACCTCCGCTCTGCACACCATGGCCCTCCTGCATTATATAGGCCATGATTTTGATGTGCATGAGGAGGGTTCTGACTTGAGGTTGAGGCAGGAACTGCATACGGTGATCGTAGATCTCGGTGCGGTCCCTCGGTCAGGTGATGTCCATCTTTGTGGCCTAAAAATTATATATATATATATAAAAAAAAAATCTGGTTGAACCTGGTGAGATGTACAACACTGACAAAGCTCGCTTTCTTGGTGTTTCATCTTTCAGGCCAGCCTCTTCGGTGATACTGTTCAGGACTTTGCCCAGCGGTTCTGGGCAATTCATGCGCAGATAGAGTGCCCATGGTAGGGCCGCGTTTTTGTCTGCCTTCACCGAAGATCCGCCCCGGTGGTCCCAACGGTCCCAGCGGGACTTGCTCTGCTCCCCTTTGGGGGTGTTGAGCTGACCACACCTAGGGGTGGCAGTCTGCCATCTGGGTTGCCTTGTGGAAATAATAGGAAATGGGGCTTCCTGGAAGCAGGCTACCCGGGGATGGAGAAGATTGCTCGACGGGGGACTTCAACTCCTTTTCTCCCCCTCTCCCGAGGGAGGGCCGGGAGAGGGTGGCTTCGCTGCTGCCGCCTACCTTCGGGTCGGTGATACCCAACCACTCACAAAAAGAGCAGGTTTCTAAGTCTCTGGGTTTTTCAACCGGAGTTCAGTTTGTGAGCGACGCTTTGCCTCCTCAGATCCAGACTCAGAGTATGTCTTCGCCAACATCGCGGGAACCAGGGGTGAAGGTAAGGGCTGCTTGCCGCAGCGTGACTTTTCTCCAGAATGCTTTGTTTTCTGGGATGGGTTGGGTCACCCCCAAGGATGCTGACGGCAAAGCACATCCTTTCGTGCATTCGTCACCAGGATTGGTCTGCAGCCATCGACCTGAAGGACGCATACTTTCATGTCTCGATTCTTCCTCGACACAGACCGTTTCTTTGGTTTGCTTTTCGAGGGTCGGGCGTATCGGTACAAAGTCCTCCCCTTTGGGCTAGCCCTGTCTCCCCGCGTTTTTACCAAGATCGCGGAGGGTGCCCTCTCCCTTCTTTGGGAGATGGGTATCCGAATCCTCAACTATCTCGACGACTGGCTGATAATAGCTCACTCGTGAGACTTCTTGTGCGAGCACAGGGACCTGGTGCTGCAGCACCTCAGCCATCTGGGGCTTCAGGTCAACTGGGAAAAGAGCAAACTCTCCCCTGTGCAGAGTATCTCTTTTCTTGGTATGGAGTTGGATTCGGCCAACATGTCGGCGCATCTCACGAACGAACCACGTGTCCAGTCGGTGCTGAGTTGCCTGAACTTATTCAGTCACAAGACAGCGGCCCCTCTCAAACTTTTTCAGAGGCTCCTGGGGCATATGGCAGCTGCAGCCGCTGTTACGCCGCTCGGACTGCTTCATATGAGACCGCTTCAGCACTGGCTTTATGGCCGAATCCCGAGATGGGCATGGCACCACGGCACGTTCCGCATAGGCGTTACCCCAGAATGCCACCGCCTTTTCAGCCCTTGGTCAGACCCTGCGTTCCTACGGGCCGGTGTGCCCCTGGGTCAGGTGTCGAGGCACGTGGTCGTGAACACGGATGCCTCCAAGACCGGCTGGGGTGCCGTATGCAACGGGCAGGCAGCTTCGGGCTCTTGGACAGGACCTCGACTGCAGTGGCACATCAATTGCCTCGAGTTGCTTGCAGTGCTTCTAGCGCTACGTCGGTTTCTCCGATGTTGCGCGACAAGCACGTAATAATTCGAACAGACAATGTTCCGATGGTAGCGTATATATACCGGCAGGGTGGTCGCAACTCGCCCGCCATCTCCTCCTGTGGAGTCACACGCGGCTCAGATCGCTGCATGCTGTTCACATCCCGGGAGAGCTGAATCGTGCAGCCGATGCGCTCTTACGACAGCGCTCTCGTCCCGGAGAATGGTGACTCCACCCCCAGGTGGTCCAGCTATTTGCAGTCGATTCGGCGAGGCTCAGGTAGTCCTGTTCGCTTCCCCGGAATCCTCCCACTGCCAGCTGTTTTACACCCTGACCGAGGCCTCCCTCGGCAGGGATGCGCTGACACACAGCTGACCCCGGGGCTTCCTCAGTACGCCCCCCCCAGTGAGCCTCTTGCACAGACTCTGTGCAAGATCAGGGAGGATGAGGAGCAGGTCCTGTTAGTTGCGCCTTTTTGGCCCACCCGGACTTGGTTTGCCGACCTCACGCTCCTCACGACTGCCCCTCCCTAGAAGATTCCCCTGAGGAAGGACCTTCTTTCTCAGGGGATGGGCACAATTTGGCACCCGCGTCCCGACCTCTGGAACCTGTGGCTTCTGGACGGGACTCGGCAGACCTCACTGGCCTTTCCCAGGCCGTGATTAATTCCATCATTCAGGCTAGAGCCCCCTCTACCAGGCAGGCCTATGCTCTGAAGTGGGGTCTGTTCACTTCAGTCGTGAGGACCCACAGAGATGCTCGGTCGGTGTGCTTTCCTTCCTTCAAGAAAAGTTGGTGCAGAGGCTGCCCTCCACTTCAAAAGTCTATGTGGCGGCCATCGCTGCATATCATGATGCGGTTGATGGCCTGCCCCTCGGGAAGCGTCACCTGATCGTCAGGTTCCTGAGAGGTGCTAGGACGCTAAATCCCCCTAGTCCGCACCTCATCCCCTCTTGGGACCTCTCCATTGTGCTATTAGGCCTTCGGAGGGCCCCCTTTGAGCCGCTTGCATCAGTCGAGCTGAAAAATCTGTCTTTAAAGACGTTGCTCCTGATCCACGCTCACATCCATCAAGAGGATGGGGGACCTGCACGCCTTCTCTGTCAGCGAGTCGTGCCTTGAGTTCGGTCCGGCTGATTCTCACGTGACCTTGAGACCCCGGCCTGGTTAGGTGCCCAAGGTTCCCACCACTCCCTTTAGGGATCAGGTGGTGAGCCTGCAAGCTCTGCCCCCGGAGGAGGCAGACCCAGCCTTGATGTTGCTGTGTCCCGTTCGTGCATTGCGCACTTACGTGGACCGCACCCGGAGCTTCAGACGCTCCGAGCAGCTCTTTGTTTGCTTTGGAGGTCAGCAGATGGGGAATGCTGTCTTAAAGCAGAGGTTGGCTCATTGGGTGGTTGATGCCATCACCCTGGCTTACCAGTGTCAGGGTGAGCCGTGCCCCCTGGGAGTTCGAGCCCACTCCACCCGGAGTGTGGCCCCCTCCTATGCGTTGGCGCCTCTCTAGCAGACATCGGTAGAGCTGCAGGCTGGGCAACACCAAACACCTTCGTGAGATTATACAATCTCCGCGTAGAGTCTGTCTCCTCCCGTGTATTAAGGTAACATCAGGTAATTGCGGAAGGACGGCTCGGTGTCGGCTTGCCGCGCCATTCCTATTGGATCCGTGCGCTATTTTCCCAGTTGTTCCCTTACGTGAACTCTGGTTCCTCCTGGCCCTCACAGTTCGGATTAGGACGGAGTTTTCTGGACTGTGTCCGGTAGGGGGTTCCTTCACCCCTTCCGGTCGTGGCCTTATATTCTTTCCATGGGATCTCCATGTTCCCCTTCCATCTATTCCAGTCTTACCACATGACTTATTGTCATTGTCTCCGCCCCCCAACGTTTGCTTCAGTCACCTGGCACCCCTGGTAGGCCCGTTTTTCTGGCCTTCAGGGCGTTGGGAAGGTTACGTGTTGAGATTCATCTGTCCTGACACGCTTGCCTGTCAGCATTTGTATCTCAATCACGTAACGCAGTTCAGAATTGTGGCGTTTTCCAGAGGAGACCCCAAATATGTCAGTTATGACGTAACGTCTTAGAGAACGACTGAAGGGGAACGTCTAGGTTACATCTGTAACCCTCGTTCCCTGAAGGAGGGAACGGAGACGTTACGTCCTCTTGCCACAATTCTGGACTGCGCTGGGGCGCTCGGTTTTGGTTCAGCTCCTCAGCTTAAATCTGAATGAGTGGATGCACGCCGCCATCTTATATACCCGTATGTACGGGGGAGTGGCTTGGCATGCAAAATCCACTCGCCAATTTTCATTGGCCTTTTCCAGTTTATTCAGAGGTGATTGGCCTCCCAAAGGAGACCCCAAATACGTCAGTTATGACGTAACGTCTCCGTTCCCTCCTTCAGGGAACGAGGGTTACAGATGTAACCGAGACGTTATCTTTTTTCTAGTGGCAGAAACGGGATTCCATACCAATATGATCGGAGCCGCTATCCACATTTATTTAATAGCTCTATATTCTTACAACAATTTCTCTGTGTCTCCTAAGGAACTTTAAGGGAAACATCTCAGACAAAGATGATGGTCAGAAAATGAAGCATAATTGGAAACTCAAAGGACTTTTCTGAACTACATCTGAGCAGTTAAAACTTTCTTCTGGGAAACTATAATGCATGTTATTCAAGTTAAAAAAAAATCCAATGCCTCAATTATATGTATTTCTCTAAATGAAATACTTCTTTGAGCACTCTGTTCCATTTCATTTCAGCAATGAAAATCATAATTGTTTTGTGCTTCTTAAAGATCTCCGAGTGCTGCAGGTGAAGAGACATCTGTTTATTCTACATTTCATAATCCTCTTCCTGTCTGCGCACGCCCTCCCACGCCGCTGCACAGATGTGACCCAACTCTTCATCTGTTCTTCAAGGTCAGCCTCTCTTTTCACCACTGATCAACCCTTCAGCTCCCCGTCCGCCTCTTTCCTGCTATTTATGGACTCACCAAGGATGCTGCAAGGCCTGGTCACAATTGAACCTCTTCGCTGGATCCTTCTGGAGTAAGTGAACTATGAAGTCTTTCGCTGAAGCATTAGTGGGCAGGAAGAGGCAGAAAACACAAGAAGATCAATACCACTTAATGTGGCCAGCATTTGGCATGTTTAGGGCTGTATTATAAAACATTCTGCATTAATTCAAAGGGAGAAGTTTTCAAAACCACTCATGAAAGCATTAATGCTTTAATTCTGTATCTCATGCAGTTATTTTCTAAGCTATTGCAGAATACAAAAATATTGGTTATAATTGAAATGGATCACAATGCATCAGTATAAATGTATAAAAAAGGCAGTTGGGTCCAGTGTTGTTTTAGACCTCATTGGATTTAATTGCATAGACTAAAACAACTGAAATATACTTCAAAATATCTCCTTTTGGAATGAAACAAAGTTATAAAGGTTTGAAACAACATGAGGGTGTATAATGACGATATAGTTTTTATTTTGGGGTGAACAATCCCTTTGAGTGTGAATTATGTAACTGCATAATATATGCATGATGCATTATATAAACATAAAAACAGCACAAGCACTTTTCAAGCACAACATCTCACAAAAAGTAGGTTTTAAATCAAAGCAAACAGCGGTCCAAAAATGATTTTACATGCAAAAGGGATTATACAATTATTATTATTATTATTATTATTATTATTATTCATTTTTATGGAAATTAATATGTTCAAATATTTTGGGGACACATTTTGTGCATTCATAACTCATTCTCCTCAGTCCAAAATTTCACTACATTTTGTATGAAAAATAAATGTCATTCATTTTAAGATATTTCATAACATTAGCTTTACATAATGAAAAATGGAAATCTAATATATACTAAATTATATTGACTTCAGGCTTTTGAACGGTATAGTGTATAATGTTACAAAAGCTTTTTATTTTAGATAAATGCTGATCTTTGGATCTTTCTATTCATCAAAGCATCCTGAAAAATGATAAAACTATTATTTTAATAATAATAATAATGAAAAATGTTTCTTGAACAGCAAATCAGCATATTAAAATGTTTTCTGAAAGATCATGTGACACTGAAGACTGGAGTAATGATGCTCAAAATGTAGATTTGATCACAGGAATAAATTACATTTTAAAATGTATTCAAATAGAAAACAATTATTTTAAATAGTAAAAAAAATGTTCTGTTTTTGCTGTACTTTGGATCAAATAAATGCAGGCTGGGTGAGCAGAAGAGACTTAAAAAAATATATATATATTACTCTTCAAAAACTTTTGACTGGTAGCGTAAATATGTCATTATGTGTTATTACAAAGCAGTACATACTTCTGACCTGGTCTAGGAGGCATCAAGCATCATTACATTGGCATTTGGACTGAGGATGCTGTGAATGTGATTTGGTCTTTCATAAAATACAGTAAGAGAGATGAGATATTTTTGTGGTCGTACCGGAGTCAGAGATGTCGTCCCAGTATGGTGAATCAAATTCATATTCCGCCTTTATGATCAGCTTGTAGAGTTGTGTGTCATTGTCATCGTAGAATGGTGGATAGCCACAAAGTCTGCCAGAAAATCAAGAAATGCTGATACAGACTCTTTGTTCTGGAGTTTTATTCATGTACGGTGAAAAATATTAATCCAACACTCACAGAATGAATGTAATCACCCCAATGGCCCATATATCCACCTCTTTGCCGTATGTTTTCTGCTGTAGAAGTTCAGGAGCTACAAACACATAATAAACATCATGAGTTACAGTCAGTGGAAAATACTACACTCTTAAAACTAAGGTTTTTTTTACAGCACTTTAGGTTAAAAAAAGCACATTTATTGGTTATATAGAGCTCTTAAAGGAATAGTTCACCTAAAATGAAAATTGTCATCATTTTCTCACCTTCAAGTTATTCCAAACTTTTAGGAGTTTCTTGAACATGAAAAGATATTTTGAAGAATTACCCAAGAACCAAACAGTTGGTGTTTTCCACTGACTTTCATTGAAGGCTTTGGTTACCTGCATTTCTTAAAGGAGAACTCCACTTCCAGAACAACAATTCACAAATAATTTACTCACCCCTTTGTCATCCAAGACGTTCATGTCTTTCTGTCTTCAGTCATAAAGAAATGATGGTTTTTGAGAAAAGCATTTTAGGATTTTTCTCCATATAATGAGAATGCAGTTTAAAATGCAGTTTAAATGCAGCTTCAAAGGGCTCTAAGCAATCCCAGCCGAGAAAGAAGGGTCTTATTTATTGAAATGATCGGTCATTTTGTTTGAAAAATAAAAATGTGTATACTTTTTAAGCACAAAAGCTTGTGTAGCACAGGCTCTGGGATGCGCATCCATGATGCTACGAATTAGTAATGGGTCTTTCTTGAACGATTCTTTCATTTCGAACGAATCTTCAATGTGACTCGGGAAGAACGAGTCGTCTCTGGGAGTGATTCGTTCAGTCGTGCATGCGCAACATCCTATTAGGTTCTGTACTGGAATTAGTTCACCTGTTTTGAGTCTTCCGGTTTTTCGAGTTGTTCGTTCATCTTATGGGGCTGTCACATGATGAATGAACGACTCAAACCTCAAAAAGAGGTGAGGTGAGCTAATCATAGACTAAAGACCCAGGTAAACAATTAATTAATCTTTTCTGTTTCTTATAGCATTATAGTTTTGTCTTGTTTGTAGTGTGATTAACGTTTGTGTAAGCAGTAGATGTTTTAGGAAAGTAACACGTAACATTTTAATTGTATTTTGCTAAAATGAACGAAATGACTCAAAAAGATTTGTTCATTTTGCTGAACGAGACTCAAAGGTCCGAGTCGGTAAAATGATCCGAACTTCCCATCACTACTACGAATCATGTGTAAGTTCATTGCTGTACTGGAAGTGGAGCTCTCCTTTAAAATATTTAATGTTCAACAGAAGAAAGAAACTCATACAGGTTAAGAACAACATAAGAATTTTCATTTTTGGGTAGACTGTCCCTTTAAGTTACTATACTTGTTTTTTTTTTTCTCATATTATAGGTTCAGATCTGCATTTGATTGCTGGGGTTTTATAAGCTCTAAAATGTATGATTTTCTAAGCTTGAATCTGTATGATCACAATCATGATCATAAACTGTCTCTTACCAACATAGGCAGGTGTCCCACAGGCCGTGGAAAGAGCGCCCTCCTCTTCCATTTTAGACAGACCAAAGTCACTAATGACAATTTTGGAGTCTTCTAATGGAGTCTCATAGAGTAAATTCTCTGGCTAATAGAGAGAAAACTTATTGTGATTGCAATATCCACTTAGCTGCTTGCAAAGCACCCACAGTGAAAAACTGAAATTAAAATTAAAGCTCATAAAATATCACCTGAAAGCCCCTCAACATGAGTACTCTGGAACTTTAACTGTAAAAAAGAGACTAAAGTGATAGATTTTGTTCTCAGGTAGCCTACCTTTAGATCGCGATGCACAACGCCCAGCTGGTGCAGATACTTTACCGCCTCCAGCACCTGATAGATCACACGACTAGCATCTTTCTCTGTGTAACTGCCTCTCTCCAGAATTCTGTCCAGTAGCTCCCCTCCTGTCAATCTGAACAAGACATTGTCATCAGCACTGACCTCACTACAGCTGTCTGTCTGTCTGTCTATCATTCTATCTGTTAGAAATGCGATAGAAAACTGCAAAGGCCGCACATAGTTAAGAACATATAAGGTAGCCGAATGGTTTAAAACATACGTGCTCAGTTCAGTTGAGTGATAAATTTTACCCTCTTTAACTTTGTTGTTATGCTGTTTTGTGTTCATCTGCTTCTCCCATTTGCCCTTTTTACATTGACTATCACTCTATATAGACTTATACAATCAGATGGAACAATTTCTCAAATATTTATTACAATATACGCTGATAACATTTAACACTTCAATTGTATGAGATGACTGAACGATTTCAATTAATTTCTGAGCTGTCAGTAAATAAACTGCAGTGGTCAAACTATCTAAAATATAGTGAATTAAGCTACAAACTGTCTGCTCCGATTGATTAAAACTCGTAATTTCGATCATTCAGTTCAAGTGATTCACTAGCAAACACCAGATAAAGAGCCATTCAAATATAGTGATGGGTGAAACAGAGCTGTTCAAAACTCAGAATCAAACCATTGTGTCGCAAAATTATTCACTGTTTCGAAGCCAATTGGATCACGTAGAGCAAATCATCTGATTCTGATTGTGACTTCAAGGCACATATCGCGAATCATTTGAATTAGATCAGAACTTCGGAGCGGGTTTGTGAATATTTTGTTTCAGATTGGAACTTTGGAGCGCAGATTGCGTGTCATTTAATTTAGATCGGGACTTTAATGTGGGTTCAGGAATTATCTGATTCAGATCGGAACTTTGGAGCAGGTTCATGAATATTTTGATTCAGATCGGAGTTTTGGAGCACAGATAGCTTATCATTTAATTCAGATCGGAAGTGTGAATCATTTGATTTAGATCCAGACTTCACGTATCGCACATGATTTGATTTAGAGGTTTGGAGCAGGTTTGTGAATCTTTTGATTTAGATTGGAACATCGGAGCTGGTTTGTGAATCATTTCACAAAATAAATTATGTATGAACAGTCCCAAACTAAAATGATGGTCTTCAGATCGGAACATCGGAGTGCGGATCACGAATTAATTGATTCAGATCGGGAGTGCGTATCGCAAATCATTTGATTTAGTTCGGGACTTCAGAGCGCGTATCGTGAATCATTTTAATTTAGATTGGGACTTTGGAGCAGGTTCATGAATCTTTTGATTCAGATCACAACGTCGGAGCGCAAATCATTTATTTATTTATTTTTTGTAGATCGAAACTTCGAAGTGGGTTTGTGAATCTTTTGATTCAGATCAGTACTTCGGAGAGTGTATCAAATCTTTTTTTTAGATCAGGACTTTAATGCAGGTTCAGGAATTGTTTGATTCAGATCAGAACTTCGGAGTGGGTTCGTGATTATTTTGATTCAGATCTGAATTTTGGAGCGGGTTTGTAAATATTTTGATACAGATCGGAATTTCAGAGTGCAGATAGCGAATCATTTAAGTCAGATCGGAAACATGAATCATTTGATTTAGATGCAGACTTTGTGTATTGCAAATCACTTGATTTAGAGCTTTGGAGCAGGTTCGTGAATCTTTTGATTAAGATCGGAACTTCGGAGCAGGTTTGCAATTCATTTTGCAAATTGAATGATGAATGAACGGTCCCAAACTAAAATGATGGTCTTCAGATCGGAACATCGGAGTGCGGATCACAAATTAATTGATTCAGATCGGGAGTGCGTATCGCAAATCATTTGATTTAGTTTGGGACTTCAGAGCGTGTATCAGGAATAATTTTCTTTTAGATTGGGACTTTGGAGCGGGTTCATAACTCCTTTGATTCAGATCACAACGACGGAGCACAGATCGCAAATTTTGATTTAGATCGGAACTTTGAAGCGGGTTTGTGAATCTTTTGATTCAGATCGGGACTTCGGAGAGCGTATTTTACCGTGGTTTTTGCTATAATAAAGGTGTAGTGACCACATTGTTTTTTTTTCTTCATTTTTTATAACCACAGTTTCACTACAAATACCATTGTTAAACTATGGTTAGCAAACCTATGGTTTGTGGTTACCATGGTTTAACAATAATAACCATGTACTTCTTTTCTATATTCACCTTAAGAGGTTAAATATAGGGAATTTTCAAGGTTGTAGAATTTATCCAGCCACTACTAAATTGTCCCTAGCAATAATCTGTCTGTCACTCTATCATTCTGTCTAATCCTATAAACACAATGAAATACAAAATACAATATTTTCATTTTTTCTCTCTCAGGTCCACTCACAGTGTCATTACTAAATACAGTTTAGTAGGAGTCTCAAAGGTTTCCTCCAAAGACACAATATTTTCATGATTTATTCTGTGAAGAAATCACAAGGACAAATAAAAACAAAAGATGAATATTGTATCATAAAATCAGAAAATATTTTTGTAATTTAACTGTACTATAATAACCAAGGCAACGTTTTTTTTTTAAATCACTGACCTGCGTAATACTGCAATCTCATTCTCCAGCATGGATTCCTTTCCCTTCAGCGCTCTCTTGCGGATGCACTTGACAGCCACAAGCTTCTGAGTACATCTGTGCTGAGCCACTCGAACCTCCGAGAACGAGCCCCTGAGACATCATACGTTTATATTGTTTATAATTCAGCTGTAATGAGTTTTGTTCTCAATTAATGGCTGATTACAAGTCTGAGTGCCATGGGCGCATTGTGAATAACAGCAGTCTCCAGAGTCTTCTTAATAATGTTTTCTGCTTCTAGTCGACAAGTCTTTAAATGTGTTTGCTAAACCAACCACAAATGTCAAAATCTACTCTGAAGTCATTACGTGTTCAGAAATATTGAATATAGTAGTCCGAAAGGAAGGAAAACTCACTCTCCCAGTTTTTCTTTCAGCTCATAAACGGCATTGATGTCATCTTTTTTCCGAAGATCTCTCAATAGAGGCATCGCAACGCAGGGTAAGTGTGAGCTGTGTATTACAAACACAAACACAAACACACAACACTAATATGTGCATGCAAATCAGTGATGAAAATCAACTCCACATTCATTTTGAGCCTGAAGCGAGACATTTTGCATGCCCTCTACAGCAACAGGCACTCAAGAAAATGCTTTTCAATACATGCAAATGCCAAATTCCGATTCCTTTAGCAGATTTCAATGACTAGCAATGAGTTTTGACAGATTTTCTTTTCCACCACACAAGCTTTGATGGGAAAACAGTTTCAGAAGCACTCCCTGATGTTTGATTTCTTTCAAATAAAAAAAAAAAACCCTTTTAGCACAACTTCGTATTTTTACCAAAAAACGACAATTCAGTTCAGTTGTGCTTGTCGTATCCACGCATGAAGGAAAATTCATCATTGAAACAAAATCAATAATCAGTGATATTCTCCCCAAAACACCCTTTAGAAAAGAGATCTAAGCAAAAGCTCAATTACCTGCTGATTGCTGCTGTGAAAATCTGGAAGGCAACAGTTTCTGTTCAAGTCACCAAGCTCCCAACAGCCTCTCTGCTCTCTCTTTAATCGAAAATCACATTCATTTTACACCGATGACCTTGAACGCCCACATGCTTTATAGAGGGAAAGTGACTTCTGAAAGAGATGAAGGACAACAGGAGAGCAGAGAGAGAAAGTGATAAAGAAAAACAGAGTGATGGAGATGGAGAGAGAGAAAGAGGGTTGGCCAAACAACAACAGGTCCCTTAAGACTGCTTCAGACTTCTTCAAATGTAACGCTTGAATGCACGATAAGGACAGATGAACATTGTCTCCAAGACATATCTAATACCATCTGCTCAGTTGCACATTAAATAAGCATTCTTCATCATAACAGTCAGGCTTTGCTGAACTGAAAGCGCTACCGTTTGTTTTTGAATGCCTTGGGATCGCCAGAAGCCACTGTCTCTGTTTACATTATTGAGGCTGTTTTTGGTAACGCTCCCACAGATCCTGAGCTCTCGCAGCTCTCCTTGTAGGGGCACAGGGGTTTTCCACTCAAGTATTAGCATTCCACCCGTCTGCCTTGTGAACACTGCACACACACACACTCATAAACCCTACGTGAGGCTGACTGTCTCACCTGCTGTGTATTTTGGCCTACTGCTGTCTAACAAGGTATTTAAAGTAAACGTGCAAGATAGTGATTTGACACTAGTCATACATTCTGAGATGCCTTTTAAGGCCCTTACAAAACAGCAAATCATGTGCAAATGCAATATACTTTGCATTATTAGGCAGTGTTGATCAAAATGATTCATGTAAAGTGATTAACTGTAAAACTTTACATTTTAAGTTTTTATAAGCTATAAACCATTGATAATCTTGCTGATCAACACTGCCAAAAAGAGATTTGTATTTCTTTCACCACTACCAGTTGCTGTAATAAAAAATGACCACTAGAGGGAAGCATTGTTTAACTTTCATTCTGAAACAAAGAAAACGGCTATTAGAGAAAATTTAGTGTCTCTGTGTTTAGTGTTTTGTAATACTATGACTCATATAAGGTATGTTTTTGAGTTTATATATCTTATTTTAACTATAGGAAGAGTTTATTTGCAAAATTTTTTTTTTTTTATTATGTTGTCATGTTTTTATTGTGTGTAAATGAATTTAATATATAATCTTGGATTTGTGTGTTTTCTATAGTGTTTTCTAAACATTATTTTGTGCAATTTATTTATTTATAGTTCATTTATTACAAGCATTTTATAAACATTTAATTAAATGTATGAATAAAATGCAGAACGTTTTATAGTTTGTGTATAGATAGACAGATAGATTATATATTTTATATATACTTTTCATTTTATATTCCTTGATTTTTGTACACTATTATAATAAAATATAAGAGTTATTTATAATTAATATTTATTTACTATTATTATTTTTACATTTTTACTTTGTATATTATTTTTTATTGTTTTTAATAAAAGATAAGGCTTATTTATAATTAATATTTATTTATTGTTATTTACTATTATTTTTAAAATTTTTATTATATATTCCTTTACATATCTGTTTTAAGTCTTTTTAATAAAATATATTTATTTATAATATTTATTATTTACTATTATTATTTTTGTTAATTTTTATTTTGTGCATTTCTTTTTATTGTTTTTAATAAAAGATAAGAATTATTTATAATTAATATTTATTATTATTTACTATTGTTTTTGTTAATTTTTATTATATTGCATTTGCATATTTTTTTTAATTTGTTTTCGTAAACATTGTTTTGTGCAATTTATTTATTACAAACATTTTGTAAAATGTACAAAAATACACAAATAACATTTTATAGCGTATATATTTATTTTATATTCATTGATTTATTTTGTACATTTTTTGTTTTAAATAAAAAATAAGGTTTATTTATTAATTGATTTATTTCAAGTATTTTATAAACAATTTGTAAAATGTATAAAAAACACAACATTTTTGTTTTTATTTCATTTTATATTCAGCGATTATTTTAATAGAAATAAGGTTTATTTATATTTAAAAATTATTTATAAATTTAATTTACATTATGCATTTGCATATATCTGTTTTAAGTGTTTCGTAAACATTGTCGTGCAATTTATAATTTGTTTAACATTTTATATATATATATAATAAAAATGTATTTTTGTACATGTATTCATTTTAGATTTATATATTTATTGTTTGTAATAAAAATATTTTTTAAATAAATATTTATTATTATTTACTATTATTTAGGTTTTGATAGCTTTTATTACATTATGCTTTTGCATATATATATGTTTTATGTAGTGTTTTTTAAACATTATGTTGTGCAGTTTATTTATTTGTAATTTATTACAGATACATATGTATTCATTTTATATTCATACATGTATTTTTTGGACATTATTTTTTGTTTTTAATAAAAGATCACATTTATTTATAATTATTTATTTATTATTTACGTTTTGTGCATTTTTATTACATATTGCATTTGTATATATCTGTTTTAAGTTGATTGATTTGATTTGATTTGATTGATTGATTGATTGATTGGTTAATTGATTTTTCAGAGAGTGAAGATGAGGGGAGTAAAACATGAACAGAATAGGATCATGGCTCGAAACAACATTTCCCACATGAATATAACTCAACATATTAAACCATACACATTCTCTACAACTCCAAGGTATATGTATATATTTTTAATGTAAACACATTTTTTTATTCTATAAACAAAATGTTCTATATTTTTGATCACACAGAAATAAATTATGACTTCCACCATACCAATGCCATTGCTACACAATGTTGTTCCCCAGGGTGGCAAGAAAGGCCTGTTTCCTATTATATGTCCCACTTTAATGTCTCACATGCTTAAATCTTTAGTTGGTAATGCTGTTTGTGTCATCATTCTTGTAGATCTCACCGCGTTGAAGCAACTTCACCTTAGAACTGAACGTTATGTCCGGAGTCCACAGGAAATAGCAGCTCTGGCATTCGAATCGCTTTGGTGTGTTACTGAACAAGATGTTCGTGATCCCCAACAGTCACTGTACAAACATGTTTTTGAAATTTAACACAGTGATGCTAAATCTGGCAGGTGTATGAACCTAATAAAATGTCCTCAAGAACCTGTTTTATTTTTTATATTTTATTCGTCTGCAAAAATATATATATATATATATATATATGTATGTATATGTATGTATATATATGTATATGTGTGTGTATATATATATAATTTTGAAAATGCATTCAATAATCAAAACTGCAGAACTATTAATGGTCTAGAGTTCAGTATCAGTTACTACAAAATTTCAAAAGTTAAGGGCGAGTAGATTTTTAAATTGTTTTTGAGAGTCTCAATACGACAAAAAAACATTAATATTGTGAAATAATATTGCAATTTAATTTTTTTTTTCTGTTTTAATATATTTTAACATATTTTTGTAAAAATAGGATGTTCTGGATCAAAAGAGTTCACCCTCAGGTCTATATTATTTGGCCCCTTTTTTTATGTACAGCATCATGATTTTTGTTTTTAAGTGAATTTTAATAATATTAGCCTAATAAATACCAATGCCATTGCTACCATAAAATATTTGCCTAAAATCCTCTTATAGTATCAGTCCAGGTTTTTTCACCAAATACAGTTATTGTTTATTTTTGCACAATCATTTTCTGCCTTCTTTCTGATCATTAAAATTAAACAAGCTGTTTTGTTGTTGTCCCTTTAAGATTTCTACATGCAATTGATCTGTTTTTATTGGTGCACCACTGCGTACCATCGTAGTAAACAATGTTCCCCAGGGCGGCAAGAAAGGCCTGTTTCCTATTATATGTCCCGCTTTAATGTCTCACATGCCTAAATCTTTAGTTGGTAATGCTCATTGTGTCATCACTCTTGTACATCTCACCGCGTTAAAGCAACTTCACTTTAGAACTGAACGTTACGTCCGGAGTCCACAGGAAATAGCAGCTCTGGCATTCGAATCGCTTTGGTGTGTTACTGAACAAGATGTTCGTGATCCCCAACAGTCACTGTACAAACATGTTTTTGAATGGTGATGCTAAATCTGGCAACTGTGTATGTTCGTAATAAAATGTTCTGAAGAACCTGTTTTTTGTTTTTTTTTTGATTTACCTGAAAAAAATTTTTTTTTTTGCCTAGATTTACCTTAATAAAATAACTTTTAAAAAAAACAAAGATATATATATATATATATATATATATATTCTCATTCATTTATTTATTTATTTTTCAGTTTCACACTGACATTTTTAATACATTTTGGCTTAATCAGTTGGTGTTGGGGGGGGTTATATTATTTACATATTATTATTATTATTAGTAGTAGTAGTAGTAGTATTAGTTGGTTTATTGGGTTTAATAATTACCATTAAATATATTTCACTATTAAATATATTTTAAATCACGTCTTAAATAACAGACTCACATATTTCATTTTGAAAATGCATTCATTCTGTTAATGGTCTAGAGTTTATCAATTACTTAAAAGTTTCAGAAAAAAAAAAATCTACATTTTCAAAAGTTAAGGGGGAGAGGAATTTTAAATTGTTGTTGAGAGTCTCTACAATAAAAAACATTAATATTGTGAAATAATATTGTGATTTAAAATATTTTTTTTCTGTTTTAATGTATTTTAAAACATGCAAAGCTGAATTTTCAGCATCATTACTCCAGTCTTCAGTGTCACATGACCCTTCAGAAATCATTTTAATATGCTGATTTATGGTTCAAGAAACATTTCTAATTATTATCAATGTGAAACTGAACTGTGTTGCCTAATATTTTTGTAAAAATAGGATGTTCTGGATCAAAAGAGTTCCCCCTCAGGTCTATATTATTTGGCTTTGGTCGCTTTTTTCACGTACAGCTTCATGATTTTTTTTTTAATTCAGTATTTTAAGTGAATTTTAATAACATTTGCCTAATAAATGATTTCTCATAAGACCATATTGTTTGAGCTGGAATTAGCATTAAAGAATAACTCCTCTGTTACAGGATCCCATATTATCCCAATCCTTTCTGCATCTGCTGGTGGTTTTCTCTTCTCGGCCAAATCAACTGTCATCACATTTACCCTCTCATGATGTACAAACACACGTCTACAGCCTAGCCAGTTATCAATCAACCTGCAATAATGCTGTATGACCAAACGGGGCTCTAATATTGCTACCATGCATCCTGTCAACAAATATGTCAAACAGAAGTTTGTTTTCAGTATTTTTAGGGACTATCTGTTTTTTTGACCAGTGGCAGACAGGAGTAGTGTTCAGGAAACCTGTCTGAAATGTCATTTTTTGCTTTTCTAGTTGGACAGAAAATCAATACACGTCAGAATACATTTGAGAAACGGAAAACGGAAAACGCTCAGTGAAACTAATGTTATGAGTCCAGTTCGAGGTAGGAGATACTATTTACAGGAAATGTAATTACAGAAATGTTTGAAAAGGTCAGATCGAAACTTATAGGAGAAGTGAAAAGTCGTTCTTGTGAAAGTCTGCTAGTAAACAACATCTTACACTGTAGGATAAATGACCCTCTGTGTGCTGTTGAGGGCGTGACGTTACCGCTGTGAATGGTCGTATTGATTTTTGTGCCAGTTCTTATCTGTGGCATACTAAACTTGTGACCTAAACAGGAGCCAGTTGTACCCCCACCTGTTTACATTTATAAACTAACACCATGAACCGCAGCCAATAAAGTGTGCCATGAACAGCAATTGCAAAATGATATGCAAATGAATCTCGACTGGGAGTAAATATGACTGATGTTATATAAGTTTTGATAACCTTATTAACTTTGACCTGCACTGTCGCTGACTGAACATGTGAATTGTCAGCAAATCTATCTACACTGGCACTATTTTTGCTTGTCTGGCATGTTGTGACATGTGATTTTCCCAGACATGTCCTGAGAGTTAGTCACACGGAGAAGTCCTATATCGTCATTGCTCCGTATACACTACAATTTAAAAGTTTGAGGTTGGTCTTTTAATCTTTTGAAAGTGTCTTACGCTCACCAAGACTGCATTTTTTTACAGTAAAAACTGTAAAATTGTGAAATATTATTAAAAATCAAAATAACCATTTTCTATTTGAATATATTTTAAAGTAGAATTTATTTCTAGTATGCAAAGCTGAATTTTTAGGATCGCAACTCCAGGCTTATGTCACATGATCCTTCAGAATCATTCTAATATGCTGATTTTTAGGATTTTTAGATTAATACAAAGTACAAAATTAAGCTTTTATATGAAATAGAAATCTTCGCTGTCACTTTTGATCATATTAATGCATCCCTAAATAATTAAAGTATTAAAATGTTAAATTATTAGGTATTAAAATGACCCCAAACTTTTGAATTGTAGTGCAGAAGGTAAAACGTGTCACGTCTGAATTGTTTGATCATTATTCCGGCTGTATCATACTACTCTACACTGTTTAATCAGCAAATGTGTCAAAGTCTAAGCTGGTTGAAGGGTGTGGGGGTGATAGTTATGCTCAGGTTATGACTCCACGCAGCTGCTATTTCTAAGGCGCTATAAAAAAGGGCCATAACCTTTGCAAGGCAGCTGCTCTTGAAGTCACGGGGTCTATTCTAAACTAAACTTAGATCGATAGAAACGTGAAAGTGCAATCGTTGTAGTGTTTGCCTGTGCACGGAGGCCCCAAATCAGGTCGGCTTACTCTGTTCAGCTTTAACAAAGACTTCCACACTTTTTTTTTTTTTAAATCTAAAGAAGGTCTCCAATGTGCAGGCCATATGTTTTGCCACGCAGAACATTTTATCAAAGAGATCCGAGTGCTTTTGTGGGAACGTTAAGCACAGATCTGTCGGATCTGTATTGCAGCATTGAAAGTTGAATCTGCTTGAGACTGAGGCCTGCTAAACAGATCATTTACTTGCAGCTGGTATAAATCCAATCGCTCAGTTTTTCTACTTCAAACTTTCATGTTCAATTAAATGTTTTACTCGCGTCGTTTCTTTTCAATTGTGAAATTTACTAACAATTTCTGAGTAAAAATTGTATCTGTACACCAACTTTTGAATGCACTGCATGAGCAAGCCTGGACATTATTAACTTTTAATATGAAAATAGAAATGTTTTGTAACTGTACACACTACCGTTTAAAAGTTTGGGGTCAGCCATTTTTTTTTTTTTTATATTTTATTCAGCAAGGATGTTTGAAATTGATAAAAAGTGAGAGTAAAGACTTGCATTGTTAAAAAAAAGAGTTCCATTCTGAATAAACGCTGTCCTGTTTTTAACTTTTTATTCATCAAAGAATACTAAAAAAGTATTATAGGTCTCCCAAAAAAAATAGATTTTTTGAAATTATTTCTAAAGGAGCATGTGACACTGAAGAATGGAGTAATGGCTAATAAAAAATTCTGCTTTGCATCACAGAAATAAATTCGATTTGAAAGTATATTTAAATAGAAACACTTTATTTTAAATCATAATAATCTTTCACAATGTTGCTGTTTTTCTGTATTTTTAATCAAATAAATGCAGCCTATAATAATAATAAATAAATAAATAAATCTTACTGATCTTAAACTTTTGCACAGCTGTGTTTGTGTTTTATTTATTTATTTGGTTTGTTCAGTTTATTTATTTATCAGTTCAGTATAACAGTTAAATGCTGAATGATTCAGTTGCAGATTACATTTAACCATGGTAAATTGTGTTGAGAGTCTTATTTGTGGCTCAAAAAAAGCAAAATCTTTAATAAACAGATGAACGGGATAAAGGATTTGTAGAAAATTATGATTGACAGATACTTTTGATGTGTGCCAGTTCCTAAACACAGTTCTGAGTCAATTAATTAACTACATTGAAAAATTGTACCATTAGGGCACAGTAGCTTGTTACTGGGGCGGTTCCCCAGTAGTAGTGGTTTTTGTTTGTTTTTTATCCCTATAAGGTGCATATTAGTACCTTCTGTGTACCATTTAGGTATAAAAAGATTACAGTCCCTTTAACAGCATTGTCCCAGCTGTTGCACCCCTAAAGGGACTTTTTTTTTTTGAGAGAGAGAAAAGAGGGTTTTGAAATTGTTAGATGAACAGAAAAGTACTTAATCAAAGTGGAAGCTTCATATACTGTACAGCCAGCAGTTTGTTAATGTACTTAAATATTGTGCCCAAATAACTGAACAGCCTAGTACAGTAAAACATATTTGAACCAATGGTGGAAGAAGCTAATTTAAAGTTTACAGAGACCAAAGCGGTCTAATTTTCATGCATATGGGGCTTGTGTTTGACCCGACAAGTGAGTCAACATGAAAACTGTAAATTATACTGATGACCATTGCTTCTTTATTTCACTTCTCCATTTCTTTAATTCCAAGACTAGTTTAGTTTAGTTGCTTACTGTGATGACATGTGAATTAGTAGTACCTTAAAGCACTTAAAGCAGACGCTGTTTAAGGAATATACTGTACAGCCACTTTCGTTATATTTCTTCACTTTTCGACATGTTGCTGCAAGCTGTTATTTTGTGTAACACCAATACAAATCTATACATTATGGGTTGCATAGTGATTTCCTTGAATTGTCTGAGCCTAGGTTGAGTTAATAGCTTTGGGATGCAATGAATGCACTTCAACAATATGTGACGGGTTGCTTCATGCCCGGTTAAATCTGTAACAAAAAAAACATGGAAAGGAATATAAACACGAAACATATGTTTGCTTTGCATCGTGAACAGAAAGCTGCATGTTTCCCTATGACCCATACGCCCTGGAGCCGAACTGTTGGCTCAGTTATGAGGAAAAAAAAATAGAATAGTGAATTGTAGTCCCCTGTGACCACAATTCACTCATCGTAGAGATAAGATGTGGGGTTTCCTTGAATCATCACAGGGTTCCTCGAACAGCCATATACAGTTCGCAGAACGTCCCACTGTATTTTGCAACAGTTTTAGGGTCAGTATGATCCAGGGATGTTTATTGTATGACTCACTGAAGCTGTGAGTACTTTTCATGTATACATGTGTGGTTTTCTAAGAATTCGGGTTTCAAGAATCCTAAAATCTGTCCAAAAAGTGCTTGTAAAAATTTTAGGGTTATTATAGGACAAATCTAACCTCAGTATAATTTTGTGGTCCCACAAGGACAAACACAGACAAACTACCACTGCACTCAATACCTGCTGTTGACTTTGGCAGAATTAGTCTTTACAAAAATTTCCATGGTAGACAGTTTCCACCAAAATAGCAGAGTAGTTTGCTACAGGTGTTGTTACTACTGTTAATCCATCGTAAAATAATATGGATCTCATTCAGACAGCGTTTTAAGAATCTAATTACTAATTAATCATGATGTCTGTGGTTCTGTGTGTATGAAATGTAATTCTCCTTCTGTATATAAATATTTCTTTTTATTTCTAGTTCACCACTTGGCGGAGTGTCTCAGATCAATGGAAAATCTTCAGCAGCACCTCATGTAAGTTAGTAATTTTCCAAACCGGGACAACGGCATCTCCTGTGGTCAAAGGAAGGTTTATGTATTTTGTAATGCAAAAAAGCGAATCACATGCTTTATGACTAATAGTCCTCACGGCACTACGTAACCTGGGGGTATGTTTACTACATACCATACTACACCTGCAGACAGCATTCACTTATGTGCTGTACATCCATTCACACTAAAACTGCTAGTAGCTGTCTTCCTTGTCTCAAAGTTGACAATCTAAAAATTCTGTTTAATTTTAAAAATGTATATTTTTATTTAAAAAATAAAATTATATTTACATTATTTATATAAATGTCTATGGATAAACATTTTTGAGAAAAGGAATGGTAAAAAAGCTTGTATTTATTCATGAATTGTATTAATGTTAATTTATTTATTTTCATTTATTTAGTTTTTTTAAAAAGTTTGGAATCAGTAAGATTTTAATGTTTTTAAAGAAGTTTCTTATGCTCATCAAGGCTGCATTTATTTTGATCAAAAGTACAGAAATAAAATGTAATATTGTGAAATATTATTACGATGTAAAATAACCTATTTCTATTTTAATATACTTTAAAATCTAATTTATTCCTGTGATTAAAAAAAGCTGAATTTTTAGCATCATTACTCTAGTCTTCAGTGTCACATGTTCCTTCAGAAATCATTCTAATATGCTGATTTATTATCAGTGCTGGAAACAGTTGTGCTGCTCATGACCTTTTTTATGGAACCTGTAATACTTGTTTTCACGATTCTCTGATGAAAGCAAAATGACCTGTTTTTGAAACAACACTTTAAATTTACAAATCGCCCACTCTTATGGGAAAAACTAAGGTGGATAAGATTTTAATATAATGTAAATAATATAATGTAAATAAACACACACACACACACACACACACACACGTTTGTTTTTGTGAATTGTGGGGACTTTCCATAGACTTCTATAGATTTTATACTGACCAAACGATATTGTCTATCCCCTAACCCAACCCTAACCCTAAACCTAGCCCTCACAGAAAACATGTTTGCATTGTTACACTTTCACATAAACATCATTTACTATTTTTAATAATTTTTTAACATTGTGGGGACCGCAGGCCAGTCCCCACAATGTCAAAAATTTCAGGTTTTACTATCCTTGTGGGGACATTTGGTCCCCACTATGTAGCAAAAACAAGTACACCCACACACCCACACACATACACACACACACACACACACAGTGTTTCTGTGAATTGTGGGGACTCTCCATAGACTTCTATTGTTTGTATACTGACCAAACAATGCTCTATCCCTTAACCCAACCCTAAACAAGAAAACCCATTTACCGTTGTTAAACTTTCAGATACATATAATTTTGTATTTTACTTTTTTTTTTTTTTCCCTCATGGGGACCACAGGTTTTTACTATCTCATGTTTTACTATCCTTGTGGGGACATTTGTTCCCCATATGTATATATATATATATATATACATTTATGTAATTACATATATTTAAAAGCTTAAATGTATAATGAATAAATAGATTTTATAAATACAAGTACATTTTATGTAAGTATTTATACATGAATTGCGTAATGCATTCAAACTGTGATGAAAATCTTTCCTATCTGATCTCTTCCAGTGAGCTGGAATCGCACTTGCCGCGTAGTATGTAGTATACAGTGTGTAGTGTGGAGCGTACGTGAGCGTTCCATTCCCTGTTTTTCTTAAGCGGGACAGAGGGGGAGGGTTGAGCTCCAAATGACGTTACCAAGTCCGTTAAAACGCCGAGCGGCTTCGCGCATCAGATAGTCCGTCCGCACGCACGCACAGAGCGACAGCAGCAGCAACCGCATCTCCCGTAGATACCGAATTGCGTCTCATTTATACATTCTGAGTGTTAAAAACCGACGAGAACGATGGTCTGAAGAGATTTAGGTCATCGATTCGTGAATGTAATTCCATTACATTCATCTGATCAGCGCGCTTTGGTTTTGCCGTCTCCTCAGTCGCCTTCTCTCTGAGAGATTCACGTGCCCATGCGATTCTTCAGACTCACCTTTAAGTGTTTCGTGGATTGTTTTTGAAGGTGCTGTTTCAAATCGGTGTCTTTTTTCTTTTATAATCTCTTGTTTATTTTCCAAACGCGCTTTTTGATCAAACGAACCAATAATACCGTTGCCAATTTCGCCGAGAGAATCAAACTGCCATCCCTTGTAACCGTTTGACATTGAGGGAAAACGGAAAAATACATTCGTTAAGAATAAAACTGCTGGTTTGATTTAATAAAAGGATAAAGGACCAGATCCTGTGCACCTGAAGAGGAACAAAAGGGACTTCTTGGTTTGAATAAAATAAATTGACTTCATCCAGAAACAATAAGAGGTCAAATATTTATTTTTGATTGCTGATTTGAGCCCTTCTCGAGTCTTGTGAGGAGGTTCGTTTGCTTTGTTTACACGAGAGATGGAGAAATCCTCTCTGGACGCAGACTGTTGCGCCCTGAACATGGTCCTGGTGGAGGAGAAGAAGGGCCATCTCATTCCCAATGGAAACGCGCATCAAGGCGTCAATGGGACCCTCAACGGCGGGCCCATATCAGCGGCCACCGGAGCCGTAACGGTGGCGGAGAAGCAGGGCTTCCCCGAGCGAGAGACGTGGACCAGACAGATGGACTTCATCATGTCCTGCGTGGGCTTCGCCGTGGGACTCGGGAACGTCTGGCGCTTCCCCTACCTGTGCTACAAAAATGGTGGAGGTAAGACCTCTTGATTACTCTCTGCAACGCATTCAGATCCCTTCAGATGACGTGCACCCCCTTCCCTCACGCGCTCTCCCTGTGACGTCACTGCACGTTGGAGGACACCTCCTATGTGTCTCAACCGACTCATTCATTCATTCGTTCATTCATTCATTCATTCATTCATTGGCTTTGCCAAGCATATCGTCTCACTGACTGGAAATATATATATGAACGATACTGATTCAGACTATGCATATGTCTGCATAAATTGTTTTATTTCGGCATTTTGACTCTTAGTATTAGTAGTACCGATTTTTAGATAATCAGTGGTCAGAAAAAAAAATTGCACATGCAAATAATACCTTAAAATAGTAAGGTATCAGCTGTGAAGAGTGTTATTTCCTGTTGAAAGTCCAGTGATGTAATAAGTGCTGTTGTGCCAATACTGCCATTGGTAGTCATGATATTAAAGAATCAATTATTGATTAAGACATGGATATTGGTATATGGTATCGGTCTGAATCTGTAAAAATCTGAATGTCACTGCATTAGGTAACAAAACTGAGTATCCAATCAAGTGGTGTTTATTTATAACAAATGTGTGTTTTATACACATTTTAAGCAAAGTTTTCGTTTTAAAAGTGATTAGTTGTTTTTAAATGCTATAGCTGTAGATATACTGTTAAAAATGGAGGCTTAGTAAAGTGAACTTTGTTGTGAGAAAACCTTTATTGTTTCAATCAGATGTCAATGAATTAGATTTTTTGTTTTTTAAAACAGTGATGTACCGTTTATAAGTATCACTTAAGTGTTCTTATCCAAAGAAGTATCAAAATACTACTTAGTGGCCACTGTGTGATTATACAGTCTATGAATTAAAGTATCTGTTTGAATTGGCTCTAATGACCTGTTAAACACTGTTTACATTTGTTAATAATTATTATTAAGCTGCTGTGTTCATAAAATCTATCATTACATAAGTTTCCCATGACATTGCCATAGACAATAGAAGTGCATACTGTACGTGCAGGATCACAGGTTTGTAAGATGATCCACTTCTTTGGGTTTTTTTCCTTCAAGCTAGGGGGTGTGTCTTAAATCAACACTCATCGACTGCTGCACACTGACATTGTGCATCACCCTTCACACTTGTGTTTCACAGCATCGAATGCAGCTATAAATGGATATTGAAGGAGAAAACAAGCTATATAGAATATGAAAGACTAGTTTGAGCTTTATTGCGCTTAATGCAATGCATAAAAGAAAGCAGACAAGGTCACACATTTCTACACAACCATTAGAAGTCACACATGCCCCTACAAAAATAGCTTTAATGGAAAATTGAAGGTTTTGTCTTTAAAAAAAAGTGAAAATGTAAAAAAATATATATATATTTAGAGAAAAAAAAGTTAAGAAATTATTAAAATAATATAAATCATTCTCTTATGCTGATTTGCTGCTTAAGAAATATTTTAATTATTATTATTTTTAATATTTAAAACATTTTTTCAGGATTCCTTAATGAATAGAAATATCCAAAAGTCAGTATAATTGTTTGCTTGTTTGTTTGTTTTTTAAATTTTAAGAAATTATAGAAAGTAATAGTTTTATGCAGCAATGCTTTAAATTGATCAAAAGTGATGATTCAAATACATAATAATTTTTATATGTTAAATATTGTAGTATATAATGTAATATAATGTTACAAAAGATTTCTATTTTAGATAAATGTTGTTCTTCTGAACTTTCTGTTCATCTAAACCTGAAAAAAATCGACTTTTGTTGTTTAACATAATAATAATAATAAATGTTTTTTGAGCAGCAAATCAGAATATTAGAATGATTTCAAAGGGGTTATGTGACTTTAGTAATGATGCTAAAAATTCAGCTTTGAAATCACAGAAATAAATTACATTTTAAAGGGGTCCTATTATGTCCTTTTTTAAAGTCTTGATTTTGTTTTGGGGGTGTACTAGAACATGCTCTCATGCTTGGTGGTTTGAAAAACGCATTATTTTTCACATAATTTACATTATTACAATACCTTTCTCCCATCCTGGCACAAACAGCTTGATTAGTTCTGGGTTTAATGAAGGCCCGCCCTCCGAAAAAAGGAAATGTGTTATGATTGGTTAGCTATCCCAGTGCGTTGCGATTGGCGAACAGCTTAGACGGTGTTTCAGTACTGCCACGCCCCTTGTCAAAGCAGTTAGCGCAAGCTAGATTAATAGTGAATCTTATGTTTTAAATATGGATATTTTTCTTACAAAAAACACATCAAACACTACACTAAAAAACACTACAGGAGACCCCCGGGAGCTGTGAGAGGCACTTTTCATTATTGATGGTTGCACTTTATTAGAGTGTATTAGACTCTGATTGCATTCGTCTGAAAGAAGGAATTCATATACACCTAGGATGCATGGAGGGTGAGTAAATAATATGCTACAGTAGTGTTGAGTCCCATCCTCAGTCTGCGTGATTGCAGATACATGATAATATCGTGCTAATTTATTTAATTATTTACATACTTAGTTTCATTGCCCGAAACCAGCTCCAGCATAAGGCTAAAAGCAGCCTAACATTATCAAAAAACATCATCACTGATCAGCCTAGCCTATTCTAGTGCAAGTTTATGCAAAAAACACTCGCGTTATAAGTGAAGCTGTCTACACTGTATGATGAATAAATCTCTTAAAACACTGCACAAGTCTGCGGCACACTACGGCTCAACGCACAACCGGAGTAGATTGCGGCTTCAGCATGTGTTTCGACCCCCTGTAGTGCACATGTCTGTGGCGCGTTACTGCTCTGAAGCAGCCGCGCTGCGGCTCGTTGAAGCGACTCTCCATGCTGCATCGCTAAAGTATGGCTAATCGCCCATCTCGTCCCTAAACACCCCCCAGCAACTTGAATTTCCGTAGGCGGGATCTATTTTAATGATATTCTAATGGGCCACGTTGTGACATCATTGCATGCGGAAAACAAACACTCTAGTCCAAAGGAGCCGTTCGTTGTAGTTCTTGGAAAGACATTTTTTAAAAACGAAATATCTCCCTTTGGAGTGGACTTTGAGATTTGTAACTTTGTAGATCTTTTTTATGCCCAAAGATACACACCACATACTGACTAAAATTCAAAAAGTGAAAAAGCATAATAGCACCCCTTTAAAATATATTCAAATAGAAAACATTTATTTTAAATAGTAAACATATTTCTTTCTTTCTTTTTTTATTTTGTTGAAAAAAAGTACTGTTCAAAAACATATATGTATATATAAATGTATATGTAAAATTTGGCTAAGTGCAATTATTTTAATTTGCCAACAAAAAAGTGGCTGAAATGCTGTCTAAGTATTTGTCTCATTAGGTTTTCGAGTGGCATTTGTAGTCATGGTGCGTCTCTCCTCATCAACTTCACTGATTTTCTCTCTTTTGCTCTATGAGTCATCTTCTGATGGCTGTAGAATGAGAAGGCCAAGTCTGCGTAACACTTTAGGACCCGCATTAGAAAGAGAGCCATTGTGTTTGCCTGAATGACGAAGCTGTCTCCCCGTGTCCCCGGTGCCCTGGATGCCGTCCAGCGTTTGCTGAATGAATAGCCATACGTTAGCAGCAAAGCAGTATGTTAGAAAGTTTTTGTCCTGATGTATGGGGATGAACTAGTGGGATATGATAGAATGTACATTATATAAAACATGAAATAGATGATGATTATCCAGGCAACGTTAGAGTAGATGTATTAGAGTACAGGACACCTATGGGACTGTTGAAATTTATATTACATAATAATTTATGTAATAGCAGAACCCTCTGTGGATCTTACACTGCCAGTTTCTTTAACTCACCAAGCCTGCATTCAGTTGATCACAAACATATAGCGCAACGCATTGACATATAGCGCAACTGTGCTTCCGGGTTCAAATCCTGACCCGGGGACCTTTGCCGAGCCCGCTCCCCCTTTTCCACCAAACACTTTCCTGTCCGTCTCCACTGTCCTGTCACTGGAAAAAGCATGAAAAGGCAAAAAAAAATTTTTATCATTATTACTCCAGTCTTCAATGTCACATGATCCTTCAGAAATCATTTGCCGTTCAATTATTATTGGTGCTTAATTATTAATAATGCTACTTAATATCATGTACAAACCTCCATGCATTTTTATAGGATTCTTTGATGAAAGTTAAATCTACAAGTTACAAGCTTGTAACTGAAAGGTTGCAGGTTCGAGTCCCAGGGCCAGCAGGGATTGAAGGTGGGGGGAGTGAATAACCAGCGCTCTCTCCGTCCTCAATACCACGACTGAGGTGAGTCCCTTGAGCAAGGCACCGAACCCCCAACTGCTCCCCGGGTGCCGATAGCAATATGGCTGCCCACTGTGTGTGCGTGTTTGTTCACTACTCACTACTGTGTGTGTGCACTTGGATGGGTTAAATTCAGAGCACAAATTCTGAGTATGGGTCACCATACTTGGCCACATGTCACATCCTTTCCTTTTATCAATATAATGCAGGAGGGTCGGTGCCAAAGGGGGGCGAAAGTGAAAGTGAAAGTAAAAAGCCAGCACGCATATGAACGCAAATGAATGCTTTCGTGAGCATCAGTGATTGCACGTTCCCAGATCTACCCCGCTCAATGTGATTTCGGCAGCCACTGCCTCCCAGATTTATGTGCCCTGGTACCAGCTCTGATTTAATACACCCTTGCTGAAACAAGGTATTAATTTCTTTCCTTTTTTTTTTTTAAATGGACTTGCCTACTCACTTACTTTTGAATGCTGGTGTATTACAGATTTTGCAAAATATTAAACATCAAAAAGTTTTTTTCAAAATTGATAATTAGAAATGTTTCTTGAGCAGCAAATCAGCATATTAGAATGATTTCCGATGGATCATGTGACACTAAAGACTGGAGTAATGATGCTGAAAATTCAGCTTTGCATCAAAGGAATAAATTATATTTTAAAATATATTCAAATAGAAACTTATCAATTTAAATTGTAATAATATTCACATTTTTTCACAATATTTTCTTCTTTTTTTTTTGTCAAAGATCTTAATTATCCCAATTTTTGGCCATCTCCCACTATCCTTGGGAAAATTTCAATATTGTTTTCCTGTCTTATTCAATTATAGACCGAAAAACATCTCCTCAAGATGTATAACATTACACTGAATGTGTGAATTGCAGCAGTGATCATTATATCTCTTCTAAAAGCGGTGTTTGTCTTTGGATTCCTGCAGAGAGAAATGTCAAGACTTGATCAATATTGTGTTAGCACTTGGGTTGCAATTCCTTTCGGTCTTGACAGATTACTTGATTTCATTCTCATCTGGTTATTTAGATAGAAAAGATGTCAGTGTGTTTTGGATCTAAAGTCTCAACCACCTGTGGTAAAGAGGGGGAAAGGTCATGGAAACGACCGCTGGGAACATTTCACGAAGACCATCAATTCCTCCGAAAACAATAAGTGATTCAAATAAGACGTGGCAGCTCAAGAAAGATGAGATGCATGAGTGTCCAGTGAGAATTGGCTGACTCTTGGAGCTCTTCTTGCTCAAATAGTTACTCTACCCCCAACAAGGAGCTCTAAGGTAACCGAATTACAGCATCCCGGTGCAGGTCGCCAAACTCAACGTGTCGTCTTTGTGTGCAATACTGATAGGCTCCTGAATTGTCTGGCCAAATCAAATCAGGCCTGACGCCTAAAAGGTCCTGCTGGCAGGAGGAGAGTAAATACGGATCAAGTCACACATTGTTGACTTTTTCTGTGTTCATAGGTGAAGTCTGTGAGATACTTGTGATATTTACTTTCCGTACTCTGAGAAGACAAATTTAGCCAGGTCAAATGGTCAAATTTAAACCTGTGGAATTTTTTGTGGGTTTTGTCTTTATTAAAAGGAACAGTTCACCTAAAAAAAAACAAAAAAAAAAACAACCAAAAAACATATACATATATTCATGTTCATGTGTTTAAAAACCTGTATTATTGGTTGCTCGTAGAGTGAAAGTAAAAGGCAAGATTTTACATTTTAGTCCATCCTCACACAAAAATATAACTTCAGAAGACTTAAAATAGAGTGAATACGTTGTATGTACTTCTTATATATTTTTTCAGTGTTATTTAATATTGTTTGTATGCTGTTATAGCATTAATATTTTGAATTAGCTTTCATTTTTAGATTTCACTTTGTTTTGTTTTAATTTAATATTTAAAATTTTATGTGCTTTTGTCATTTTTAGTATTTCTATTTAGTTTTATTATTTTTTTTTAGCAGTTATTTTAGTTTGTTGTCAAGGCAACATTTCTGTTCTTTAAAAAACATTTTTTGTAAGTTTGTTTTTATCTAAGTTAAAAACAACACTGATGCAAGACATTATTTAATGACCCGAGGGTTATTAAATACTGCATTCCCATTGCTGTGTCACCGGTTCATTTAATATATTGCAGTAACTGCTACAGGAAAGAGTTTCTCTGCGTCCCTCTATTAACTCAAGGTGTTTGTATTAGGAGACTTCTCCAGTTTTTATACAATGTAGCTACTTCGTTTCTGGCGGAATCACTCGTGAGCTAATTGATTTCCTATAGACCTCACAAGAGGCTTCTCCACATCTGCACTGAAGATTTGCTAATTTCTCTAATTCCCTTTAGAGAATTCAGATTCTATTAAAACAGTCTAAAGTTCTTGATGTGAACTAATTAAAGTTAAGAGACCCTTGTTGTGTTCATCTGTATCACTGAAAACTATACTATACTTAAAAGGGACAGTTCACCCAAAAATGAAAATTCTGTCATTAATTACTCACCCTGAGACCCGTAATCTTTGGAACACAAATTAAGATATTTTTGATAAAATCCGAGAGCTTTCTGACCCTGTGTAGACAGCAATGGTTCTACATTCAAGGCCCAGAAAGGTAGTAAGTGCATTAATTTAGAGCATGTTACTGGAACTCTCAGCCTCTACTGTAGGACCTTATGGTAGATGTCATATGGCAGAGGTCACATTAGCTGCCTTATCTGTTTCTTTATACAGCTCTGTTTTCAGTTTAGCGAGCTGTTCACTCTGCGCTATCTGAGGTCACAGATCTTTCATTGAGCTGCTGGAATTGACGCTGTGCCGTCACTAACACATATACAGTATGTATTGTGAGATGCAGTATCGGTCCAGACTTTCTGTTGCCAGGTTACTGGCTGTGTTTGCAGCATTGTGTAGCGGTGCATCAGAGTTAAGAGAGGCCAAGCTGAACAGAACGGTGGCCACATAGTCGGTAGATTTACGATCTCTGCAGTAAAGCCCTCTACCTGTCCTTGAGTGCTGGATCTGCAGTACAGTATCACAGCTGTGCTGAAATATCCCCGTACTCTAGTATTAGCACTGTGACACATTTTAATAACAATCTGGTATTTTTGTGTGAAGCAAGCAGATTGTTTTATCATCCAAGTAATGTCACGTTTTAAGAAACGTGATATCATGTTGCATTTACAGCATATGCATACAGAAAATTATATTTAATAAAATACATATATATATATATATATATATATATATAGTATATCCATACAGAAAAAAAAAGTATATATAAAATGATAAATTAGAAAGAATCGTTTTTCATATATATATATACACACACACATAGCCTAGTAAGTTAGATAATACGTTAAACATTTACATTATAAATATTAAAAATAAAATAGTGCTGTCAAACGATTAATCATGATTAATCGCATCCAAAAAAATGTTTTTGTTCACATTACATGTGTGTTTATTATGTATATATAAATACACACATCATGACTTTAATATATATTTATTTATATTTATTTTTTTGTTTGTATATTTATTTTTGAATATATTTATGGTCTCATATAAATACATATGCATACACACAGCATATAAATGAGTCAAGAAGTTAAAATATATATTAATTATTTTTCCTGATATATGTATGTGTGTGTGTGTATATATATATATATATATATATATATATATGTATGTATGTACCTCAGCATATAAATGAGTCAAGAAGTACAAAAATATATTAAATAATTATTTTTCAATGCATATGCAAACAAGTTTTCCTTATTTGTTTTCATATATGAATATATGTACAGTATATGTATACAGAAATATATAAATATAAATAAGTCAAGAAACTTATGTATATATAATTTTAGGATAAAAATGATTTGCTTTTTATCCAGTTGCATGTGTATTTCTATTCATGAGGCACATCAGCATGGCCATACTAATTTCTGACATTAATAACCCTACAAAATGGATTAGTTTAAAATTCCCATATTCAAGTTAGATTTTAAAATGATCACTGTTTTAATGTGGCTGCTTCTCAATGGGAAGGCATGAGAAGGCCAGTGATGCCAGTGCAGCAGGACATGTTGGCATCTTGCCTGACTGACATCAGTTCCTCGCTCCACGTGGACGGGCGATTAAGAAGAGCGTCTGTTAATCTTTTAATCCCCTTTTTCTGACTAAGGCCTAACCGTGGGTGCTTTAGGGTTCAGTCAGTGTGTATTCATATTCTCCGTAAATGTATCTTTGTTTGGTTTCAGTGGAAATGTTGTTGTTGCTTTGGAATTGAAATGGTCTAGTGCACTGAAAACAGTTAGTGTACAAAAAAAAAAATCACTCAGAAATTGCTAGTGAATTTCATAGGCAATTACGAAAAACGGCAGGTAACACTGACTTGAACGTGAAATTGTGAAGTAGAAAAACAGTAGAGATCTTTGTCATTTATACATTTCCTCATATGGTAGTTATGTGAATCAGGAAATGTGTTTACCTTGAGGATACCATGATAACGATTTTGCAATTCTGAACCAATCAGGTTTGTTCTAGCAGGTGACAAGTAATAAAAACGCAAGGTGTGGCTCACCTTCTAGAAAATGTTTTGCGCAATTATGGTTTTGAGATATTAATCATGTCCATACCTTGAAAGTGCAAGAGAAAGATGGTTATGTTAGTTCCATTCATAATACTATTACAGTTTTACTTTCTGAATGCATGCAGTGCGTGCACATTCTTATGCTGGCGACAAGTTCATTTTCACTTGGTGATACATGAAAACAATGTCATTGGCTTCTGAACAGACTGAGCCATATGTGTTGACAGAGCGTCCATATCCATCTGTTGTGTAAGGGGGAGGTGTGGGAATCTATATTTATAGCCTCCCCTCATCACCCAAGAACCCAATCAGCTCTGCCTGTGTTTTAATGAAAGCGCTTCTTGTTTGTGCTTCACAGGAAAACGTGAACTGCTCAGCTGGGCTTCACTCTGTGCACTCGCCAAACAGGGTTCAGGCGATCGCTAACTCCCATTGCACTTTTAGCCCATCCAGAATAGAAAGCTTAACATATTTTCACCACACCTGAGGTGGCTGTCTAGTCATGAGCTGGTTAATGTTAATGGGATAATGTGCGGTCAGTGTACAGTCATTATCGCAAAGTAAACTCTGGGGTTTATTTTGTGATAACGAGCAGCTGACTGAACATTGTTGAGAATTATGTGTCTGCTTAGCAAATAGATAAATAAATGGATATGAAATATTATTTTATTAGCTGCTATGAGGCTGCAAAGAGACTGGACAGCACAGCTATGTTAGAAACATTAGTAGGCAGTCGCATTTATAGCATTGCTATGGGCAACGATCATTATATCAGACATATCTAGACACTGAATGTCGTGACTGACCAATCAGAATCATAGAAATTTCCACAGAAAACAATACATTAGTTTGACAGCAGACTAGTTTTATGATACGTATTGCTTTGAATATGATGATTTTATTATTTTAAAAAAGAAATGAATACATTTATTCAGCAGACATGCATTGAACTGATCAAAAGTGACAGTAAAGGAATTTGTTACAAAAGTTTCTGTTTTAAATAAATGCTTTTCATTTGAACTTTATATTCACATAATCCGAAAAAAAAGGAAAAAGAAAAGTGTATTACTGTTTCCACAAAAGCTGTTTTTAACATTGATAATAATGATAAATGTTTCTTGAACAGCAAATCAGCATACTAGAATGATTTCTGAAGGATCATGTGACACTGAAGACTGGAGTAATATTGTCGTTACACTGAGTAATAACCTTGTCACAGCTTCTTCAAATTCACAAATGCTCATGAAGTGGCTCAGAGCAGTTCTAGAGATTATGTTCATGTGTTCACAGTCATATATTAAGACGACCGAGGCTGAAAACATTGCGAGCGTCACGTGTTCTTCGGTATGTGTCTAGTAAAAGAAAACGCGTGTCTGCACCATTCATTCACACAGACACGCAGAACATGCAGGATTCATATTATAGTCTTTTGTAACATCACAGACACTAGTCCATATTTGCTTTTGGTGTACTGACCTACTTTTGATTTACAAATTTGGCAAATTCCATGATATTCCATGTTACACAGTAAATTCTGTTTTTATGACTGGATTCTGCCATTCTGTCCGTGTTTTCTGCATCGCGGACATCATAGGGCCCTATAAAAATAACATCTTCCAGATGAAAATGCTACATTAAAATGGCTACGTGTTAGAATTACATTTCAGGAAGATGTCAAACGCAACATCTGGAAAGATAAACCACTGTGTGTCTCTGCTGTACTTACTTCCTTTTTGAATTCTATCAGTAGATACCATTAGCTATGAAACTCCAGCTCTTATACACAGGAACAGAAAGCGCTGAAAAGATTCCTCACTTTTCTGAAAGTCTATAATGAGCGCCTGCTGATACAAAGTCAAGTGCTCCACGCTCACGACGTCAGCCACTGCAGTACGCTCAAGCCTGTGTGTGTGAGTCACTCTTGTTCTTATTCCGCTCTAGAGTGTGTACGTGCTCTCGCACTGACCCGCAGTCACATTCTCATGCATCATCTGCTCGCAGAGCATTGCTGTGGCATCCTTTTTTGTTTGCAAATCAGCCCGTCACAAGCCCACATATGCATATTTGCCTTTTTCGCAGAGGAATAGCCTCACGTAGCAGCTATTTGTTATTGCTTCGCAGAACGGTCAGTGCAGCACATTGTGTTCGGCACTTCCTTCTGTAGGCAGTTCATCAAAAGGCTTCTTTCTGAGTCACGAGTCCAACAAAAGCTGTTGTTTTCTGAATGGAGAGCGGGCAGCGCTCCCAAATAAGACACTTCATTCATATCAGTGTTTTTAAATTAACAGCAGGGGTTGTTTTGGTTGTATTTTTCTTAGAATACCTCGCTTGCATTTGGCTTTAGCCGGCTAGCCTGCAGAGGTAGCATTACGTAAGCGTGTCACTTTGAATAACGGCATGCCGGTTTCTCACTCTGCCTTTTTTTCCATTGTATCTCTCTTTTTCCACCGTTGCACGCGGCCATCCTCCCCCGCAGCCTATGAGTGACAGGTGACATCATCAAGACTTTCACTGAGCACGCCAGCACGGTTTTCAGTGCATAATCTGCATCACACCGACGACCAACCCCCTCTCTAAACTGCTGCTGTGGCTGTCAATCTCAGATCAGTCGAGCGACGGTTTATTGCTGCCGACGTGTCGGTGTGCTGCTGCACAGACCGCATGATGAATGCTAATGCGGTCAGCGGCAGTCAAATCCTAAGTAGCATGCCAACGTGTGAACATGTCGTGCACAAATAACAGATCATTTCCTTAAAATGAACTTTAAAGATGTGTAAAATCCAATATTCTGTGTTTTTTGGGGTTAATTGGCATTATATACATCATGAGACTTCAGTTTATGTTTCTAGTTATTGTTTTATTGGTTCTTTATGAGACCTTGTGACTAGAATGAACAGAAAATGTAATTATTTCCATGTTTGACCTTCAAAATTGAGCCTGTTTACTTTAAAACTGATTGATTCATCAATGCATCTCATTCCAACAGTTATTTGTAATGTTTCATCAAAATTAAACTCTTGGAATGCATCACACTTAACATGGCTTGTGAATATCATAACATGTTGTGTTTAACATCACTCAATGTTTTTCTCTGTTGCTGTGTTTGACAGGAGTATTCCTCATTCCTTATGTGTTGTTCATATTTCTGGGAGGCATTCCGATATTCTTCCTGGAGATTGCGCTGGGTCAGTTTATGAAGGCTGGAAGCATCAATGTGTGGAACATTGCACCTCTTTTTAAAGGTTTGCTCTCCATCTTTATGCATTGCATTGCTTTTTAAGCTGTGATGCTATTTTATGTTGTCCCTTTAAACATTGCATATGCATTCATTATATTATATTATTAATAAATGAATACTTTAAAATATTGTAATGTAACATATATTTGTGTGTTAGTGCTGTCGATTAAAGTGCACATTTTCATAATTACTCACAAATAATCACAAATTCATATAATGTACTTATATTTTTCATTATTTCACTTTGAATATTCAAATGAATGTAGAAACAACATAAATATGGCACATTTTAAATTAGGGCTATCAAACCATTAATCGCATCTGGAATAGAAGTTTATGTTTACATAATATATGTGTGTGTACTGTGTATATTTATTATGCATATATAAATACACTTACACATGCTTGTACATATTTAGGAAATATTTTATATTTATACATAAAAAATATTTGTGTATTAGTGTTGTCATTCAATAAAAAAGTAAATTATTAAAATGTTGTAAAATTATTAAAACATTGAATCTTTTTTTTATAATTTTTAAATTTTTAAAAAGTTTTTTTTTGTATTTATTGTATTTATATATACATAAGAAACAAGTACACACATATATTATGTAAACAAACTCTTATTTTGGATGTGATTAATCATTATTAATCGTTTGGCAGTCCCAATTTAAATATAACTTTATCGCTATCTTTTTATCAAGTAGCTTCTTATTAATGAAGACCAGTATCATTGATACCAATATTGCTACTATTGTCTCTACTAAATGCATTTTCCCTCAGTTTTAGCTATTAATTATTGCCATTCAGCATTGCAGTATGATTGAAAGCCATTATTTTTAAATATTTAATAGGCTTTGTACATATAAAAACTATCAATTTTAAATGAACTTAAAACAATCTTCACATAAATTATAAATTGTATATACATACACTATTAATGTCAAGTCACCTTTATTTATATAGCACTTTTAACAATATAGATTGTCAAAGCAGCTTTACAGCATTAAATAGAAAAACAGCTTTATTCAAGCTACAAAATTTTATTAGTAAGCAGAACATTGAGTGATTTCTGTTTCTTTTGTTTGTGCTTAATAGCATATTCATATAGTATGCAGGGGGAAAAATGGATGCTGCATTAATTGAGTTAAATATTTTTAACATGTTAAACTGAAAAAAACTGTTTAACATACAAAACATACATAAATATTTTGACAAAAAATTGTACAAATACAGTATTAATGTCTTTATGTATAATGCCCTTCAATGCCCTTCAGTATATCCTTGCTTTATTGTGAAGTTCAAAGACAACATAAAATCTAATTTGACTCTATCTACTGCCTCAGTTGCATGATTCATCACGTTACATAAGAGTTTACCTGAACAGGTTTCAATTGTCTTTTACTGGTTTGTTTTAGGACTTGGCTACGCCTCCATGGTGATTGTGTTCTTCTGTAACACGTACTACATTATGGTACTCGCCTGGGGTTTCTACTACTTCATAAAGTCCTTCAATTCCACGCTGCCCTGGTCCACCTGCGACAACCCGTGGAACACCAAAAACTGCATCGAGATCTTCCGCCACGACGACTGCCAAAACGGCACCGTTGGCAACTCCACGTTCGGCAACCTGACGTGTGAGGAGCTTGCCGATGGACGTTCCCCTATTATTGAATTCTGGGAGTGAGTGATTGTTTTTTTTTATAAAGTTCATTTCTGTTCATTTCAGTTTATAGATTAAAATAAAAAAACTTTTTTGAGTGTAATACAGTGCTTTTATTCATGAATGTTTTTCTCCATCTCAGGAACAAGGTTCTGAACATCTCTGATGGACTGGATGAACCAGGCGTCATAAACTGGGAACTGATGCTGTGTCTTATGGCCGTGTGGGTGATGGTTTACTTCTGCGTTTGGAAAGGGGTGAAGTCAACAGGAAAGGTGAGGACCTGCTTTCTTTCTTTATTGCTTCTCATTACATGTGTGAACCCTGTGTGGGGTAAAGACAGTCACATGGACAGTAGATAATCAAATACCTGCACTACAACTTAAGCTTGGTTATGTAACAGTGGTTACAAGTATTGGCAAGTACTATTAGCCTCTAGTTAAACTACAGTCAAGCTACTCTTGTGAAGAATTGCTCGCTACTGTACATTACAAGCTTCTTACAAAAAGTACTGCTTTCAAAGATATACACTGCCTTTCAAACATTTGGGGTCAGTAATATGTTTTTAATTAGGGCCCGAGCACTGCAGGGCGAGGACCCTATTGGAATTGCTCTGTTTATTAGGGCCCGAGCCCTAAAAGGGCGAAGGCCCTATTGTTTTTCTAAGGATTATTATTATTATTATTTTTTTTTTTCAATGTTTTTGGTGGTTTTGGGGCCCTTAACATGCTCAAAAACTCTTGAAAATTGGCACACACATTGGAATCTGCGGCCATTAGGACGTCGCAGAGACTGGGACCCGGGCGTGGCACAGGGGCTCTACGGCGCCCCCTGCAACGCAGTCAGAAAACTTGATGTATAGCTCACACATACTTGCACGTATTCATATGAAACTCAGTACACATATAGATCTCATTGAGCCGAACAACTTTCACACTCATGTCAAAGGCTCCACCCAACAGGAAGTGAGCTATTCAAGGCTGTTTAAAAAGCGCATGCTCTGGAATTTGATATACTCCTCAGAGGCCTTTATTCCGACGGCAGCCAAACTCGGTCAGCATGATCTCAAGACATTGGGGATGCAAAATTGCCAGGGGATTTTTGATATCTCGAACGGTTTGGCTGTGGCGAGGCGACGAAATTATGGCGAAAAATGAGAAACAGGAAATGGCTAATAACTATTGCACACATTGTCTGATTCTGATGAAACGTCAGGAGTTTGTTCGTTGTATGATGCCGATCACATAGATGTGACTATTGAGAGTAAAAGTTATAGCGCCACCAACTGGCAGCAGGAAGTGTGTCGTTTTCAAAATGCTTTTAAATCAGCCTCTTAATTTTACTCGATTTGCTTCAAACTTCATCAGAATAATGTCAAAACACGGCCGATGAGAATCTGTAAAGGGGTCGTTGATATATTAAATTCTGTTGCCATGGCAACGTGTCAAACTTTAACATTTGTTTCCTGTGTTTTTGGGGCACTTAATAAGCTTAGATTTTCATGAAACTCAACACACACATCAGTATTAATGACAGTTAGACACTGGCAAAGGCTCATAAATGGGCGTGGAGGAGGCGCTCTATAGCGCCACCTTTTGTCAAAAGTTGGGGGGTTAGTTTTAGCTACAGACACCAAATTTGGTATGTATATTGTTCTCATCAAGCCGGACAACTTTCTAATTTACACCTATTAGCTGCGACCAACAGGAAGTCTGCTATTTTGATTTGAATGTGGATTTTTGGAAAAATCAGGCTATAAACAAATTCATACTCCTCCAAGCAGGAATGAGTAGTTCACACCAAACTTTGTAAACATGATGCCAACATACTGAAGATGTTAAATTGCAAGCGGATTTGGGATATCTTGAACGGTTGATTTATAGTGATTTTTTGAAATTAGCAGAAAAAACATAACCGTAATATTGAAATGCAGCATCCAAACACTTAAAAAAAAATTTCATACATAGAACTAGTCATTCTGAGAAATAAATGCTTAGTTCCATCGATATAAAATAATCAACAAAAAACAGAAAATTAAAAAACTATTAAACATCTGCTCTCACTCTAACTCTCTCACTCTAACTCTGTGTTGGGGGATGGGATTAAGTCTGTGTATGTGTGTGTGTAAGTCTGACTGAGGTAGTTGAGTGGCTGTGTGTGTGTGACAGAGAGAGAGAGTTATCCTAACTCTTCACAACTTTTTACGTATGAAAAACAAGTCATTCTAAGGAAATGTGTTCATCATGTTTTCAGAGGCTGCAAAAACATTTGAAATATCACACTTGTAAACTAGCTGATGAAGACTGTAATACCAAGAATGAACACAAGATGACCTTATAGGATAAGGAATCTTTTCAACTCTAATCCTATCTCATTCTCATTGTGTCAGAATGACTTAAAAGCATTTTGATTTTAACCCTTTCATTGCTGTGACACTTCAATCCAAACTGGTACAGGGATACTGTTAATGCATGTGCCCGCTGGGCACCGTTTTTCTGATGGCACCAGGGTTGCGGATGCGCTGGCGGCGAGGGCCCGTCATTGCTGCTTGCAGCTATATTTCTTCTTCTTCTTCTTCTTCTTCTCCAAAGTAAAAAGTCTTTTTGAGGGCCTAAACATGCTCGAAAACTCACGAAACTTTGCACACGCGTCAGTCCTGGCGAAAATTTACATCTGATATAGTTTTCAGAAGTGGGTGTGGCAAAATGGCTCGATAGCGCCACCTATAAAATTTCAACGGAGTGCGCCTCAAGCTGCATTTCACGTACATGTACGAAACTCGGTACACAGGTCTAGCACACCAATACCTACAAAAAAGTCTCCTGGTACAACATCCTAAACCCAACAGGAAGTCCGTTATATTGAATTTCCTGTACGATTTTTGTGCAGTTTTTGCCATTTTCAGGCCTCGTACTTTAATGAACTCCTCCTACAGTTTTTATCCGATCATCTTCAAATTTGCTGAGTGTTATCATAAGGCCCTTGCGATGTTAAATTGCGAAGCTTTTGAGTTTTCATGGAGGGGCGTGTCCGTGGCGGCCTGACAAATTTCGACGTGTCGCCATGAAAAAGGAAGTGGCTGTAACTTAAGCAAACAATGTCCGATCTGCCTCAAACTTCACAGGTGTGATAAGAGTCCGGTCCTGAACACATGTCAGTGCCCATATTCAGTTATAGTCATAGCGCCACCTGCTGACAACAGGAAGTGACATGTTTAACACTGTTACGGACTCCTAGCAACATATTAAAAAGCATTAGCAAGTTTTAAATAGGCTAACAACATGCTACAATCATGCTACAACATGCTAGCAACACAGCTAAAAGCTAAAGCATGCTATTAATACAAAGAAAAAGAAAATTGCTGTAACTCATGCATATGTCCAATCTGCCCCAAACTTAATATTTAACATGCTACAAACATAGTAAAGCATGTTAGCAACACTTAGCTAATATGCTAAAGCATGCTAATAATACAATGAAACAGGAAGTTACTGTAACTCAGGCATACAATGTCCAATCTGCCCCAAACTTAACATGTTTGATAAGAGTCCTGGCCTGAACACATGCCCATGCCCGTATTCAGTTATAGTCATAGCGCCACCTGCTGGCAACAGGAAGTCACATGTTTAATACTGTTGTGGATGCCTAGCAACATTTTAAAAATATCAACAAGTGTTAAATAGGGTAGCAACATGCTAGAAACATGCTATAACATGTTAGCGACACTTAGCTAATTGCTTAAGCATGCTCTTAATGCAATGAAACAGGAAGTTACTCTAACTCAGGCATACAATGTCCAATCTTCCCCAAACTTAATATGTTTGATAAGAGTCCTGGCCTGAACACTTTTACGTGCCAATATTCAGTTATAGTCATAGCGCCACCTACTGTCAACAGGAAGTGACGTTTAACACTGTGATACACTATTAGCAACACACTAAAAAGCCATTGAGTACTAAAGTAGTTAAAAACACACTCAAACATGCTAGCAACACTTACTTAATGCTAAAGCATGTTGTTAAAGACATAAAACAGGAAGTTTTTGTAATTCATGTAAACAATGTCCAATCTGCCCCAAACTTCACATGTTTGATAAGAGTCCTGGTCTGAAGATATATACATGCCCATATTCAGTTATAATTATAGCGCCACCTCCTGACAACAGGAAGTGACATGTTTAACGGTGTTACGGACTCCTAGCAACATATTAAAAAGCATTAGCAAGTTTTAAATAGGCTAGCATCATGCTAGAATCATGTTAAAACATGCTAGCAACACTTAGCTAAGAGCTAAAGCATGATATTAATACAAAGACAAATTGCTGTAACTCCTGCATACAATGTCCAATCTGCCCCAAACTTAATATTCAACATGCTACAAACATAGTAAAGCATGCTAGTAACACTTAGCTAATATGCTAAAGCATGCTAATAATACAATGAAACAGGAAGTTACTGTAACTCAGGCATACAATATCCAATCTGCCCCAAACTTAACATGTTTGATAAGAGTCCTGGCCTGAACACATGCCCATGCCCATATTCAGTTATAGTCATAGCGCCACCTGCTGGCAACAGGAAGTGAGATGTTGCACTCTTGTAATGAACGCAACATTTTAGAAATATCAACAAGTGTTAAATAGGGTAGCAACATGCTAGAAACATGCTATAACATGTTAGCAACACTTAGCTAAGTGCATGTTATTAATGCAATGAAACAGGAAGCTACTGTAACTCAGGCATGCGATGTCCAATCTGCCCCAAACTTAACAGGTTTGATAAGAGTCCTGGTCTGAACACATTTACGTAACAATATTCAGTTATAGTCATAGCGCCACCTACTGTCAACAGGAAGTGACGTTTAACACTGTGATACACTACTAACAACACACTAAAATAAGCCACTGAGTGCTAAACTTGCTAAAAACATACTCAAACATGCTAGCAACACTTACTAAGTGCTAAAGCATCTTGTTAAAGCCATGAAACAGGAAGTTGTTGCAATTCCTGCAAACAATGTCCAATCTTCCCCAAACTTCACATGTTTGATAAGAGTCCTGGCCTGAAGATATCTACATGCTCATATTCAGTTAAAGTCATAGCGCCACCTGCTGGCAACCGGAAGTGACATGTTTAACACTGTGATGGTCTATTAAAAGCACAGCAAAATATGCCATATTGTGCTAAATATGCTAGAAACACTTTCTAAGTGCTAATGCATCCTATTAATGCCATGACACAGGAAGTTGTTGTAACTCAGCCATACAATGTCCGATCTGCCCCAAACTTCATATGTTCAATAAGAGTCCTGGCCTGAACACATCTAAAGGCCAATATTCCATGACAATTATAGCGCCACCAGCTGGCAACAGGAAATGACTTGTCTTACACTAACTCAAGCACACCATGTTCAATCTGCAACAAACTTCATATGTTTGATAAAAGCGCTGACCTGAAGATGTCTACATACCAATATTCAGTTATAGGCATAGCGCCACCAGCTGGCAGCATGAAGTTTGGCACATCTAAATGACTTTGATATATTCCTCCTAAATTTACTATGTTAAAAGCATAGTGCCCACCGTTCGCTGTTTCCCTAAAGCCACTGGTCGGCGGTGAGCCCGGGTGCGAGGGCCCGTTCATCGCTGCTTGCAGCTTTAATTATTATTAAAATGCTTTAAATTGATCAGAAGTGACAGTAAAGATGTTTGTAATGTTACAGAAGAATTTTATTTCAAATAAATGCTGTTCTGTTGAACTTTCTGTTAATCTAAGATTCCTGAAAGATATTTTCCACAAAAAATATTAACCGTTTTGAACATTGATAATAATAAAAAGCAGCAAATCAGCATATTAGAATGATTTCATGTGATACTGACGACTGGAGTAATGATGCTGAAAATTCAGATTTGCATATCAGGAATAAATTGCATTTTAAAATATATTCAAATAGAACATGGTTATTTTGAATTGTAAAAATATTACTGTTTTACTGTATTTTTAATCAAAAAAGCGCAACCTTGAGCATAACCGACTTCAAAAACATTTTTAAAAAAAACATACCGATCCCAAACGTTTTAAGACAGATTTATTCTAAATAAAACTAAAAACTAGCATACCGGTTTATAAAAGAAAAATCAATAATTCTGACCGATACAATGTATTTTTGGCTATTGCTACAAATACACCAGTGCTACTTAAGACTGGTTTTGTTGTCCAGGGTTACAAATTACAAGTGAAGTGAAAAGCTGGATTTTAAAAATGTGCATGCATCATATATATATATATATATATATATATATATATAAATTAATCAGAGGATGAGAGACCATATTTTTGATCATTTTGAGAACTTTTGTAACAGCTTTCACATCAGGGACATGCTCACTATATTTAGGAACACAGCATACAGTATATTCCCAGTAGTTTGAGCATTTTGTAATGCATATAGCCAACTGAATCCAGCTTTATCTCATCTGAAACTTTGAGATTTTAACAGTTAGTATGTAGGTCATTTCATATGTATTTGTGCTTTTATGCTGCACATAAATTCATAAAAAGATGCTCGTCAAAGAATGTGCCTCATTGCATTTTCCTAGTTTAGCTTGTGCTCTCAAGTGCAGTGTGACTTTCTTGTGAAACCTGATTCGCATAGCTCCGCCCACTGCTGCTTTTTCACAGTAGCACAGAAGTGAGGCAGAACGGCAACCATAGCAACATTATTTGCAATGGGGGTATGGCTGGAAATATGACAAAGTGCCCTGTCAGGAAGTGACTGTGAGATTGGCTGGTCACGAGCATGTGTCTGCAGTGGGACGTGATAGTGCTTGTACAAATGGCTAACAGGCAAATTCTCTCCCTGGGAGATGAGGTTCATATGAATCCTTAGTAATATAATAACTTCATTTTATTTCTGCTGCTTATTACTGTATAGAAGGTCATCCTTGTTTTAAGAACACGGTTCTCCTGCACTAAAGTTACTCCTGTGAACTCAAAGCAGAACTTTATTATTGTAGTAAACAGCTAAAGAAGGTAAATAGTGGAAAGTAGGTTATAGGTAGGTTATTTGAATTCTAGCTTGTGTTTTTCCTTCATGGTTTTTCGTTGATGGAAAGGACACTGTGAGTAAGCATTGAGTCAAGCTCATTCAGAAGACTGACGCACACACACACACTCGCACAATAAGCCAGTGTTACAGTGAGCTAATTGGCTATTTCAGAATCTGATTAATTATTACGGGCTACAAATACTAAGCGGCAGATTACCCCAGATTCACAGACCTCATCGGAATTAGAACAGAGTTTGTTTACTGACAGTATTTTTAGTTCAGGTTTATTTCTGCATCTTTGTAGTCACTTGAAAGTGGTATGGATTGAATCTTAAAGTCTGATCTGATAGCAGAGGTTATGGTACAGTAGAAGTATTTGATTTAAACTAACATCCATCAGACAGCTAATGCTATGAAGTCTATTATTAAATCATTACTCCAGTCTTCAGTGTCACATGATCTGTCAGAAGTCATTTTAAAAGGCTGATTTGCTGCTGAAGAAATATTTATTATCAACGTTGAGAACAGTTGTGCCACCTTATCTTTTTGTGAAAACCATGATGCATTTTTTTCAAGATTCTTTGATGAATAAAAAGTTGAAAAGAACAGCGTTTATTAAATCTCCTAAATTAAATGTCTTTACCAGCACTTCTGATCATATTAATGCATCCCTGCTGAATAAGAGAATTAATTTCTTTCCCCCCAAAAATAAAATAAAAAACACAAAATACAGCAAAAGCAGTAATATTGTGAAATATTTTTACTATTTAAAATAACTGCTTTCTATTTACTTTAAATCTATTTTAAAATGTAATTTATTCCTGTGATCAAATCTGAATTTTCAGTATCATTACTCCAGTCTTCAGTGTCACATGATCCTTCCTTTTTTTGGGAAAGAAATTATAGAAATGAATAATTTTATTTAGCAAGGATGCTTTAAATTGATCAAAAGTGATGATGTAGACATTTATAATGTTTCAAAAGATTTCTATTTCAGATAAATGCTGTTCTTCTGAACTTGCTATTCATTAAAGAAACTTGAGAAAATTCTGCTCAGCTGTTTTTAACATAATAATAATAATAATAATAAATGTTTTTTGAACAGAAAATCAGAATATTAGAATGATTTCTAAAGGATCATGTGACTGGAGTAAAGATGCTAAAAATTCAGCTTTGAAATCACAGGAATAAATTACATTTTAAAATATATTCAAATAGAAAGAAATTATATTAAATAGTAAAAATATTTCGGAATTTTACTGTTTTTGCTGTACTTTGGATTGAATAAATGCAGGTTTGGTGAGCAGAAGTAACTTACATTAAAAATCTTACTGTTCAAAAACTTTTGACTGGTAGTGTATATGACTAGTACATTTTCTCACTTTACCCATCATTGACATAATTTGGCCATTTTTTTTATTGAAGCATCAGGATTAATTATTGTTCTTAAGGTCAGAACTACTAGAGATGACATGGCTCTGGACTGTGGACAAATTAATAAGTCACAGAATGACGTGGAGAATTCAGAAAGCTTTCACTATGCACTGCACATCGCTAAACCTTGACCGTGTTTTTGTTGTAACTGGACAGCGTTGTACTTTTGGAGTTGAGCTTGTCTTCCTGAGGGAATTCAGTAGACGTGGTTTGCTGGAACAGTTGAAGTCTGTGAAGACCTGCGGCTGAGCGGCTTTCAATGCAATAGGCTTGATCTAGAATGGCTGTCCTACTTTTATGTGTCTATATGGAGCAATATCAGAAGGCTGCCAAGCTTGTAAGACTATAACTGACATGTGATCCAAGTCCATAAACCAGCAAGACTTGGAATGAGCAAGTCCCAGGTAAATGCTCCCTGATAACAATCTGCCTCGTATAATCAGAGTTCAAAGTTCAGAGCATTTGGACTCGGCCGCTGAATCAATAAACCTCTCCTTGCTGAAAACACCAATGAGGATCTGATAACAGAAGGCCGAGAGATGTGCATGCTTCTCAACTTCATTCACATGATACAATGCTCAGCATGTGACTAACACCATCTTTCCTGAGAACCCGAGAGAGATAAAATGTATTTTAGAGATGCAATGCAGCTGAAAAAAAAATCTGTTGATAATATTGGCTTGAACTAGATTGTTACATGGATTATATTTGGCTTTTTACGATCAGTCTAGCAAATGCTCTTCACAGAGAAGTTCACTTCCAGAACAAAAAATTCCTGATAATTTACTCACCCCCATGTAATCCAAGAAGTTCATGTCTTTCTGTCTTCAGTCGCAAAGAAATTAAGGTTTTTGAGGAAAACTTTACAGGATTTTTCTCCATTTAGAGGACTTCAATGGGGATCAGCGGGTTGAAGGTCCAAAATACAGTCTTAGTGCAGCTTCAAAGGGCTCTACATGATTCCAGCCTTATCTAGCAAAACCATCGGTCATTTTCTTAAAACGATAAAAATTTATATACTTTTTAACCACAAGTGCTCGTCTTGCACTAGCTTGACCTCATGCATTACATAAACACCTTGGAAAGGTCACAAGTGACATAAGCAGTAGTACCAACCCAGTGTTTACAAAGCGAACGTGCAAAGAAAGTCAAATGCCCTTTACAAAAAAAGGTAAAACAAGAATGTTGGGTGATGTTTGAAGTTGGATTTTGAAGTACACAGACAAAGAGCTAACCACACGAGACCTTTCCAACATGATTACAAAATTGCATTGCAGAGCTAGTGCAAGATGAGCATTTGTTTAAAAAGTATATACATTTTCATTTCATTTCGAAAATTACAGATTGTTTCTATGGATAAGACGCTTATTCCTTGTGTAGAGCACTTTGAAGATGCATTGAAATTGCATTTTGGACCTTCAAGCCATTGGCTCCCACTAAAGTCCACTATATGGAGAAAAATCCTGGAATGTTTTTCTCAAAAACCTTAATTTCTTTGCGACTGAAGAAAGGAATAAACAACTTGAAAGACACGGGTGTGAGTAAATTATCAGGAAATGATTTTGGAAGTGAACTTATCCTTTTAATGCACAAAAATGACTGCCAAAATGATTTAGCAAACAAGAACATTTATTAGGCACAGAAAATAACATTTTGTCAAATCTTCTGCAGAATATATGAGTGGTACTTTCTCATGCAAACTCATGTTGTGAATGGTCACAAGGACGCTGCAAGGTCATTGCTAGGGTGTTTTACTAAGTCTAATCTTGTTGAGAAATAATAACACATCTCTGCTTAACAAACATGATTTAAGATCATGATTTAAGCTGCTGCACATACGGTTTTGTGTCAGAGTTTAATGTTTGTACTTCAAACACCCAACTACAGTATGAGCAATATTAACAGTAAATATTCTTAAACAGTCTTAAACAGTTAGCAGAAACTGTTCAGCAGTCTTAAATTTGCTGAACAGTTACCTCAGGCCATCCAAAATGAGCTTTTTTCTTCATCGGAACAGATTTGGAGAGATTTATCATTACCAGTGGATAATGCTCACCAATGGATCCTCTGCAGTGAATGGGTGCCGTCAGAATGAGAGCTCAAACAGCTCATTAAAAACATCACAATAATCCACAAGCAATCCATACCAGTCCAGTTCATCTATTAACATCTAGTGAAGGGAAAAACCTTGTTTCTAATAAGTCCTTTGTTAAGATGTTATTAAATTTAAAATATGACTCCACTATCCATAATATTGCCTTCTCCAGTAGAAAAAAGTAATCTTGTCTGAATCAGGAGAGAAATATGCACAGATCAAGCACTGTTTACAAGTGAAAACAGTTTCAAGCAAGTACAGTATATTGGTGGATTTTGATGCGAGAAGACAACAGGGTTGGACTTTTGTTAGTATAGATTATGGACTGGCATTTTGGCCAGAACAAAAAGTTTAAAGTTAAAGCACCTAAATGATGAATTTGTTTTCACTTTTACATTAAACATTATTTGATGGACTGGAGTGGTGTGGACTGCTTGTGCATTATTGTGATGTTTTCATCAGCTGTTTGGACTCTCATTTTGACGGCACCCATTCACTTACATTCACTCCCCAAGTGAAAAAAAAATATACAAAAATGTATTTAAAATACATTTATTTCATGCTAAGTATACTACAAATACATTTATTATGCACTTAATAAAAATATAAAATGCAATTTTACTTTTAGTATACTAAACTGGTATATTTAAAGTCTGCTAAATTGGAACAACTAATTTTGTAGCACACTTTAATTGTGCTGAAATCCAACTAAAGATATACTGAAGTATATTTGATTGTGCTAAAGTGGAACTATTGCAAGTACACTTTAAATATTTTGCATTTAAAAACAGATGTTATTTAAAGATCATACAATCCTCATCAATAGTGACATAATATTAAGAAATGTGCATTGTGCACAAGTAGTACTCCAAATAAAGTTGAATTACAATTTTTATATCAGTAAGTCTTGAGGGATATGTCAGTAAATATGTTAACAGACTTGAATTATACTTAGTATAAAATAAATGCATTTTAAATTTATTACTTTTTCACTAGGGTCCAGATCTGAAGGAAATATCTCGTCTACATGTTGGAAATTTTTTGCAGATTTTCAAGTGTTTCTTTCAGCAGATGATGAAAACAGTTGACTTGACTGCCTGCCTTTATTTTTGTCTGTGACAGATTGTGTATTTCACTGCCACGTTCCCATATGTCGTCCTGATTATTCTCCTGGTGAGGGGCGTCACTCTTCCCGGCGCTTATGATGGGATCATGTACTATGTGAAACCGGATTGGTCTAAGCTAGGAGAAGCACAGGTGAGACTTTTAGTTCTGTCAAGTTTGTATGAAATCATATGCTTTTATCCATATGAATGAATGTAAATGTAATTGAATACACCTAATTTTTTTTTCTTAGTTTATTTACTTTTCTCTCTCTACTGTATGTCTGATACACAATATTTTAAAACCATTTCAGTTTAGTGTTTCTAAAAACGTTAAAAGTTTTAAACTTGACTTTTATGGCTCTCTCCAGAGTACCTGGAGCCACTCTGAGCTCACTAATCGTTTTAGAGGTGGATCCATTTGTCTGACTGTCGTTACTCTTTCTGTCTCTCTCAGGTCTGGATCGATGCCGGTACTCAAATCTTTTTCTCCTACGCTATTGGACTCGGAGCGCTCACAGCCCTCGGCAGCTATAACCGGTTCAACAACGACTGCTATAAGTAAGCCTCTGTCACAGCCTTGGAGAGACAAGGACACATTTTTGTTATGACGTCTTGTGCACTTTCTGAACCAGTGTGTTTTCTTTTTGAAAGACGTTGTGTCTAGTCTGTTCACCCAATTAGAGAATCCTGAGCTTGTCTTATATGAAGCTGGATATGAGTGATGTGGCTAGCAAAGAGCAAATGGCCTCTCACTTTAATACTAAATCTCAATAAATTAGCAACCAGATGCACTGCATCAGCAGTTCTGTGCTTAGACTTGAATGTACAAAGCTCTTTGGCTGGTTATATATACACCGGCAATGTGGGATGATTTAATTTAAAACAGGAAATAGAAGATTTATCATAAAATTAAGAATTTTGATTGATGCAGATCTGCACTTTAGATTGCACTTTTAGATTATTAATCAATTAAGCAAAAGGAGAAGTAATCAAGTAATCAAGTAGTGCACGGTCACATTTTAAAAATGTGTATTACATTAGAAGTGAATATTATCACTAAATTACTACAAAAATATCTTAATATAATTAATGTAGTTAATGCCTAAATCAGTAATTGTATTGTTTTATTAATTATTTATATTTATTTTAAACAAAGGAGATGGAATCAGATGGGTTAATAGGACGTTGTGAACAAATGTGCTCATTTGTAAAATTTCACTCCAGTGGTCATGTTGAAAATGTGTAATAAATTAGAAGTGAATATTACTAAATTACTATAAAAATGCCTTAATATACTTAATGCCTCAGTCAATATTTTGACTATTTTTATTAATAATTGTTTATTTTAATTTAATGTATTAGATAATTAATTCATTAAATAATTGATAATACATATTTACAAAATAATAGTGTTATTTTAATTGCATTATGTTTTATTTGTATTTATTTTATATTTATATTTTATTATTGTTAAATTTAACAAATAGTTGTAACCACAAGTTCTGATACATTTGTACCAATTAATGGATATACACTTTAAAATAACACATGATATCTCTCATAAAAATTATTTAATACATTATATTTCTTAATGTATAACTTTGAGTAGATAAGTGATTGAATGAATTGTAGCAGTAGATTTAATTATTCTCAAGAATATACAACTGACAATAAGGTGACATTATTATATGTGACCCTGAACCATCATAAATAAGCTTCCCATTTATATACGGTTTGTTAAGATACGACAATAATTGGCCGAGATAAAACTATTTGAAAACCTAGAATCTGAGGGTGCAAAGAAATCAAAATACTGAGAAAATTGCCTTTAAAGTTGTCCAAATGAAGTTCTTAGCAAGTGCACTAATCAAAATTTAAGTTTTTATATATTAAGGTAGAAAATGTACAAAATATATTAATGAAACAAGATCTTTACTTAATAACCTAAAGAGAAATAGATCATTTTGACCCACACAATGATATTGCAACAAAAATACCCATGCTACTTACAACTGATTTTGTGGTCCAGGGTCACATATGCCTTTTCATTGAAATAAAATTATGACATTTATAATGCATTATATACACTACATAGGCTTCATCAAATGTGGCTTCATCTGATTGCATTAGAATATAAATGCCACAACAATTAATGTCTGTTTTCTGTGTTCTCTTTTCAGGGATGCTTTTGTTCTGGCTCTTATTAATAGTGGCACCAGTTTCTTTGCTGGTTTCGTGGTCTTCTCCATCTTAGGTTTCATGGCATCCGAGCAAGGTGTGGACATCTCTAAAGTGGCTGAATCAGGTAAGAGCCTACAGTCGTTTACTTCATTACGGGTGACAGATTATGTAATGTATTGGAAGGTGAGACATACAAATGTATATTTATAAAGCATTTTTACGTGTGCGCCAGCCCTGACATCTTAATGCAGGTGTTTAATAATTCACTTTCACTTGTTTTTAGCACACATAAGTGAATGCATCTCTGACCTGGGGCTGGTTCTAGTAAATAATTTATGGAATCAAAATTTAATGCCAGAATGATCTGCTGAAAATGACTGAAACATGCATTGAGTCATGAATATATGATGATGATGGTGGTGATGATGGTGATTATACAGTAAATGGATACAATGCAGTGTGATATGTGGCTTGTATTGTATATTACTGTAAATGTTACTTGTTGGTTTAACAATATAATTGAAAACAAAATGTTTATATATAATGTTTTGCTCTTAGTCATATTACTGTGAAGGGGACCAGACAATTAGCAGTTTGTTTTATGTGTGTGTGTGTGTGTGCGTATGTATGCATACTTGTTTGTGTGTGTGAGTTTATAATGGTAAATAACAGATAATGGTTCATGAATTAACAACTATATGTCACTCATTATTTGTGTGTATATGGTGAGATAGTGTGTGTGTGTGTGTGTGTGTGTCTGTTCTGAATGCAGGTGTTTGTGCATGTTTGTGAGTTTCTGTACAGTTAGTACAATCTTCCCATTTGCTGTGTCCTGAAACACTGAAGACAAAATAATTCACAGAATGCAATGCCTTCATTACATACACAAACGCAAAGACATTGATCACAATTGAATTCTAAATTTGTTTGTTAATAATACTTATAGTGAAGTCCTGATCATTCATGATGGAAATAAATAAGCATGACAGACTAAACTAATAGACTAATAGTATGCAGCATGAATTTAACGCCCCACATGTTCTTGTGTGATGCTCACGCATGTAGACGTGTTAGTTCATAACACATAGGCCTACATGTTTCACATTTAAAGTGTGAACACCAGACGTAGGCTTTCTGTCGCTAAGATTTTTGGGAAGCTGTCACTAATAATCTGTACATAACATGTCCATCCTATAAGACTGACACTAAATTCATGTCTTTTTGGATAAATATCTTGCTAAAGGCTGTTGCATAAAGAAAAAATGCATATGAGAACACTATAAATGTTATGAAACCAAATCCACAAATCTTCTGTATTGTTTTCATCAAGAACAGTGACAAAAAATCTAGATGGGTAGTAAAAATGTTTTACACCCAGCTTCTTCATGCACTGTAAAAAAAAAACCAAAGAATTTTTTTGGAGTTAAAAAAAAAAACAAAAACAATCTATAGAAAAATATTTCTACTTCAAAATTCAAAATACTTCATGTTTAATTCAATGTGTTACTTGCAAATTTTTTACTCACTATTAAATTTCACATTAATTTCACGTTAAAATGTGTGAACATCATGTCATATTTTCAACTAAGGACAACATTTTATTGAAACTTTCATATTTTTGGACTCATCAAGCCATCATCTGCATGCAAGTGCATTTTTAATTAGTTAAATGATTGATCTATATCACAATTTTTGCCTAAAATTTAAATTCAAACCAAAGTTAGAATTACCAGAAATGGTAATTAAATGCAATTTAACCTCCTAAGCTTATGAATTAGGTATGAAGAAACCTTGGATAGATAAATGTTACCCTGGACCACAAAACCAGTCATAAGGATCAATTTTTTGAAACTGAGATTTATACATCATCTGGAAGTTGATAAATAAGCTTTCTGTTGATATATGGTTTGTTAGAATAGGAGAATATTTGGCTGACTTATAGCTATTTGAAAATCTGAAATCTGAAAGTGCAAAAAAAAAAAAAAATATTGAGAAAATCACCTTTAATGTTGTCCAAATGAAGTTGTTAGTAGTGCATATTACTAATCAGAAATTAAGTTTTGATATATTTATGGTAGGGAACACAAAATATCTTCATGGTACATGATCTTAATATCCTAATAATTTTTGGCATAAAATACAATTCGAAAATTTTGATCCATACAATGTATTGTTGGCTATTGCTACCAATATACCAGTGCGGCTTAAGTCTGTTTTTATGGTCCAGGGTCACAGATGTGGTAAGTCCTGGTTTAAAATCGTACAGCTTGTAGCTGAACTCCATTTAGTGCTAAGGTATTTTACTCTTCTACATGGTAAATTAGTACTGTCATTTCAGAATGAGTTCAGCTCGCGGCACAGAAGCAGTGCACTGGTTTGTTGAGGTTCAGTAAAGGACAGCATGTTCTTGGCCTGAAGGAGAGACTATGCGGTAGACTGCAAGACTAAATGAGTATGAAGTGATAATATTTTTAAATGACCTGGCAAGATGCCAAGGACTTCATACAGAGTGACCCTCACGTCCTTGAAATTAATGAATTTGAATCGGATCGCTGCTTATATGTTAGGGCTAACACACCAGTGTACTGCATGCTTTATAGAGGTCAGATCATGAGGAAAAACATGTCCTTGCACTATTCAGTAGACTTTTCATGATGCTAAATTAAGTTTAATATTAATTTAAATATTAACACATTAAATTAAGTGTAGATTGCAATTATTTCTCAATTAGGTAACCTTTGCTTCTGATTTTGGAAGTAAATACTGTATTCAAGGGTCTATTTCATGTTCATATTTTTGTTTTTGTTTCAATATAATACACAGCAGCAGATTTAGACTGCTAAATATGATAAATCTGCCCACTCGGTTACCGAAATTAGTTTGTAATCTATCTGTAATCTATACTAATTTCAATACTTTGAATCTGTCACAGCAGGTTTAAACCAGGGGTATTTTTAGTCTACTAAAACTAAAACCTTCAGTTAAATTTGTTACTTTAAATAAAGAAAATATATCTATTTTTGAAATGTATTTAAGCTAGAAATGCAACATTTCTCATTTTCATTAAACTAAACTTGAGCTAAAATACTAAAACTGATATATATATATATTTTTTAAAGAAAAATATACAAAGGTAATGAAAATGATCAAAAAACAAAACAAAACAAAACAAAACAAAACAAAACAAAAAAACCCCAAAACAAAATTACAAAAATATTATAATTAACATGAAAACAGAAAAAAAATTAATTCAAAATATTAATAAAAAATTTAATAGTATCTCAGGAATATAAAAAATATTGTTGGTTTAAATGCTGGTTTTGAGCTAAAATAGTAAAACTGAAATAAATAAATAAATAAATAAAAATACAGTAGATACTGAACAAATGACAAAAACAAAACATAATTACTTTAAAAACTATAATTAAAATGAAAACAGAAAAACTAAATCAGAATAATAATACAACTATAATTGTATTTCAGTTATACTCAGCTTTTTTAAATTAAGGAACTTTAAATTTCAAGTAGGAGAAAAAAAACAAAATGACAAAAAATTAGCAAAACCAAAATGTGATGTTTAAATTTAGAAACTTTGAATTTCAAGTATAAGAAAAAAAAAACAAAATGACAAAAATGTTGCAAAACCAAAATGTGATGTTTAAATTTAGAAACTTTGAATTTCAAGTATTAGAAAAAACAAAATGACGAAAAAAAATAGCAAAACTAAAATATGATGCTTTTGGTGGAAAAGCTCTATAAACAGACCTCAGGTGAAAAAATATGATATGGCCCCTTTAAGAAACCGTCAAGAACGTACATATCCACACACACACAAACATGTTTTAAATGTATGTGTGTTGGAGTGAGTGTGAATCTCATCTGTGTGTGTGTTGGTCTTTGTCTTCTAGTGTGTTGTCTGTCAGTATGATGTTTAGAAACAGATCTCTAGGTCCAAATTAGGTTTTCTGTGTCAGTGTGCTTGTGTCGTGATGTCCGAGTGGGTTGCGATGTGATGTGCTGTACTTCCAGACGACTTTGAGAAGGACACCATTGACACATTGTTTGTGGCTTTTTCTTATTTTTCATTTTCCTGCAGCACACAATCGGATGACAGTTACAGTTAGAAAGCGAACCAGATTCCCCATCATTAATTTGATGCTTTGATTCGTTTGCCTTGATTGTCTTCAGTCCCGTTCTATATATATATATATCTTGTGATTCATATCTATTTATTTATATCTCTATATCTATATTTTGGCTTTATTTAAGTATTAATTTAAGGATTATTTAACCAGGAACTTTGCCTCTTGAGATGTGCACATCTCGATTTCAAGAGGGGTCCTGGAGCAGTCTGGCAACGCAGGTAAACCTCTGATATCTAATGTTAGCATTTACACCTCTACTACAGCCCAGCCCTAAAGTCAGCACCTACGTCCGTCTGCCGACACAGGCAGGGCAGGCCCGACACGCACAGCGTAGCCTAGCCTCATTCCACAATTAGGGTCATCCATCTTCAGAGACAAAGCCAAAATGTGGAAAAACTGTACACCGCCGGCACTCAGTCTGCTTTAACCCCAACACCATTTAAAAACGCTAACGTCTAGCACTAACCTTTTCCCCTTCTCGCCAAACAGTCGCTTGACGTTAATGTAAGGCACATCTTTCTTCTGGCTCTTCACCGTGTATTTCCTTTCAATTTGCCTGTATCTTACTAGGTTTGTCAAAAATCATATTTAACAAAGTAATAGGCCAAGTTGTTGCTTAAAAGTCAGTGTCGTTGGCAGTATCCACTGGTAATACAAGAATACCATACCTCCACAGTTCCTTAAAGGGGTCATATAAAGAAATACAATATTACAACACAGTCCAAACATTTACTGAAACTAAAGCTGTGAAAATAGCTCTTTCTGAATATAAACACAAGCCTGTAACTTGGCCTGTCCCATCACAATACTGGAATAATGATGAACTGAAACAAAAAGAAATCCTAAACACCAAGAGCTAACTAGTGTAAAATCTATAGAAAAATATGTTAAAATATGCTGATCCTGTTGTGTGTAGCAGAAGAATCTCTATGTCAGAAATCAGCGACTGAAGCTTATTTTAATAGTCTTCCCATGAAAACTTTTTAAGGATAATGTGTTTGATTTTATAACAATTGGAAGTTCAAATTGCCTCCCATAGAAATTAGTTCAGTTATGCAGATAAAAAAAATATTATCAAAACATTGATGGAGATGTATTTGATAACTGCTTTCAACATTGAAAAACTACTAAAAAATATATTTCTTTCCATATTTTTTTTCATATCAGATCAAGAAGAAAGAAAATCCTAACCACTGACTACATATTTTTATTCACATTTTATTTGTATTAAAAAATGTTTATCTATAAACTAATACTATAATATTAAATAAAATAAAATTACCAATAATTAATAACAATATTTAAACACATGACATCAACATGAAAACATATTAAAGAGGTCATCGGATGCTATGTTCACTTTTACATGTTGTTTGAACATTAATGTGTGTTGGTAGTGTATGTACAAATCTACCCTATAATGATAAAAATCCATGCAGTGGTTTTTAATTAATCTGTAAAAATAATATTCCCTTTTTCAAATCAAGCCATTCTCAGATGCGTCACACCCACAGAGGCCGCTCCCACGATAGTTGATTGACATGAGTGTTTTACCTCAGATCAGCTGTAACAGTCTGACCTCCATTGTTTCGATGCCGGAGAAGAGATGTAAGTTAGACAAGAATATCTCCGATTGTGTTGCTGGATGTAATAATGAACATAGTGGTTGTCATTTACTCCCGACATCTGAGCCACTGAAGATGCAGTAGATTACGTTTGTTTGTGAAGGGAATGCACCTCCCAATCTACATATATCCGTGTATGTTAACGCAAATCATTCGTGATCCAGCTTCACTTACAGCAGAAGTGAGTATAAGGGTTTTTTTACGAATCTTTGCAATCGCCTTTTCTAATAATGTGCTAGTTAGCAAGTTTAGTGGCTAAACACGGCTAAATGCGGCTAAAGTAAACAGGCTCGTCTCTCCACAGAGAGAAGAGAGGGGCGGGGTGAGCAGAGCTCATTTGCATTTAAAGCAGCCTCGACCAGAATGAGATGGTTTTTGTAGAGCTGATTTTGGCAAGGTAAAAAGGGTGTTGTTTTACACTACCATTGAGAATTTTTAACCAAAGTATGTTATAGACTTTTCATTAAGACCCTGAAGAATCATATCAACTTGTGGAAAATGGGCATCCGATGACACATTTAAGGATAATATGTGAGGTTTTTATATTATATTAAGTGCCAAAGTTTAAAAATGCCACACATAGAAATTTGTTAAATTATTCAGTAAAATATAAAATAAAAATAAAATCAGAGCATTATAAAGTTATTATCAGACATTGACGGAGATGTATCTGATAACTGCTTTCAAGATTGCGACATTAAAAAATGCTAAAATAAATGTATTTTAATATTTATTTTTAAAAAATGTATCTATAAACTAATACTTAAATATTACCAATAATTACTACCAATATTTAAGCACATGACGTCATCATGAAAACATATTAAAGATCATATGTGAGGTTTGTATATTAATTACCAAAGTTTGTAATGCCACACATAGAAACTTGTAAAATGATTCAGTAAAATATAAAATAAAATAAAATCTGAAGAGATGTATTTGAGATTGTGGCATTGAAAAAAAATTATATATATATATATATGTGTGTGTGTGTGTGTGTGTGTGTGTACATGTATATATATATATATATATATAATATGTATATATACTATTATTCCTAAACACCTGAAGAGCTAACTAGAGTCAATGACAGAGTCAATTATGTATGATATACTAAATATGTTAAAGCATGTACTGTTCCTGAAGAATCTCTGTAGCAAGAGAATCTCAACATAAGAAATCAGTGAAGCATATTTTAATCGTCCTGACATGAAAACAATATGTGAGGTTTTTATATTATATTAATTGCCAACGTTTGAAATGGCAGACAGAAATTTTTTAAAGCTTTTTAGTGAAATCTAAAATGAAAATAAAATCTGAAATTATTATCAGAACATTGATGGAAATGTCTTTGATTACGGATTTCAAGACTATGAAAAATACTTACAACTTTATATAACTGTATATAAAAGAATAAGGAGTTTCGTAATTTTTTCGTAATTAAAATTACAAAATATGTATCTATTTTTTTTTAATGCAGATCAAGATATTTTTAATCAAAATTTTATTTATCATAATGTTCGTTAATGAACTAATGGTTTAATATTACTATAATAAAAATGGTATATTATATTCATAATAAATATTATATTAACTATAATATTTTAAGCATCATTAGACACCTATAACATTGCCATCTGGTCACAGTAACGTAATATTGACAAAGTATGATATATATCATTACTTGAAGCACTAACCAGACTAAAATGTCTAGATAAAACATTAAACCATGTGCTGATCCCGCTGTGTGTAGCAGAAGAATCTCAACTTCAGACTTTAATTTTTAATTAGATCCCTGATATCTGAGCGGCTCATTTCAGTACAGAATGCTTTATAAATCTATCACAGCGTAATTCAGACTGATTGATGGGCGGAGCAGCTAAAAAAACATAGTTAAAACAATGCGAGTGAGTGCAGCTAAACTTCGCTTCTCATTTCATACAGTATGCAAAAACGGAGGATTCATCTCATTCAAGTCATAAAGGCAAAAACACCCATTTATCATGATAATAATGAAGTACTGTTTTGCTGTGAGGAACTTCACAAACAGCATCAATGGAATACATTAAAAATGTGACATGACCCCTTTAAGTGTTAATCATGCAGCTTTTTAAACCGAAATGCACAATTATCAACCAACTCAAAGTTCAGTTTACATTTCTTCATTTAGCAGAAGCTTTTTTGTGTCCCTTTCTATCTTAGGACACAAAGCAAGTTACAAAATGTTTCAGATGACAAACTAAAGACTTAGATTTGTGCTTAACTGTAAAATTTGTCTGTCGTAAAAGTAACAGCATTGTAAATTTGTGGTTTTGTGTGCTGTGATACTTACCAGTATTATGGCAGATGACTAATGACGCTAATAGATTTAGACGCCCCTGATGTTAGCATGCGCTTACACGCCTCTAACGAGACGCTGCCTACACAACATTACGCTTCCTCTGTAAAAAGCCTTAGAAGGAAATGATTGAATATTTTAATGACTAAATGGCTAATTTAGACCTGCCTTTGCTATAGAGGAGCAATAAAAACAGCAAACAAGTAGGAAAAACAAACTCCCGCGCCCCTTTTTTCCACAAGCTCTCACTTCGTTTCACCTCATCCAGGTGCTTCTATCTCTCATTCTCTCTCTCTCTCTCTCTCTCTCTCTCTCTTTCTCTTTGATTGAGTTCTATCTCTCTCTGTCCCGTTGGTGCTGTACGTGTGTATGTGTGTCTGAGATGCGGGCGCCCTGTAGCCCATGGTGACACGTCTCTCATATTCCTCTTCTCCCCGCAGGCCCTGGTTTGGCGTTCATAGCGTACCCTAAAGCCGTCTCTCTGATGCCCGTGGCTCCGGTGTGGGCTGCTCTATTCTTCATCATGCTGCTACTGCTGGGACTGGACAGTCAGGTCAGTTCACATCTAGATGTGTGTGTGCTTTTTATATGAAACTAAGAGCCAAAGTGTGAAATGCCACCCATAGAAATTTGTTAAATTCTTCAGTAAAGTCTAACATTGTTATCAGACAGTTGGAAATTTGATTGATACTTTTAAGATTACGACCTTGAAAAAAACAAAAAAACAAAAAAAAAACATAAAATCAGATCAAGAAAACTTTTTATTCATTTTTTATTATTATAATATATATATATATATATATATATATATGTAAAAATAATAATTATTATTATAGTTATTATTATAGTTTTAATGCCATCAAATCAAGAAAAATTTAACCAGACTTGTTATTCTTTGTAAATATTTTAATTACAAAAATATTTATTTACAAACTAATATTGTAATATCACCATAAATAATAATAATTTTATTATTATTATTTTAATTCCATCAAATCAAGAAAAATGTAACCACATACTTTTAATTTTGTGTAAATATTTTATTTACAAAAATATGTGTTATTATTATTATTATTATTATTATTATTATTAGTTTTAATGCCATCTAATCAAGACAAACATAACCGGACTTTTTATTCTTTGTAAATATTATTTACAAAAATATTTATTTACAAACTAATATTGTAATATCATTGTTATTATTATTATTATTATTATAGTTTTAGTGCCATCAAATAAAAAACTTTATTTATTGTGTAAATATTTTATTTACAAAAATATGTACTGACAAACCAGTTTTATAATATCATAAATAATAATAATAATAATAATAATAATAACAAATTATAATAACTACTGCTATTATAGTAATACCATTAGATCAAGACAAATGTAACCAGACTTTTTATTCTTTGTAAATATTTTATTTACAAAAAGATGTATTTACAAACCAATTTTATTATATAATCCTAAATGATAATGATCATAATAATAATTATTATTATAGTTTTATTACCATCACAACAAGACAAACGTAACCAGACTTTTATTCTTTATGTACTTAAATATGTATTCACAAACCAATTTTATAATATCATCAATAATAATTTATTTAAATAATTCTTATTATTTTAGTAAAAAGAAAAGTAAAATAAATATTTGTTTTATTGTTTACAAAATATTTATTTACAAAATAATGATATATAAACATAAAAAGATATAATAATAATAATAATAATAATAATAATAATGCCAAAACTTAACCACTGGCTTTTTTCTTAATTTTGACTATTTGAATTTTTTTTTAATTCATATTTTATTTATAACAAATATTTATCTATAAACTAATTTAATGCTAGTTTAATGCTGTCAAATCAAAGAAAATTTAATCACTGACTTTTGTTTTTGAATAATATACACACCCTGACAAAAGTCTTGTCACCTATCCAAGTTGTAGGAACAACAAATAATAACTTGACTTCTAGTTGATCATTTGGAGTCAGAAGTGGCTTATATGAAAGGCAAAGGCCTCTAGATTATGCTTATTTTACCAAAATAAAATCTTATCATGCCTTGATTTTTAATTATTTAATTAGGACAGAAAGGTCAGACTTTGCTTAGACAAAAGTCTTGTCACTTAACAGAAATAATGTACAGTACAGAACATGAAGTCATGGTGCAGTGGAAAAAGAATTAATATTATGTATGACTCCCATGAGCTTGGAGGACTGCATCCATACGTCTCAGCAATGACTCAAATAACTTATTAATAAAGTCATCTGGAATGGCAAAGAAAGCATTCTTGCAGGACTCCCAGAGTTCATCAAGATTCTGTGGTGTCATCTTCAATGCCTCCTCCTTCATCTTACCCCAGACATGTTCAATAATGTTCATGTCTGGTGACTGGGCCGGACAATCCTGGAGCACCTTGACCTTCTTTGCTTTCAGGAACTTTGATGTGGAGGCTGAAGTATGAGAAGGAGCGCCATCCTGCTGAAGAATGTGCCCTCTCCTGTGGTTTGGAATGTAATGGGCAGCAAGAATGTCTTGATACCTCAGGCTGTTGATGTTGCCATCCACTCTGCAGATCTCTCGCACGGCCCATACTGAATGTAACCCCAAACCATGATTTTTCCTCCACCGAACTTTACTGTTTTCTGTGTGAATCTTGGGTCCATGCAGGTTCCAATAGGTCTTCTGCAGTATTTGCGACGATTGGGATGCAGTTCAATAGATGATTCATCGGAAAAATCAACCTTCTGCCACTTTTCCACAGTTCATCCTTCCTGCAAGCTGTGGGCCTTGGCAAATGCAACGCGATTTCTTAGTTGTCTTCTGTTTAATGCTGGTTTCTGAGCACTAATTCGGCCATTGAGATCACTGCGTGAGAGAATTCGACAGACTGTTCTTGTAGATACAGGGGTTTCTGGTGACCAGTTGTTATGTAGGTCTACTGCAGTTGAAAAAGGGCTGGCCCGGACTGTCGAACCAACAAACGGTCCTCTCGAACAGTTGTCTTATGGGGTCTGCCTGGCCTTTTTCTTATCCTCTCCACTTGACGTTTAGATACATTAAAGATGTCTGCCACCTCAGCAGGAGACTTGGTCTTCAGGCTCTTGATGATCAGCATCTTTGGCATGCTGTCAGGTCAGGATGCATTTCAAATGAAGGCTGGGTGTGCTGGGGTTCTTCTTCTACACACCTGGGAATGTGTTAATTACAGTATTTATCACAGGTGACGCTCTAATCTGTGAATCCTTTAAAGATGTGACAAGACTTTTGTCTGAGCGAAGTCTGACCTTTCTGTCCTAATTAAATAATTAAAAATCACGGCATGATAAGATTTTATTTTGGTAAAATAAGCGTAATCTAGATGCCTTTGCCTTTCATATAAGACACTTCTGATTCCAAATGATCAACTAGAAGTCAAGTTATTATTTGTTGTTCCTACAACTTGGATAGGCAACAAGACTTTTGTCAGGGTGTGTATCACCATGCAGCTGTGCATATTTTGATTTCGAAGCACATCCATTAATAGCATATCTGACCCATACATTGTTGTTGTTGTTTTCTTTTTTCAGTTTGTTGGTGTGGAAGGTTTCGTAACTGGTATTCTTGATCTTTTCCCTGGAAAGTATTACATGCGCTATCAGCGCGAAATCGCCGTGGCGATCTGCTGTTTATTATGCTTCATTATAGATCTCTCCATGGTTACACAGGTGAGTCCCCTTAATGAAACAGCCCTTCATCAGCATCAGTCCTGTTACACTCCATTAGCCACGTAAGAATATAAAAGTCCTTTCATTGGGTATTAGATCATCAACTCTCATACAGAGGCAGATTTTTCTTCAGTGAAAGTTGATGGCATATGTGGGAGTGACGTGACTCATAAAGCTCAGAGACTCCAAAGTTTACACAAGAATACTTCAAAGAGTCACATTGAAAATATCAACCTGACAAGTAGCATTTGTGATACTGATTCGTTAGTGTTTCTCAAACAAAGACGACATTGACAAATTGTTGTATGAAGACAACATGAAACAACATTTATGACACAACTTATTTCAGGGTGCAACCGAATAATAATGTAGGGTGGATCTAGGGATTTGATGAGTGATCAATTGGTAAATATTAGAATATGTGAAGATAGAATACGGATATGTGAAAATTTTATCAATAATTAGAAATGTTGGTACTTGCAACATATTTACCCTTATCCATTATGGCACATTTTTGTTTTGTACAATATGCTAATGCAAATCTCATACATTATGAATATTAAATTAAAATGCTCATATACTATTTAGTTTTAAATTTCTAAATAAAACCTGTTCATTTGAAAAAAATACATATATCATAGTTTTTAAAACTGATAATGATAAGAAATGTTTCTTGAGCAGCAAATCAGCATATTAGAATGATTTGTGAAGGATCATGTGACACTGAAGACTGAAGTAATAATTCTAAAAATCATCACAGGAATAAATTTTATTTTAAAATATAGTTAAACAGAAAACATTTTTTTTAATAGTAATAATATTTAAAATATTACTGCAAATAAATGCATCCTTGGCTAGCTCTTTTTCCTTTGGAAAACAACTATTTTGATTTCATATCTATTTGCGTTTACAGGGAGGGATGTACGTCTTCCAGCTTTTTGACTACTACTCAGCCAGTGGAATGACCCTACTGTGGCAAGCATTCTGGGAATGCGTGGTTGTCGCATGGGTTTATGGTGAGAATTTCTTCATGCAGCTGTTTTCCCCTTTCTCTTATCTCATCAGTTTATTACGAGTGCTGTAGGCATCTCTGTTCCAGTGTTTGCAGCATTAAGTGATAAGAATAGCATGTAAGACCCTGTGTTGACAGTATCACTACTGTAATCTTATACACACCCAAAAGAGAGCTGACTTCATGTGTTGTGTGCAGGTGCTGACAGGTTCATGGACGATATTGCCCGTATGATCGGTTACCGGCCATTCCCGTGGATGAAGTGGTGCTGGTCCTTTATAACTCCATGTGTTTGCATGGTGAGTTCTGGAAAACACTCCTACCTGTTCATGCATTTTAAAAATGGTTACGTCTGGTTTTCATACAATTTGCCAAAAACTGATACTATGAAAAACAATAAAGATTCATGTAAAAACACAAAACCTCTGAAAAGCTTGTAAAAGAAAAAATATATTTATATATTATAAATCTAAATCTAAAATAATTGAATGAATTTCAATAATTCCCATTTATTTTGTGTTAGGGGTCAATTTGACCCACATATATATATATATGTGTATATATATATATATATATATATATAATTTCAAATTTATATATAATTATATATATAAATATATAATTTCTTTATATTTAATTTTATTTATTTTTTCATAGGACAATATTACAAAGAAGAAAACAAAGCAGATTAATAGTAGTAGAATAAATAATAATCATTAAAATAAGAATAAAAAATAAGTAAATAAAAGTGTGGCTTAGCAAAACAATGAAAGTGCACAATTGGTAGGATACAATAAAAATGTTCATTTTAATTTTACTTTAATTTATATATTATATATGTAAATTCTTTATATTTTTCTGTTTTCATTTTCAGTTTTATTTATTTTTTTGTTTTATGTATGAGTTTTAGAATAATATCAGGAAGAAAACAAAGCAGAATATTTATTTATTTATTTTACTTTAAATACTATATATATAATTTTTTTCTGTTTTCATTTGAATTTAATTTCATTTATTTTAGTTTATTTATACATTTTAGGACAATATTACAAAGAAGAAAACAAAGCAGGACAAAAGACAAGATCAGCCTAATACAATAGATAAAATAATAATAATAATAATAATAATAATTAGTTAATTAAAATAAGAATAAAAATAAGTAAATAAAAGTGTGGCTTAGCAAAACAATGAAAGTGCACAATTGGTAGGATACAATAAAAATGTTCATTTTAATTTTACTTTAATTTATATATTATATATGTAAATTCTTTATATTTTTCTGTTTTCATTTTCAGTTTTATTTATTTTTTTGTTTTATGTATGAGTTTTAGAATAATATCAGGAAGAAAACAAAGCAGAATATTTATTTATTTATTTTACTTTAAATACTATATATATAATTTTTTTCTGTTTTCATTTGAATTTAATTTCATTTATTTTAGTTTATTTATACATTTTAGGACAATATTACAAAGAAGAAAACAAAGCAGGACAAAAGACAAGATCAGCCTAATACAATAGATAAAATAATAATAATAATAATAATAATAATTAGTTAATTAAAATAAGAATAAAAATAAGTAAATAAAAGTGTGGCTTAGCAAAACAATAAAAGTGCACAATCAGTATGATACAATAAAATTTTTCATTTCAATTTTAGTTCAACTTTTAGTAATTTTGTTGTGTTTTTGTCGTTTTATATTATTTATTTATTTTAATTTTGTTTTTATTTTTAGATGTTTAGTACATCAGAATAGACTAATTAAACATTAGAAAATGTTGCTTTGACAATCAGCTGACATAAAATAAGTTTAAGTTTTTTTTTATTAACAAAAATTGCTTAAAATGGGTTTCTCACAGTTTTTTTTTTTGTTGGTGCCTTAACCATCTAGTCATAGAGATCCAAAAAAAAAAAACCCCTACAAAATAGCCTTTGACAGATTTTTTTGGAAAGTAAATTGTTTTTAGATAATTCTGAAGATGACGCTTCAACTGAATAAATTCTTTTGTATTTCGTGTTTAAGTCTCTAACAAGCTACAATACATATTTTCAGTTTTCATTTGCCTGTTTTTATAAGTGTTGATTTTTTTGGCAAATTGCATGGAAACCAATGGAGGAATTTGTGCAGTCTTTCCAAAACATGTCTGTGTGTGTTAAAACTGCATAATGAGAACTACTTTCAAATTCACAAAAAGAAATAAAGGCAGTTTGACAATCAAATACGAGCCAAACTGACCTAAACACCACAGGAGGGTTAAAAATTATATAACAAGACATGTTAGGCTGCTGTTCTTGTATTACTCAATCAGACTGCTGACTCTGAAATGGATGCTGTTGTTCTTTATGTCATCAGGGTATCTTCCTATTTCACCTGCTGAACTACAAGCCTCTGACCTACAACAATGTGTACGTGTACCCGTGGTGGGGAGAGGTGATCGGATGGTGTCTGGCTCTCTCCTCCATGCTCTGTATCCCCGTTAGCCTTGTGTACAAGCTCTCTGGAGCCAAGGGAACATTCAGAGAGGTTTGCATCATTTCATCCTATTCAAACCAATACATGTGACGATGTGGAGAGCACTGAAAGAGTAGCTTTGTTTATGTGCACGATCCAAGTTCTAAGTATCGACCACACAAACAACACTTAGTGCAAACAGTCCAAAAACAGCAGTTTGTTAGCTGTCGGTGCAATTAGAGTTGGACTACGGGTCAGTTACCTCACTCAAAAGCATCAGAATTACTCATGAGAAAGCGATGTGTTTATTTATAGTAAGTAGGCTAATGGTTGTCATTCCTCTGCAGACAGACCACAATGCTTCACCCCCTCAATGTTTGCAAACGCACATTGAATACTGAGGGTTACGGCATGGATGTGTAGGAAAACTAGTAGAGGATACAGGAGGAAATGGATGATAATAATAGGGATTACCAGTCAAATTAAATAGGTAATCGTGATTAATCTAATTCTGTTACTTTTTAAGGAAAGAAAACTAAACGTTTAGCAGTTTGTAAGGATGACACTAGGAGAATATGCTGATATCTATATAAAGATACTGGCCAGAGGGAAATGTGCTCACTCAGACTAAAAACAATGCGATGATTATCTCTCAAACTGCACTGCAGCAAACAAGAAATGCAAATAAGGAAGTTAATGCATCTCTGCTCATATTTCATTTGTTGAGCTTTGTTGTGTTGTTTTAGTATCATTTATACTATTATAGTATTTATTAATATTTTAAAATGAGCTTTTTTTATATTTTATGATTTAATTTTTATTTTAGTTAAGTTTTAGTAACGTTGTTTTTTTCTATATTTGCTGTAGCTTCATTTTATCTTTATTATTATTATTTTATTTTATTTTTTATTTTTTTGTAATTATTAGTTTGGTGTTCCAGACATGACTTGGGGTTTAAATGTGTTTAATTTAATTTCATTTGTTCCCTCATTTTAATTCAGCCACGTTGTACTATTTCATTCCCTCGTTTTAATTCTAGTCTTAATTTGCCTAAAATGAAGGAACAATTTAATAAATCAACAAATTAAGAATTTTTAGAAGTAATTTTTAGTTGTTTATTTCTTTTTTATGTAATTTGTGGTCTCTATATTTTATTAATGCAACTTAAAATAATTTTGACTTTAGGTTAGTTACCAAGGCAAGGTTTCACAATTTATTCATTTCTTTTAATCCAATATTTACAGTATATCAACTCTGCTGATATTTTACTTGTTGAGGTTTGTTGTGTTATTTCAGTATTACTTATACTATTATAGTATTTATTACTATTTTAAAATGAGCTTTATTATATTTTCTGATTTAATTTTAGTTTAAGTTTTAGCAAGTTATTTTCCATTTCTTTTTAGCTTTATTTAATCTTTTTTATTGTTTTATTTTTTTTTTAAACACAATTTTAAGCTATTTTTTAAGCTATTTTTTTCATGTCATTTGTGGTCTCTGTGTTTTAATAATTTAACTTTATTTCAGTCAGTTACCAAGGAAAGGCTTCACAAAACTTTTTTTTTTTTAATCTAATATTTATATTTTATTTCTGCTTTATTTCAGTTAATGAAAGCAATGCAAAAGAACGAACATGCAAAGACTAAATCTGGTTCTGATTTCTAAAATAAATTTCCTGTAATGCATCATTTGCATGTGTTAACATGTTGTTTGAAAGTCCTAGAAAATAACTTGGTCAGTCCTAGAAAAAATGTGGCGTAACGTGGGAACACCTACTGACACTCAGATTTGTTGACACAAAGCTTAGGTTGGTTGACATGAATTGTAATTCTCACAGTAAATGACTTGTAGTTGTCTTGTCTAAACTAGCTTGATTTTATTCATAATGTGCATGCATAAATTCATTATGTGCTTTGTTTTTCATACAGCGTTGGGAAAATCTGACCAAACCAGTGTGGGGAGCCCATCACCTCGAATACATGGCCCCTGACACTGACATTAAAAGCCTGGCCTCTCTGTCTCCTGGAACGGAGGAGAACAAGGTGATCATTTTTGAAAGTGTTATGTAGATCCAAGGGAAATCCTACGACAGCCCTCCTAAGGCAAGCTGGTTGAAGAAGAAATCAGTATTTATTTGATGGAATTCTGCATCATCTTACAGTCTTAAAAAAGCTTATGGAAATTGACAGTTACATTTTGTTTCATACCACAGATCCTCTAGCATGCACATTACCAGACATTCTTTCTCTTCCACCCATTGAAACGGCAAACTATATGACATGATTTGTAAAAAATGAAGTTTAATGCAGATACGAAACTTGCAGGGTGAAATCAGCATGTCTTTGGAGGGGACAGTATAGAGTAGCTTATAACATTATTTCAGCGGCAGAATTCCCACAGGCCACTTTCGTGATATGGGTCTCTTTGCACTGACACAAAATCAAAAGTATCAAAACACTGGCCAAATGCACCTTAAATTGCATTATTAATTATATTCTTTTCTCAAATTCATAAAATATCATGCATATGTAAAATAATCAGTGATGAGCAAAAATAGATACAGATCTAAGAATCAAACTAAATGTGTCTTTGCAGATTTCATGTCAACAAGGCCACATGTAGTTGCCAAATGATTAAAAAAAAAATCATTTGTTCGATGTGTCTTCATCTGAGACAGGTGACCTCAATTCCTTGTGCACGATATCACAGCGTTTACTCTATGTGCCAAACAGAGTGTGACTTCCCATCTCTGCTCAGACTTGTAAGGAGATGGTTTTGGTTGCCATAAATAAAATCAATATCTTCCTAGTTCATCTGAAATGTACTATGGGCTCAATTCATCATGCACGTCATGCAAAGATGGCATGTTTGGGAAAGATCTAGAGTGTTTTTATCATACACAGGCAAGATTTCGACTAAAGCAGTGGCACTTTTCCAAGATGCTCGTGAGCCAAAAGTTGCATCGAATTGGTAAAGTTCCATTTTTTTACAATGCAATCATAAACTTGTCTGGTTTCACTCTGAATAACATTGTATTACCGAAACTGCAAACAGCGTTTCTTGCCGATTTTAATTAGAAGTTTACATTTCTGGTTTCAGTTCTACATTTTGAGTGCCAGTATTAATGTGTTCTCTGATATTTTCAATTTTTGATTTAAAACCGTAATGGAAACAAGTAATTTGAAAAAAAGTGCAAATAAAACATTCTAAAGTTTCACAGAAATGCATTTTATCATGAAGATTTCTATGGCTTTAACTAACAATTTAATATTCTACAGATTTAAAGCACGTTGTCATAGTGGGACATTTGTAATTTGTAGGGGTGTAACAATACCAAAATCTCACGATATGATGATATCTGGATTTGCAGTCCACAATATATTCATTGCGATATTATTGCAAAGACAAGTAAAGACTTGCGAAAAAAAAATGAACATTTTGTACATTTTAAAGTTATTATTATAAATTAAGAGCTCCAACCCATGTACTTAACTAAGAAAACTTGAGTCAGAAAAAGGTCACTGAATTGACTTGTACCTGAACTTTAAAGGGGACTTAACCCACTTTTTATTTGTGGTATACTGTCTCAGCCAAACAATTAGAATATAATAATAATAACAACAATTTTATATTATTGTTATGACAGTAATAGTCAAATGCACTGTAAAATAAATGAAAGTGAATATTTCATAGGTATATTATTTTTACTGTACACTACAGTAGGAAAATTACAATACTTCTTTTCTAATTTCTACACTTGAAGGAGATATTTCGAATTTGGACTGCACCTACGTTAACCATTTAAACCGGTCGCTGTTAGCAATTCATACTGCACTTTTAAGCTTTTATTTTGACGGAAATGGCAGTAGAGATTTTATTTTGACAGAAACTCCAGCTTTGGTGAAAACAGGCTTAGAAAACGCGTCTCTCCAAATACGCGCTAAACTCACAGCACATGCAATAAACAAGTTCACTGTATTCACTGTGAATGGAGACGTTCTGAGGTGCAGAAAACACTGGATCATGAGCTGATCGCCTGAATGAAGTGCACGCTTTTGACAGATACTCTGCCAAAACATAATGGCCCAAAACACATATTTAAACTTCTTATTCTAACATAAAAGGACGTTAAAGTTATTTTAAAAACTACAATTTTTTTTGCCTGGAAGACCTGTCGTTTCATATCATCATGTGACCATGACGAGACTATCACGATATTGATAATACCGTTACATCCCTACCAATTTGAAATGTTTTCCACCTAGAACCAGCATTTTTATTTTATTTTATTTTTATTTTTTTATTTTGCCAATGTCAGATGTACTATAGACACATAGTTGCCAAACTCTGCCTTTATTTGTCTTAAGTTGAGCACCCATAGACAAATAGCCAAGATTAAACCAAGATAAACCGGCCTCATTCCGGCCTGTGGGAATTCTGCCCTGTAGGAGAATCGACTCAAACACTAAATCATTGTGACATTATAGATGTAATCAGAATGTACAAATTAGACATAATGTAAGGCTTCAGAATACATTTGCACATTGTTGTAAAATAATCTGCTAGCACTTTTTAATCGTGTTAGAAAGCATTTTGTTTTTCTTTCTTTTTCTTGTGATTTACATACTGTAAAATAAATCAGAGATTTATTTTGTGAAGGCTATTATTTTGCTTATATGCATATAAATATAAATACATATTGATATTTGTGTGTTATATTTTAACGTTTGATGCTGTATGTACTTTTGATAAAGATGATAACATGGAGTGGGAGTTCTTTGTGAAACGCAGTTGCCGGGAGGCATACGAGACAGATAGCACACGAAAATTGTTTTATTTGAAATATCAAGTGCTGCAGTTGTTAAATGTTTTAGATTGTGTGTGTAAAACTCCAGTATTTTCTGCTGACCAACCAGAATCCAGCTCGATTTGGTTTAGTTAAACGTCCATTTCAAGAAAACATATTCTGCAGGTGAAAATTATCGTTTTTTCCTTTATGCCAAAAATCTTTAGGATATTAAGACCATGTTCCATTAAGATATTTTGTAAATTTTCTACCATAAATATATCAAAACTTACTTTTTGATTAGTAATATCCATTGCTAAGAACTTCATTTGGACAACTTTAAAGGTGACTTTCTCAATATTTCGTTTTTTTTGCACCCTCAGATTCCAGATTTTCAAATAGTTGTATCTCAGCCAAATATTGTCCTGTCCTAACAAACCATACATCAATGGAAAGCTTCTTTATATGATGTATAAATCTCAAATTCAAAAAACTGACCCTTCAGACCTGGTCCTGGGTCACATATATGTACACATATCCGTTCATTCCCATAGAGTTGAACCTGCCTTTATGACTGTCTGTAGTGAGAAAGAAATGATCTAAGTGCCCCTCAGACATCTGAGGACTAAGTTAACCTCCTCACCACTCATATTTAGAGATACTGGTTTACCAAAGGCCTTACTCTTGAACCATTTAGTCCAATGAGTTTAAGCCATAGTTACCCAAAAATGAAAATTTGCTGAAAATGTAGTCACCTTCAGGCTATCCAATATGTAGATGAGTTTGTTTCTGCAAGGAACGGATTTGGAGAAATGTAACATTACATCACTTGCTCACCAATGGATGTGAATGGGTGCCATCACAATGAGAGTCCAAACAACTGATAAAAACGTCACAATAATTCACAAGTAATTCACACTCCAGTCCATCAATGAACATCTTGTGAAGTTAAAAATCTGACATCATCTACAGGCCTGAGAGTAAACTTACAGCTAATTTTTATTTTTGGGTGATGTATTTCTTTGAACAAGCCAAACTGCAAACAATCAATCAAATCAAACCAATTTTGAGAAACATCCAAAAAGAGCCTGTGTTGGTCAGCAGATCAATTATTAAATAGTGATTACATGTAGAAATGTTTATCTAGAAAAAAAAATACGTTAACAAAATAAGAAAAACTGTTTTATGTCATTTCTTGTGCTCTGCCAAATGTTCTCGACAGTATCTTTGCACTGAAGGTTTGCTGAATGTTTGTCGAGATGTAGAGAGCAAACAATACACAATGTCCTTAAAGGGAATGGTGAACAGCACAGTAGAATCACAGCTAAATCAATCTCAGATTACAGTATGTTCATTTATGAACTCAATCAACCTCTGTTTAATGATTCCAAAGACTTGGTTACCGATTCAGTTGAACCAAATGAGAGGCATATTAATGAGAGAGAATCCAAAGCTTTGGGTGACGATACTGTCTTGAAACTCCACAGTCGACCTGGTAATAAGCTCATTGACGTCTTTCATTCTTGTGGTTTGTAACACACTGTGATGTAACCATGGTTGTCCATTTTTAACTCTAACAGTAGTAAAGCTAAGGTAACTGTACTGTGTTTGTTAGTGTCCCATCTATCTAACAGGATCCCTCTCATGTAAGAAGGGCTTCATGCTCCACTACTGTGATCTTGTGCTGATCCACCTGCCCAAGTCAAAGCAACAAATGGCAATAAACTAACTCCATGAAAAAATGTCTCATTGCTATTTTTATTTATTTTTTTTTTGTTGTTGTTGTCTCAAAGTAATTTGCAAAATCCTACAAGTCTCAGTTATGCTATTTAAACAATGCATTTCATTCTTGCACAAACACTAACCAAGGAAAATGGATTATGATTTCATATGTCAGACTTTACAAGGTTAAAGAGTCCAAAGTAGTTCCATATTAATTTACAGTGGCTTTACAGCAGTGGTATTTGATGGACACTATAATAGCCACCGCATTGCAGTGCATATTTATATGGGCTGTTTGAGTGAAATCTTCAAACCACGCAATTTTTCCTGGCAGCAGAGTTGTTGTCTGTTTCAGACCTGTTCAGGAGGGCCAGTCATGATGGCCATGCGGTTCAGACTGGTTTTTAAAGACAAATGCTAGTTTGTCAGGAGCGCGCAGCTGCCATATTAAGCCGGGCTGTGGCTGGCAGAAGTTTGTTGACTATGTTTAGCTGAGCTACTTTGCTCTATTTCTGCCCAGAGCCTGAAACAGATGGGCGTTCAGTCCTGAAGCACAAAAGCTGAAATCAGCTCCCACTCACGTTTACATAAGCAAGTAAATTGTGGTGACAAATGAGTTTTACATTCAAAAACAATGATGGATTACAGCTGGAAGCAGTTTGCACAGTAGAACTGGGGTGAATACTAACTTTAGCATTACCCCAGGAGGCCTATAGTACTGTACACTGGTAAGAAAAAAATGGTGTAGAAAAAAACCCCAGAAATTGACTGCAACTTCCACAAATCATTACAAAACCATGGGCAAGTAACTATGAAAGCCTGTTTAAGTCACCGAATAAAAAATAAGGTGACTGCAACTTTTTAATCTCACAATATATTCTGAGGTAATATATTTTTACTAGTGCTGTCAAACGATTAATTGCATCCAGAAATTTGTTTACATAATACATGTGTGTGTACTGTGTATATTTATTATGTATACATAAATAAACACACATGCATGTATATATTTAAGAAAAATGTTGTTGTTGTACATACAGTAGTAAACATTTGAAGTGGATCAAAAAAAGTTCATCAAAATAGTCCTGAGGCAAGAAAGGGTATTGTCAAATGTTGACTACTGTGTGTATATATATATATATATATATATATATATATATTATGTAAACAAAAGCTTTTATTTTGCATGTGATTTATCGTGATTAATCATTTGGCAGCACTAATTTTTACCTCAATTCTGAGACATAAGACAAAAGACATATTCTGACTTTATATTTTTAGAATTCCGAGACAAACTCACAATTCCAAGAAAAAAAATGGTGAATACTAAGATATAAAATAAGCAAAGAAAAAAGATGCTATTACCATTTATTTAAGTCCAGCTTCCAACACTTTAAATTAAGCAGAATTTTTTTTTTTTTTTTGTGGAAACACTGAAATAATATTTCCTTGTAAAATGTACTTAAGTGTTTTATTTACAGCTTAAATGTTTAAATCACTTTGCAATTAGGAATAGTACGGAAGCCAGTTTCCGCCACTGGAAAAAAAAATAATAATGAAAAAAAAGGTAATTGCAACTTTTTAGCTCACAATTCTTTTTTTCTCGCAATTGTGAGTTTACCATTCTAAGAAATAAAATCAGAATTGCATGGTATAAACTCACAGTTGCAATTAAAGTCAGAATTGCGAGATATACTGTAAACTTCTTTTTTGAGTTTTTTTTCTCAAAGTTGCGAGTTTATATCTCACAATTCTGACTTTTTAACATGCAGTTGTGAGATATAAACTTGCTAATCTAGGAACATATCAGTTCTTGAAATTGGACTTTATAACTCACAATTGCAAGAAAACTCAGAATTAAGAGTTTATATGAGAAAAAAAGTCAGAAATGATAGATACAACCTTACATTTGCAAGAAAAAAGTATATAAACTCGATGTGCATTGCATGGACATTACATGGACATTACATAATATTCAATTATGTAATATGTTTAAAAATAGCATAAATGGTTGGATGAGTCTATAATTGTACAAAATGCTTTGAAATATGATTGACAACAAAATCCAAATGGCTTGATTTAACTTTTTCATCCACTGTATACTAAGCTCATTTAGTAACCATGTCTAAAACATGATAACATGTTATTTGTGTAAATTTTGCAAATATGGTGGACTATCAAGTCTTTCTCCTCCTCACTTGGTCTGTAGCACGTAGTTCATGACTCTTCATGACTTTGGCCCAGACTCACGGTATGTAGACAGAAAAAGACCAAGCAGTCATCTGCTTAATATCAACTAAAACAACTAAAATAATTACCCACAGAATACTGCTCATAATTAAGCAGGACAGTACTGAGGAAAATCCTGCAGGTATGGACTAGATGCTTGCAAACACATTTAATCCAAACTCAACGTTGTGAATCATTTAGCAAAGACCAATGAATCATTTAACAACTATACTATATGAACAAGTATATTAAGAATTCTTGTTGTACAATCCAATAGTGTTTATAAATAATTTAAATGCATGACAATGAAACACTTCTCTTCAATAATTCTGTTGACCGAGCAAAATAATTTTGGCCTGCATACATTGTTAATTGACAAATGCAGCTCTCTGTGTATACTTGAAGCACATTTACAGTAACGCCAGAGTATCATGTGTTCGAACTCACCTGAACCCGTAGGTTAGTTAGTGTCACAGCACGAGTTCACGTCAGCACAGTACAGACATCTGACAGCAGCTTAAATCAACACCTCAGGCTAGAGCAGGCTTTCTTTATACACGAGGAAGCAAAGCCCATCAAACCTTACACGGAAAGAAACGATTAAATAATTTTCATTCAACATAGATGCTATTTTCAAGAAACCTTTAATATTGGGTTTGAATGAGATGTAAACAGTTTTTCGCAAAAACAGTGAAAATGTCTTTTACTTACCCGAGTCCTTTCAAACACGTGGCCTAACGTTATTTCATTAGAGAGCAGAGATGATTTTAAAATTGCGACTGGTCGTTTGTTTTCAGTTTGATTACAACGAATAAAGATTTATGTTTAACACAAAACTCCACAAACTGTAAATGTTTCTAGTATTTTTGAGTCTTTTAGGTCATATTTCTGCTAAAGGACCGAAATAAATCGCTGTTCACTGATAAGCCTTGACTTCTGACAGTAATGATGCCATATTCATGAATGAACCATGAATTGTTCTTTCGATTCAAATTTTATGAATCATTTGAAACGTCAGAAAACATCACAGCTGAATCGAACTTGTAAATGATAAGAACAAACACAAATGCTGTCAAGATTCCTGCCTTGGAAATCCTGGTTCAGTTTGGCCAACCACAAACGCCTTTTGTTCCTCAGTTTTGTTTGTTTTTTTTTTTTGCTTTTTTTCTTCTTCTCCTTAATTTTTTTTTAAGAACTTTTGGCAGCGTATAGTACTCCAAATGTTTTTCCCGGGGTGACAGATTAGTACTGCCCAAAAACATGACAATAATTGACCATTTTCAGCAGCAATAATCAGCAAAATATGCGAGTTTGGTTCAGTTCAGTGGCATTGCTTACAATCAGTGTCGCACATACCTGTCAACATTTGGGATCCAAAATACGGGAAAACAGAACACATAAAATACGCCCAGTGGGATTTTTTTTAATTAAAAAAAAAAAATAAATAAATACAGGAGAAATACGGAAAAAAATTTAAATGGGATGATAGCGGGACAGAATGGTAAAATACAGGAGAAAATGGGAGGGTTGACAGGTATGGTGTCGCAAATATGACGCGTTGTGAAAACACCATTAAACTGAATTGAATCAACACTGAACTGACTTTTTAGAGCTGCTTGACAGAACTGGTTTCAAGTTTGCATCATTTATTGTATTATGTTTATTTTTGTAAAGCTGCTTTACTCTTACTGTATAAAGCGTGATATAAATAACTTGTCGGGAGGATTGGTCAGACTGATTCGATCACAAATCGAATTTGATTCGGTTCTCGAGTTCAACTCACTGAATCAACGATCCACAGTGATTAACAGCCTGTGGGAAAAAGTCAAAACAAAACAAAACAAAACAAAAAAAAACAATCAAAAACACTACTGTATGACTTCCTAATATATGAAGTATTGTGCACAATCATAAACATCACTTCTATGATAATATTATAGAACTTTTAAGCAAAGACTATAGAATACCCAAGATTTGTCACTCATATAGTTTTGAATGGGGAAAGATGCAAAGCTCATTATGCCTCATTAAGCCCCGCCTTCTTAATGAAAGAGCCAATAGTTGCTAAGTAAAGTCAGCGCGTCACTGCAGCTGCCGTTAGAAGTCCCGGTTGCGATAGAAACAGTCAGTGTTCTGAGACATGCACTCAGTACTGCCCATGCGCACTGACTGATCTAGCCTGAAAAAGAAGCTTTTTAAACGCTATTGGAGCATAAGGAACAATATTTATGAGGCAGATTCCCTTGGTGATTTAAAATCTGAAATTTAATCGTAAGCTTGGTGAACAGTTTTGGAGAATTTTATGTTTCCCCATTCAAAGAAATAGGAGCTGCACTTGCATGCCCGAGAGGCGTTTTAAAGATGGCTGCCAGGTGAAATGACGTTATTTAAGTGAATCATGACAAAGCTAAGACTTTGTTTCATACCTATTTAACCTGCCGGCGTGTTGTCAGTTTCCTCTTTGCTCTGCGATGTATTTTTCACTGCATAAGAACACAATGTGTAGCGTGAGAGAGGCATTGTTTGTCGGACATAGTGGACACAGCAACTAAGGAGGGTGGGTTTTTGAAATGATTTAAAAAAATAGTTTGATTAAATATAATAAATACTCTGCAGACTCAATCAAGATAAATGAAGTAGAATTTATTGGTTTGGTTTTTCAACATCCCACCTAAAACACATCACCAGAACACATAATACTCAAATTTCCTAATGAAGTAACGCAGACTGACGTTAATGCAAGCAAAACTTTCCTGAAGACATTCGAGGCAGATAACAGCACTATCAGAACCGTGCATTACACACAAGTATGCAATCACAAAATGTTCCATGACGCCCAAGTATTCCATCATTGCCAACATATCAGTGCTTTTTGCAGGAACACAAAGTAAAAACCTGATATAAGAAAGAACAAGCTACATTTGCATATAAAGAAAGAACCCCTTTAACAGTACTACTATGGGTTTGAAAATGATCGCCAAACTATCAAACTTCTGCCATTTCCATCCTCAGGTATACCCTGACATTTTCATTGAACTGGTGCTCTGGTTAATGTTTCACTCATCTAACCAATCGTTGAGTGCATGAAATAGTAAACTAGAGTCATGGTAGCAGATGTCATTCCTTACACTGGTAACCATCCAGGAGGTCTTGACTATGAATTATCCGACACTGTGCCAGCGATCCTGATGCCCTTTCCCCTGAGAGCCCAAAACAGCGCTAATGTTGTTCCTACAGATTCCAATTTAACACGGCTATGATGTCATTCCGGGTGATTCTTTTTCAGGTTGTGCTGCTCTAAGATCGCAAAGATATTTATTTATGCATGCCAGACAAGAAGCAAAGAAACCCGGGGCGCTTGAACTGTAAGAGTAACTGTAAGAGTAACAGCAAGTGTAACAGCAAGTGAACCTGGTGAACTTTAGTGATAAACATTATCTGCGTGTTAAATGCAAAACTACAGCGTGGCCCTCAAAGATGCCGTTAATATCATTTCAATACCTAGAGAGATACAGAGATACGAGAGATACAGTGTGCTGTGTTTTGAAACACAATATCAGCTGTGGATGCTTTACTGTTCCTGCCAAAGCGGCGTTCTTACCCACTGTAACAGCCCTGCCGAGCTCATATCAGATTATACCGACTCAGTGGCCTCAAACCAGACAGGACTGGAAAGAAGCAGTTTATTCACTCTGCTCTACAATGGCCCCGAAAAAAGTGAGCTATCCTACACCCAAGACAAAATAAAACAAAACATCTTCCTGTGGCATGACGTGCAACAGCCAAAATGACAAATGAGGCTCGTCGATCGTAAACCGGAGGGATTTTCTTTCTTAAGTGCGTATTGGGTGTAAAGTGTCAAGTACCCTGTAAATCTAAAATTAACCATCACATGCATCGGTACTGCAACCAAATCTTCATATCCATAAGGAAAGACTGAAGGTTTCTCCCATAAGGAAAAAAAAAAAAAAATTAAAGCAGTTAATTAAAAGAAATCTAAACCCAACAATTACCATATCAAAAACATCTTATCTAGAATATCCTGTAAAGTTTTTTTGGTCCTTCCATAAACAAAGGGACTCAATTATGAATTACAAGCTGAATGAATGTTTGTAAAATCATGCCTATGTAAAATTGTTACATTCAATTTAATGTGAATATTTAAATGAATAGTTCACCCAAAAATAAAAATATGATCAAAATATTTTCATCTTCAGGCCATCCAAGATGTAGATGAGTTTGTTGCACCATCACAACAGATTTGGAGAAATTTAGCATTGCTCTTGCTCACCAAAGGATCCTCAGCAGTGAATGGGTGCCGTCAGAATGAAAGTCCAAACAACTGATAAAAACATCACAAGTAAACCACATGACTTCATTCCATCAATTAACATCCTGGGAAGTGAAAAGAAGCATTTGTAAAACTTTAAACTTTCTCCAAATCTGTTCTGATGAATACATCTTGGATAGCCTGAGGGTGTGCACATTTTAAGCAAAAATTCATTTTTTGGTGAACTATCTGACAATATAAATTCACTCTGTTTGTGTTTCATGGACGAGGCTTAATGTATCTGACATACAAACTGACACATCAAGAAACATAATACTCATGTCAGTGGATATTCAATTCTAAACAAAATTAAACACCAGATGTTCACAGCAAAAACAGAAAGAAAACATATTACAGTGTGTGAAGACCCTGCAGAGGCTTTAATAAATCACGTGCGCATGAATGAAGAACAGAACCCTGCTCTTACACAGCCAGGGGAGTGATGCGCAGCCCAGCTGAGCTGCCATCAGCCAATGAGGATGCAGGAAAGAGAGCAGGTGCATGATGATGTTCGTTCAGTCTGACTTCTTGTCTTGTTGAGCGTCACATTTGGCCTGCGTTCAGAGACAGAGCAAAAATAAGTGGAATTTTCAACATCACCAACTGACAGAGATTTGCACAATCCTGTAAGATTTGGCAAGTGATTCTGGGTGGCTGACATGACGTCAGTAAATCTTAGCAGTGTCCTGCATGCTTTATTTTAAGACAATATTTTTACCATCTTGTATAATCATTATGCATGCAGCTGGAACAAGCTTATATCAACTGAGGGACTACACAGAATATGAAAATGAAGGCTAAAGAAGGCAAAAAAAAAGTGGTTAAAAATTGTGAAAATCTTATTCTCAGCACATAAATTAAGTACATTTTCTTTACAAAACTATATATAGACTATTCCTTGATGCAGAGTTGGAAACCTTGCAAAAAATGTGTCTTTTCCCACAAATTTTGTATGTATGCAAACTGCATAAAATCAAAGGCATTTGTAGTAATTATGCAGTTGTTGTGTTTTCAGAAAATTTTGGAATATTTTTTCTTTCACCAAATTTGTCACTACAGAGAAACAGTAATATATAATTTAATAAGAAGGGTTATATTGACCCATTAAGATTTTGCTTACATCTACCTTGTTTGCTATTTTATTAAGAGTTTTCAGAGGTAAATCAAAAACAATTACAATTTTAACAATATTTCAAGTGTGATTTATGAGATTTGTTGTATTTTGAATCTAATCTTTGGATACAAATTCTTTGTAAAAAGTCGGTCATACTGATTTCAAACTAATGGATTCTAGCTCAAAGATGCTAATCAGCACATGGTTATAAGTGTTTTTATTTATATATATATATATATATATATATATATATATATATATATATATATATATATATACACACACACACATACATACACACACACACACACACACACACACATATATATATACATAAGCGTTCAGGACAGCCACCTCCTAATTGCAAGCACCCACTAAATAATGATTTTATATATATTAAGCTTACTGATATTTTAAATATTATTATAGGTTTCAATAGATAAGAGAAAGATGTTAGTAAACATCTAGGTTTTGAATACTTAAATGCTTTTTAAATGTGTTTTTGTGGTTGTGGGACAGCAGTTTGCACATATCCAAAGCAGAAAGCAGTAAGCACCTTGTTGACGTTGTTGCTGTGTGCTAAGCGTGTAACATGTAATAACTGCAGCACGTTCATTAGTCACGGTCTCTTATGAGCTGCTTATTTATATGTAAATAAGAGAAGCTTGTCTATCTGACTCCTACACTCTCTGTCTCACTTACACACACTTGAGAAGACCACCGGTCATAACATTAATGGTTTCAGAGAAAGACGACTGACAGGTGCAAGGACTTTGGGGAAATAAAAGTAAACATAAAACAAAACATTGCTCTCAGTCAATTGAATAAAGAGTGAGCACGGGAATCTCTGCTACTACCATCATCTAGCCACAGAGAGTCGATAACGTGTGTTATCTTACTTAAAGTAAAATATATTTGTAAGGAAATATGCCTCTTCATTATGGTATTGATACAATGGTCCGTATAAATGCAAATAAAAACATTAAACTTCTTTTTGTGCGCATTTAGTAAAACATTGTGTGTCGGATATTGGCGTCTTCTTGATATGGTGATTATGATATTTGAAAACTGACTCTCAGCATTTAACCTTAGCAACAGATTGATGAGGTCATGTCTATAATTACTAACTTTACTTGGTATATTGACATCAGACACTCCAGGAAAGCCTCCGTTTCTTTTAAACACGTTTCCTCATAACGTTCACACTCAACACTCTACAGATGCCAACTGGACGCGTGTCAATGGTGCCAATGTACACTCGCTCTCAATTCTGTTTGTGACACCAAAAATATCTTTGAGATGTGACATTTGCTGGATTTTTTTGCTTTTACCAACACTATGGATCTCACACTCATATAAAGCAAGTGTGAGTTTATAAAATGACTGTACTCAAACAGCAGAGCATAACTTATTTCCACTGAATCCTTATTGTGAATGCATCTTGCACAATATATAAGACAGATAGTACTGTATGTGAACTCTGATTCAGTCTGTAATATTTTTCTGGAGTTCTAACAGTATAACACTGTTATACCTTTAAGCCCTCTTAAAACAGATGCCACAGTAGCCTTAGTGTTCACTAGCGGCATTATAACATTTGCTTTCAAAAAAAAAAACAATGCCACGCTGAGTGGAACAGCTGTCATCAGGGCAGATTGGAAACTGAAATGCAGAACATTTAAATGTGGTTTAAGAAGGTAACATTTATTAATTTCTCAGATGTTTTTAACCAATAAATGTGCATTTGATGTATTGATTTATTTTTTTTTTTTTTTAGGTATTGATTTGTGTTTTATGGGAAGTGAACCCATGCCCATGCCTTCGAGCCACAGAAATGATACATGAGCTACAGGTAAATTTTATAAATTTGATATGTTCTTTTGATGACTTCTGAGGAAACGACCTCAGTTTCAAAACATAATGAACTATCTATCTGGGCACCATTTTAGGTATTACAACCATTAGCTGTCATAACCAATTGAATGAAATATTAATTTAAGAATGTTTAAAAAAAAAATCCATTTATATTAATTAATAATTTATATTAATAGTTAATAATACCAAGATTTAAAAAAAAACAAAAAAAAAAAAACAATACAGTCAGGCAAAACAAAAAATATTTTCAATATTTTAAGCTAGTTTAAAAAAAGAGATTTCATAATTAAACATAATTTGAAAATTTATTTTCAGGCAGTGCTAAAACCACTTGCTGGCAACCCGCCAAAATAAAAGCTTCCTTTTTTTAAATGTAAAAATGCTGAAAATCCACATAACATAAAAATGTAATTGAAAATATGAAAATGTGAATATTAGCATTATACTTTTTAAGTGTAGTATAAATTAAGTGTACTTTTTTTAATAATCATTTTTCATTTTTATTATTTTTTTTATTTATGTATTTACTTTAAATATAATACTATAATCAAACTTTATTTTATATATACACCTACAGTATATATGTACCTACAGTATATACCTATACGAATACCTTTACATTAATGTAAAATGCCATGCTGGGACTTCTATGTACACTTTTGAGTGAAGATGTAAGCAAACCAGTGAAATGATTCATTGAAAAGAACGAATTCGCTGCAATGAATAAGACTTCAACTCGATTGGTATTTATGCATATGAGGTTTAGAATAAGAAATAGAATAAATGTTTAACCAGAGACCCACATACTTGAGATGCTACCGAACTCAATAATCTTTCTGAACTCATTAAGTTAGAAGGCAGCAGTCTTTGTAGACAGCAAGGCAGCGCATTAAGGTCTGGAGGAGAGCTAGGATGTGAAAGATGTTAGCGGTGTGACACTAGTGAGCTCTGACCTGCAGTCTGCCATGTTCCTCCAGCAGACGGTCGTACTCTGCTGTGAGGTTCTCAGCCTGCTTCTTCATGGCCTTCACATCGCTGTCTGACTTCTGAAGAGCTGCACACACAATCAAGAGTCAATACAAGAGTCAGAGATCTAGACCTTTTCTGCAGGTCTACAAATTTTCCAGACAGAGTCAGACTTTTGAATTTTACTGGAAAGTCTGGTCCACTTTGCAGCATAGTCTTCCAAATACTGTCCACTTAGACCAGAAGAGGCCATGGGATATATACAGACATAATAAGCTGTGCTGCTTAATGTTTTTGTGAAAACCATGATACATTTTTTGATGAATAGAAAGTTCAAAAGAACAGCATTTATTTGAAAAATATTTATTTATTTTATTAATATTAATTTATTTTAAATGCATTCTTGATCAATCCCTTTCCTGTAAAATTTGCTTAAACATGCAGTGTACTGTGGGCAGGGTAATAAAACTAACAGGGTAATAAAAGTAATGGTTAAAAAAAAAAAAAAAAAATTACTGAACCCAATCTGCTGAAAGAAAGTGTATAATTATTTACATGACATTAAATGGGCTGAAAACTCTTATTAAAATAATAACTCCAAGCTCACTTATTGTTTTGTGCACTACGATTAAAATGTGCTTTGGTACAAGATGACCCAATGGAGACTTCAGTTTGGGGGTCATCAAAGGGTCACAAACCCCTTAGCACTGTCTAAACACAGTGTACATGTGAAAGGAGGCGTGGGAATCGATCTGACTAAGCTCATTCTTTTGTAAGTAGCCTAGTTCTGCTGAGGTCATCTTGTGTTGCTCACTGTAGGTCATTTTTTTTTGGACCCAGGTCTGACAACATTAAATAAAGCAAGGATGCATTAAACTGAGCAAAAGTTACAGTAAAGACAATCACAATGGTAATTTTTTTTTTTTTGAACATTCTGTTCAGCAAAGAATCCTGAAAAAAAATGTATCACAGTTTCCACAAAAATACTAAGCAGCAGTGATTTCTAAAGGATCATGTGACACTAAGACTGGAGGGCAAATCCAGCATTATGGATGTGACATTTTGTGTTACGGATGTGACATATAAATGCTTAGAGAATGTATGTGTTACCAATATACCAAACCATCTGTTAAGATGTTAATAAACCCTTGTTGATGGAGTCTAAACATCAGTCTATGCACGAGTTTTGTTAAAAAGGGAAATAATCATGATTTATGGATGTGACAAAAAAGGACACCATTTTTGAGAGACTACATACTTTGTAGGATTTCTGCAAATTAAAATGCACAAACCAGACGCAATAATACCCAACAAATAGAGAAGCGATGACTCTTCAGAGAACATATAATTGTTACTTTATTTTAATTTTGATGCGTCTATTTATGAGGAATATGTACTGTTATGGATGTGACAAGCCTGAAAATCTGTGCTATCAGTATAGTAAAAACCTTTGGTAAAAACTTAAATCCCATTTAAAAAAAAAAATTCCCATGCCAACTTGCCTGATCCAATCAAATAATTAAACTAATTCTAATAATCGTCATTTAAAAAAAAAAATGCCTAAATTTCAGCCATTAATGTTCACCAAGAGGCTGCGCAATCACAGGCATGCATACAGCAGCTTTGTGTTTTCTTTTTTTTGTGAAATACATTACCAGGGAGTGGTTCAGTGTATGAGTGTTTCAGAGTCATTCAGTACCTTTCTTTGTTGCGTCAAGTTCATCCTTCAGTTTCCTGACCTCTTCTGTCAGATTTTTCTTATCCTCCTCCACACCACCCTTGGCCTTCCCACCCACTTCAGGCACTTCAACGCCCGCTTCACGCAGTTTCTGATGAAAAACAGTAAGTGTTTTTGTTAGTCATATCATGAGCTAATCAGATATTTCTTCCCAGAGGGTATCAAGAGGTTGTAAGACATATGATAAAACACTCTGTGTCAACATAGTCAAAATTGGTTATTTTTTTTTAATACATGTTATCGAGCGTGATTCTTTCTAGACTTAATCAATTCCCAATAACTAAAATCAAGTTCCATCCTGCTTTTTCAAATATTTTCAGTTCATCAAGTTTCAGGGGTGCAATGGGTTGCAAACAGGATGTTTTTAGGACAAGGATGTTGTTGGAAGACTTGCAAAAATTTTTTACCAAAAACTTAAACCACTGTTACATAAGGACACGATCTTCACAGTTTCACAAGCAAATTATTAACATAATTGGTTGCAGAAAAAAACAAACAAAAAAAAAAAAAGTCCTCTGTTTTCCAGGGATTGGTAAAATGATGGTAAAATCAGGTTGATCAATGATCTCCATCTTAGCAGATCCAGTTAGTGAGCAACCATCAAGTGTAGCCGCTCACATCTGACCGACCCACTTCACATACAAACAAATCTTCTCATAAAAACAATCTCCAGAAAGATTTTAACCTGTAGATTTACTAAATACAAGAACACTACAGAATAACTGGTGTGATCAACAACAACATATGCATCCCTTTAACAGAAAAAAAAAAATCATTGATTCAGCTATTCAAAAGCTGCTTATTTATATACTAAATGTACATTTTGTCAAAAACATCAAGTCCTGAGACTAAGATCTCATCAATATTTGTGTTTTCTGCTAAAATGTACTATGATTAATCACAATAAAACTGAATTCATGGGGTCATTAGCGATAACGTTCTGAAACGTCAGTAACAGTCATGGCTAACTCAACGGTCTGCTTGTAGACATTCTGTACTCGTTGTTCTGCTTACAAATTAACACATAACGGCACGAGGAGCACTGTGGTAAGGCCGCCAAGGGTCATGGAAGTCTCTTGTACGTGAAAGGAGTTCCTGTGCATGTTCCACAAATCGTTAAAACCTGACTAAGTGAATATTTTAATGCTAAACCACTCAAGGTATGCAGCCCGAGGCACACGGACAGTCTTAAATGAGCCCTTTGAAAACGTGGACATGTGAACAATTACAGGGGAGTGTTTTAGTTCATGTCAAACAAGGGGAAGATGTTTTCTGGCCCTGGGGATCAACTAGATCTGGGTCAGATGTTTCGGATGATGTTTCCTGCAGATATATTAAAAGAGAGTTAAAGTACAACTGAAGTATTAGTATTTCTGAAGTATTAGAAAATTAGAAATTCTCTTAAATGGGACGTAGAGGACAGTGAAGATGCAAGCTGTGTCAACATCTTCATTTAGGAAACTGCAGAGTTTTTTTTAAAAAATCCTTAAACTTTATATTTAGAAGCAAGAGTAATCATATGCAGCTTCCTGTGAATGAGAGATGAAAGTCATAATAAACAATTTCATAATAAATTAGATAAATTTATATAATATAAATATAAATGATAATCATAATAAGAATGAAAATTAAAATAAAGCTGAACACAAGGAGCAACATTTTATATTTCTCTGTAACCTTAATAGCTGGACTTTCTACAGTCATAAATTGTTGTAGACCTACACTGTCGTTCAAAAGTTTGGGATAAGTAAGATTTTTTTTTTAAAGAAGTCTTTTCTGCTCATCAAGGCTGCGTTTATTTGATTAAAAATACAAAAAACTGTAATATTGTAAAATATTATTGCAATTTAAAACAGTGCTTTTCTATTTCAATATGCTTAAAAATATAATTTATTCCTGTGATGCAAAGCTGAAAAAAAAACAAAAAACAAACCAAAACAAACAAACGAAAAAAAAAAAAAACAGCATTTACTTAATATATATATATTTTTTTGTAACAATATACACTACTATTTAAAAGTTTGGGGTCAGTACATTTTTTTTTAGTTCTTTCTTTGTTTGAAAGAAATTAATAGTTTTATTCAGCAAGGATGTGTAAAATTGATAAAAAGTGATAGTAAAGACTTATATTGTTAAAAAAAATGATTTCTATTTTGAATGAACACTGTTCTTTTTACCTTTTTATTCATCAATGAAACCTAAAAAAAAAAAGTATCAGGTTCCAAAAAAAAAAAAAAAAAAAAAAAAGTATTAAGCAGCACAACTGTTTCCAACATTGATAAATAATCAGCATATTAGAGTGATTTCTGAAGGATCGTGTGACACTGAAGACTGGAGTAATGATGCTGAAAATTCAGCATTTCATCACAGGAATAAATTATATTTTAAAGTAGATTAAAACGGAAAACAGTTATTTTAAATTGCAACAATATTTCATAATTTTTTTTTCTGTATTTTTGATCAAATAAATGGAACTTTGATGAGTATAAGAGACTTCTTTCAAACACATTAAAAATCTGATTCCAAACTTTTGAACGGCAGTGTACATTTACTTATATTTCAAATAAATAAATAATTAAATAAATACTAAAATGTGAATAATGCACAGTAAAAAAAAAAAATTATGAAATGGCAGAGTGCATTACTATTTTTAATAACTGAAATAATTTATTTTATTTATTTATTCAATGTAGCCCTTGGCATGATAGTCATATTTCTATAGATGTAAGTTACAGATACTTTCTTCTCATTTTAATTGATAACAGACAAAAATAGAAAGTATTGTACCAAGGCACAATATTGAATCAATAACAGAATTAATAATAGAAGAATTAGCACCATCATCATCATTATCACTATTAAGAATTATTATTATTATTATTATTAAAATTTACAAAACCTCAATTTATTAATCATAACTTATTATAACAGCTATTATTAATTAATGTTTATTTATTAAATCATTATTTTATTATTATTAATTTATTAACAATAAATAAATGAATTAATGCATGCACTATGCAGACATACTGTAACTTTCACAATGCACACCTCCCTCTCAAGTTTATCTAGATCATTTATGGGAACTAATCTGCAATAGTAAGTCATTCAGAAATTTTCACATTTATGACGCCACAATCAAAAGCACATGACATTACGATACGTGGAGGTTAGTCAGTCATAATGAAGGTCAATCGTCTATACAGTAAAACCTTAACGGTACAATAGTAAAAACAGCCAGCTAAATTCCCTCAGAAAAGGTGGAAAATTGTTAAAATGAATTAAAATAAAACCTTGATTATCATTATAAGTGGAACTGCTAAAAAGTAAAATACTCAAAAAATGGAAAACGACCCATTCCAACCACCAAATCCTCACAAAATGATCACTGCTTTATTACCGAAGGATCCGTCTTGGCTAATTGCGTTATAAATTATTAAAAAAACAATTTCACATAACTAATAGCTGCAATAGAAATACATTTTCTGAAGCACAGCTTTCATAATCTCAAAAAGCAAAATTCATAATCTCATTCACACTTGATTAAACGTGAGAGAGAACATGAACAGCGATCAGACATCAACACAGGCCCGTTAGGGGGTCTTGTGCTGTTCTCACCTCGTCCCCTCACAGTACGACCCTATTAGCATCTACACATGGATCATGCACTCACATCTATCAATAATAACTGCAGCCGGTCAGGTCATCTCACCCTGTTCAAGGACACACGTCCTGTACAGACACTTTAAGAACAGAGCTGCAAAACGCTGTGTGGGGGAGATTTACAGTGTCAAACTTCATTTACTAAATTGAAATATTCCACCATCTGTCATTCAGTACGGCTTGTAGTCTTGTTTATGGCTTGCTCTGTGCTGTTACAACAACATTTGACAGACATGACATGAATTATGGCGGTGTGTGTGTGTGTGTGTGTGAGATATAACCCACGTGTGGTGTGCTTCTGCATGGGGTGACAGCATGCAAAGATCAATGCAGTGACTTACTGCACGTCAGCACTGTAATTGAGCCACGCAGTGCTGATCTATCCCAGCATTGTCCACGCTCAGGCATCTACATGCTACATGGGCTAAAGACAATAACACAGCATGTGATAGCCGTCTGCAGGGCTTTTAATAACTAACTAGACGTGCAAAGAAATAACAGTCTTTGCGAACGTCATACTTTATGCGAGACGTTTCGCCAATGTCATAATAGTTGGTGCATGCCCTTTTTTTCTTGACTACAAGAATCATGGGCATAGATATGGGGAAGTGTAAAAGCAGCTATATATATATGCGCAAGGAACACCAGATCATTGACAGTGTGTCAATAAGTGTAAAACAAAAGACCAATTACAATTTGTTATGCAAATAAGTGCAAATATATACTTAAATATTAACAGTAATATTTATAAATACCACAAAAAAAATTACAATCTTTTGGAAAAAACAAACAAAAAAAATTAGAAATATTAATATAAAAATATTATTATATATGGAAAAAGTTTAAGCTGAAGTACTAAAAATTAAAGCTATATAGAATTTAAAATGGCAAAAACACATAAATATTAATAATTCTAAATAATTCTAAATATTATTAAATACTATTTTAGATTATAAACAATATTACTAATTATGCTCATCTGCATTAAATATTAAAAAATGCCACTAGATAATAACTAGACTGAGCTAAGAATAATGCTAGTTAAATTCTACTAGTTAGCACAAAATAAAATGAAAACTAAATCAACTGAATAAAATAAAATAAAATAAAATAAAAAATAAGCTGAAAAAATAAATATTGAGATTGAAAAACAGAATATCTTAATATTAAGAGTAATATCAATAAATACCACAATAACTTTAACTAAAAAAAACAAAAAAAACAAAACAAAAAAAAACACAGACACACATTAAAAGAAAAACAGAAATACTGCAGAAATACAGCTATAAAATTTTAGCTAAAGTACTAAAAATTCTTACAAAAATTTTTTTTAAAGCAATATAGAATTTAAAATGAAAAAGCACATAAAACTTAAACTAATATTAAAAATAAAACTGGAATTATAAAATTTTATATAGTATAGGCTATAAATAACGATATCGATAACTAGACTGTGCTGCGAGTAAAGCTAGTTAAATTATACTAGTTAGTGCATTACTTTGGAAGACCTAAAACTTTATAACTCAAAATAAAATAAAAACTAAATAAACTGAATAATACAATAAAATAATACAATAAAATAAAACAAAATAAAAATGAAAAAATGATTGTTTAAGCTGAAATAATAAACTGGAAATATTAAGATATTGAGAAATAGAATATCTTTATATTAAGAGTAATAATAAATACCACAAGAAAACTTTAACTCCAAAAAGCAAAAAAACAAAAAACAAAACAAAACAAAACAGCCTTGACAGCTAATGGAAATAAAGTTTAAGCCGAATTACTAAAATGTCTAAAATTAAAACAAAAAATTAAAGCTATATAGAATTTAAAATGACAAAATAACATAACAAAATTACTAAAATATACTACAATAAGAAGATAAAACTGGAATTATAAATATTAATATATTATAGGCTATAAATATTAATAAATACTTATTATAATATATGTATATTATATATAATAATAATAATAATAATATTATATATATATATATATATATATATATATATACACACACACACACACACACACACACACACACACACATATATACACATATAAAATAATAAAAACGATTGCTGAAATGAAGCTGAAACAATAAACTTGAAATTAAACAGAAATAAGAATTAAATTATCCAAAAAAATCCAAACTATAATAATGCTGTGTTGAACATGCCATGAAGGGAAGTGGGAAATTTGCAAGCAAGTATAATGCTTGCAAACTAACAACAGAACATGCAAGACTACAAGTATATATCATACTAAGCTTGAAATGAGTCTTACTGTTAACCAGTTCAGTCTGAATTACCAGCAGAAGCTTAATACTCAGGGTTAGAGGTTTAGAACAAACCCTAGCCAGAATGCTTGAGAAACATCCATACAGTGCTGTAATAATAACTAATCATTGACACAGCCATAAATGAGTTGATGTCAAGGCTGCCACGAGCAGACGTGTCATCGGAGCGTCATCGTATGAATTCTACTCTAACGGCAAGAACTAGCACTCTACTTTCTCCTTTCACTGGTTTTGAAAAGGCCTGTCAACGTGGAACTGATCTATTGAACTGTGGTTCCGCTCCACTTTGTTTATCAGTTATTTAACAGATGGTAATTATACAAAGTAGTTGGCAATTCCCTTGAATTACCCTGGAAGTCCGCTGGACGCAAATGGGTTTAAGTGTCTCAAGAGCACAATGATGAAAGCTCATCACCACCTATACAGTTTCAGTTATCAGCCACTAATGAGATCAACAATGCCTTCCTGATATGTAATACTATAACGTCTAGAACAGTCAAAATATTTGACTATTTATATTCCCAATTTCCTAAATATATCCCTACACTTTTTTATAAAAATTAATAGAAATTTATTAATTTGAAAATATATTTATAAAAACTATTGTTATCATAAATATGTACATACATACCTACTAGGTTTGCACAATAATCGATTTTCTAATCGCAAATACAATTACAGATGCCACAATTATGCAATCGTTCAAAGGCACAATTACAAAAACAAATCTGCTTGCTTAAGATGTGGAGGTGGGTGTGTTTTTCCGACAGGTTATCTTAAGGTTATCTAAGGTTATCTTTTTTTTTTTCTTCATTGTTTTAAATGTTTAAGTTTAAAGAAGAAACTATATATAAAAAGGTGGCATGCAGTGCTTCAAACAATGGTATTACAATTTCAAGGGAATAATCGACAATTATGATTTGTCATAATCGTGCAGCCCTAATACCTACTGTTCAAATGTTTTGGGGTGAGCATTTTTATTTTATTTTTTTTTTTTTACTACTTTTATTCATCATGGGCAAATTAAATTTTACATTGTTTTTAAAATTAATTATAAAAAAATGTTTCTTGAGTATGGGAAGTAATTATTCTAAATGGCAATATTTCATAATATTACTGTTCGTACTGTATTTTTGATTAAATAAATGCAGATCAAATACAAATTTATTTATTTTAAAATATTTTATAAAAACTATTCTCATCATAAATATGTATATGTCCACCGTTCAAGTGTTTTGGGCCAGATTTGTATGTATGCATATATTTGTTTACTTTTTAATTATGAATACTTTGAATACTTTTATTCATTATGGACACACTCAATTTAACATTGTTTTCTGATAATAAATAAATGTTTCTTGAGTATGGAAAGTTATTATTTTAAATGGTAATATTTCATAATATTACTGTCTTTACTGTATTTTTGTCAAATAAATTAAGATCAAATAGAAATGTATTAATTTAAAAATATTTGATAACTTTTCTCATCATAAATATGTACATACTGTATGTACATATATATCTACTCTTTAAAAGTTTGGGGTCAGCTTTGTTTTTTTTAATACTTTGAATACTTTTATTCATCATGGACACACTCAATTTTACATTGTTTTCATTGGTAACAAAAATGTCTTAATGAAAAGTAATCCTATTAAATTGTAATATTTCATAATATTACTGTATTTACTGTTTTGATAAAAATAAATGAAGATCAAATATAAATATATTAATTTAAAAATATTTAATAAATACTATTCTCATCATAAATATGCAAATCTGTACATATATTTTGTTTGGGGTCAGTTTTTATTTAAATCACTTATTTATTTATTTATAATAAAAATGTTTAAGTATGGAAAGTAATTATGTTAAATTGTAGTAATATTTCACAGTATTACTGTTTTCACTGTATTTTCGATCAAATAAATGCAGATCAAATATAAATTTATTCATTTTAAATACTTGATAAAAACTATTCTCATCATAAATAAGCACATATGTTCAAATGTTTGGGCTCAGTGATTATTTTATTTAAGTTTATGTTAAATTGTAATATTTCCTAATATTACTGTATTTACTGTGTTTTTGATCAAATAAATGCAGATCAAGCAGAAATGTATTAATTAAAAAAATGATAAAAATATTCTCATTATAAACATGCATATATTTACATATATTCATATGTTTTTATTTTATTTTATTTTATTTATTTATTTTTTTAATACTTTGAAAACGTTTATTCATCATGGATAAATTTTACAATGCTTTCACACATTAATAAAAAAACACTTCTAGAATATGGAAAGTAATCATTTTAATAGATATTAATTTAAACTGTAGTGCTATTTCACAATATTACTGTTTTTACTGTATTTTTGATCGAATAAAATGCAGCCTTGGTGGGCATGACAGACTTCTTTTTAAAAAACATTTTAAAATCTTACCAAACTCAAACAAAAAAGCTGAATAAAAAAAAAATAATTAAAAAAAAAATCAAATATTAATATACATTTCATTTTTAGGTCCTTGGGTCCAAAGGCTTTGCCATTTTCTAGCCATTTATATTTCTTACCACAAAAAAGGTCACTAAGCACCTGGCTGGTTACATAACATTTCAAGTAACACTAAGGAGAATATCAAGTGCTACTTTTGGACGCTTCCAAATAGCCTGTGAAGTCTAGAGCTAGACATAAGGTGAAACTCTGCCCTCTAGAGGTGAAGTGTGAAGTCTGCAGCACTATGATACTGATAGACAATGTTTCTCTGAGGACTGATTGATGGAGAACATTTACCAAACCAGAATGACTCACGTGATGTTAAACAATTACTAAAGAAGTGCATGTAGGATCACAACTAAATCACAAACATGCTAGCAATCATTCAAGAATAAATAATCTCAAAATGACAATTCTGTCCTCATTTAGTCATTCTCATGTCTTTCCAACACGATAATTTATTGATTTGAATTAGGTCACTAGAGCAGCTTACCAACTTCCTCTTTTGTGTTAGTCTTACACATTCACATTCACATGAGGGTGAGCAAACAATGAGAGAATATTAATTTTTAGGTGAACAGTTTCTAAGTACAGCACATTCATCACAGTCTCCAGTGAAACTGTCCCACCCGCACATTCCTGCAGTTACAGCACTGGTCATTAACCAGGTACCAAGGAAAAGTTACCCCTCCTTAGAAACCTGTATGGTCATGAAAAAGCTTTACTTGTAGACAGGCATTTTCATGCATGACTCTCTCACCTCCTGCAGTTTCTCATTTTCCTCCATGTACTTCTTTGCAGCATCATTTGCTCCCTCCGCCTGCTTTTTAAAGGCTTCATTAGAGGCCATCAGTGTTGCCTGCTGAGACAGCAGTGTGGCCAGACGTCTCAACAGCCTGGAGGAAAAAAAAACAAAACAACAAGAACTCATCAGACACAAGTCCATTTACTAAACAGTCAATGTGTATCTGATCATTACGGCTCACCGCAGCAGCCTACGTTGTGATTCTGCATTGTACCAACAGATTTTGGCATAATCAGTGGTGCTTGCAAAAGCAGCAATCTCTGCTACTATTATCTGAACAAACCCCTAAATCTAAACACTGAACATCATTGCGTAACTCGTCCCACACATTTGTTCTCCAGTGCATAATGTTACAAAGAAAATTATATTTTAAACAAATGCTGTTCTTTTAAACTTTTTATTCATTAAAGAATCCTGAAAAAAGTAACCGATTCCACAAAATTGAGAAAGCCAACTTACTGAAATGCTACTTAAACTTATTATTATTCTTTCTCTTCTTCTTCTTCTGAGACTAAAATTTCTGACTGTATCTCCTCCCTTGAGACTCAATCAAATCTATCTATGCCTAGCAACCAGAATCATGCTAGTAACTTGCTAATCATGCTAATGTAATATTTGTAATATTTTGTTCTCCAGACATGAATGATACCTCAAATCGTGTGGCTTGTTTAGAAGATGTGTGCTGTTAGCTTTTCTACACTTTTGGACAAAACAAGTTAGGGGTGGGGGTGAGAAGATCTCACATCCACCTTATTTTTCAGTGCAAACTAGTACAAATAGCTGCACCCACTCTTATGGGGAAAATAAGGTGGATACAGATTTAGGGTCCCTTTTGACCACATACTGTAGCAAACCTACCTGTACTGCTTTATGAAGTTATTAAACAAACAAAACAAGTAAATATTAAACAATTTTAACACTTATTTTACATTTTTTTTTAAACCCCTTAACCGTCACCGGGTCACCTTAACTATATCACAATTAAATCCTAATTTAATCATGACAAACTTACTCCTAAATAGATATTCTACTACTTACAAATTATGTAGGAACAGTAACAGATTAACATTACAGGAGGCTTTAACTGTATAGTAATTTTGGATTAAAAACTATTTTGTAAAATATTTATTTTATATTAAAAAAAAAAAGCACAGCACATTTTCTTTACAGTGAATTTAAACGTGAATTTAGGCTGCATTTATTTGATTAAATATATAGAAAAAACGGTAATGTTATGAAAATTATTATAATTTAAAATATAATGGTTTTCTATTTTAATATACTTTAAAATATAATTTATTTCTGTGATGTAAAGCTGAATTTTCCAGTCGTCAGTGTGACATAATACTTCAAAAATCATGTGAATATGTTTATTTATTATCAATGTTGGAAACGTTTTTTTTTAAACCAAGTATTTTTTAAACCTGTGATACTTTTTTCAGGATTCTTTGATTAATAAAAAGTTAAAAAGAATTTATTCAAAATAGAAATCTTTTCTAATAATATATACATTTACTATCACTTTATATAAATTTAACACATCCTTGCTGAATTAAAGTATTCATTTAAAAAAAAAAGAAAAAGAAAATTACTGACACCAAACTTTTGAAAAGCAGTGCATAATGTTACAAAGAAAATTATATTTTAAACAAATGCTGTTCTTTTAAACTTTTTATTCATTAAAGAATCCTGAAAAAAGTAACCGATTCCACAAAATTGAGAAAGCCAACTTACTGAAATGCTACTTAAACTTATTATTATTCTTTCTCTTCTTCTTCTTCTGAGACTAAAATTTCTGACTGTATCTCCTCCCTTGAGACTCAATCAAATCTATCTATGCCTAGCAACCAGAATCATGCTAATCACGCTAGCAACATGCTAACAACTTGCTAATCATGCTAGCAATTTGCTCTTCATGCTAACAACTTGCTAAACATGCTAGAAACTTGCTAGAAACATGCTAACAACTTGCTAATTATACTAGAAACAAGCTAGCAACATGCTAATCATGTTAAAAACATGCTACCAACCTGTTAATCATGCTAGCAACCTGCAAGCAAACCTGCTAATCATGTCAGAAACATGCTACCAGAAACATGTTAACAACATGTTAACAACTTGCTAATAATGTTAGAAACATGCTAGTAACTTCTTAATCATGCAAGAAACATGCTAGCAACTTGCTAATCATGCTAGAAACATGTTAGCCACATGCTAACAAATCACACTAGCAACATGCTAGCAACTTGGTAATCATGCTAACAACTTGCTAAACATGCTAACAACTTGCTAGAAACATGCTAACAACTTGCTAATCATGCTAGAAACATGTTAGCAACATGCTAACAACTTGCTAATCATGCTAGAAACATGTTAAAAACTTGCTAACAACATGCTTTATCATCTGACTATTTCTATCTATCTATCTATCTATCTATCTATCTATCTCTGACAGAATCTCTTGACTTACAATCTACAACTAGACGGATGTACTGTTACTTCCACTACAGTCAAAAGCCTGGGTGTTATATTAGACAGCAACTTGTCTTTTGAAAATCATATTTCTCATGTTACAAAAACAGCACTCTTCCGTTTTAGAAACACTGCCAAGCTGCGAAACGTTACCTGTTTCTGATGCAGAAAAGCTAGTTCATGCATTCATGACCTCTAGACTGGACTATTGTAATGCACTACTAGGTGGTTGTGCTGCATCTTCAGTAAACAAGCTACAGTTAGTCCAAAATGCAGCTGCTAGAGTCCTTACCACGTCAAGAAAATATGATCATATTACCCCAGTTTTAAAGTCTCTGCACTGGCTACCTATTAGGTTCCGCATCAGCTACAAAATAGTACTTCTTACCTATAAGGCACTTAATGGGTTAGCTCCTGCGTACGTAACTAGTCTTCTACCACGCTACAATCCATCACGCTCCCTAAGGTCGCAAAACTCTGGACTGTTGGTAGTACCTAGGATAGCAAAGTCCACTAAAGGAGGTACAGCTTTTTTGCATTTGGCTCCCAAACTCTGGAATAGCCTTCCAGATAATGTTTGGGGTTTAGACACACTCTCTCTGTTTAAATCTAGAATAAAGAGTCATCTTTTTAGCAAAGCAAAGCACAAATAATGCATCTCATAAACTTTTCCTGCAGTTATATCTGATCAAATGTTCATTATTAATCTTTTAGCTCTGGTTGAACAAATCTTTCTTTGCTTGGTTTGAACAGCAGCTACGCTAATTATGTTCCTATTTGTTCTCTGTTTCTGCCATGGGATTGACTTCCTGTGGTAATGAGGAATTTCATAAGCTCCAGTCTGGATCCAGAACACTTAAGAAGAGATGATGCCAACCCCTCAGAGGACTTCAGATGATGCAAACCCTGAAACAACATATAGCACTACCGAATTGTGCTACTAATTTATGGTGTTCTTTCTCTGTTTGATTACGTCATTAATTGATCTTTAATATGTACATCAACTTGACATCAGCACTAGCAAGCTACTACTACATATATTGTAAAAACGTTAATTTGGTGTAAAGTTACTTTGCAACGATATGCATCGTAAAAAGGGCTATACAAATAAATTTGAATTGAATTGAACTGAACTGTATTGCCTTCAAAACATTCAAACTCTAACCTATTAAAACTTTAAACTTCAAACTATTTCTGACTGAAAACCATTAAACTTAAAACTTTTTAAAACTTCTAAACTTCTTAAAACTTTCTGGTCCGGCTTTTTCAAGCCAACTTAAAGTTTGTCTTGATTAACTTTATCTAGTTTTAAATTGTAATAGTATTTCACAATATTACTGTTTTTTTCTGTATTTTTTAACACATTTTGACCACAGCCAAAAAATACAAAAAATAAAAATCTTACTAATCCTGAACTTCTTAACGGCAGTGTGTTTAAATATATAATCATGAAGTTCAGAGTATGAGCACACTGCCACATATATCTTCATTTGAATAACATGTTCATTTTCACATGCAAATCTGAAAGGGAGGAGTCAAATCTGAGCATACACGCCTTTATGATTTTTATAAATTGGACTGCAGGAATAGCATCTCTCTAAATGATCGGAGATTGGGTTACTTAACATCACTTAAGAAGCATGCGTAACACTTCTAGGAAACGCTGTGTGCATTAATCACCATCAGAAGACAACACAACAAAAATCTGCATAAACAAATGAGTAACTACCGCTCAACCATAAGCAAATATCACATGGTTTTTGCCAGCCTAAAGCCAGAGTACAGCTTTAAGCTACTCTCCTCACTTTACACAGTCTGTCGTCTACAATTTCACAGAGCCAGAAGAGCTGAAAGACGCAGGCCGAGGATATCTGAACAGTGAGCTTGAATGTTAGGCTAAAGGCGGCTTGCATCACCTTCATGTCAGTGTCCACGTGTCAAAGGGTTCAAAATTTCATAAAGGCTGTTGTGACCAAAGACAGAATGCAGTTGGTTTTAACAAAGGGCAGCCACAACTTGCATAAATGCAAGAGAAGCCCACACTTTGGTCAAACGATCTGTATGAGACAAGGTGATCTGAGATGACCTACAGCAGATTCACTTTAACCTATCCTGAACTTTAAATCTGCCAAATATGAGACAAACAAGTCATTTTTTTCTTGGTGCAAGTCCTTATATAGTACAGACATGTTAACTCAAAAACAAAACAATAATAATTTTAAAAATTGTATATTTTCACTGCAATAAAAAAAAAAATCATTCAAAAATTAAATGCAATACAACAAATACTGCATATATTAATTGTGAATAAATACTTCACACACACACACACAAAAACATTTTTATTACCATGAAAATAATGCTACAAAATTCATGGTCTTAAACATAGGCTTCACTTTCAGCAGGCAAACTGCTGTTGTTGGTGAAATATGACTTTTCTTAATATAATGTATGAGATTTAAAAAAAAAAAGAATATTTTGCAATAAAAAACATGTTTCATGAATTTGTGTTGATATTCAAGTGCTGATTATTAGTTTTTCCAATGATGTAAACTGTAGATAATATTAGAATCAATAAAGCCAGAAAAGAAAAAGGAAAGAAAATAAACCAAATAATTATAATATTAGATGCGTGTGTATAAAATGTTGAAAAGAAAAGAGAAAAAAAAAAAACATTAGAAGATATCAGACAACATATCTTGAAAATTTTTTATTATTATTATTTTTTTTTTAAATCTAACTAAATATTGTCAGGTGCCAGTAGACAAAGACAAACAGACTTGATTCAATATATATTCTCTAAAAACAAGTTATTTTTTGCAATGTTTGCCATTGTCTTGCATTAATCACTGAACTATACATTGGAAATGCCCACACAGCTACTGCACGCTAACACGCCTGTAGCACATGTCAAACCGTCATGTGCTGCTTCAGTCACCTTTGTGGCATCTGTGCATTTGCTGGCAAGGTGGAACAGGTCCATTTTGTAACAAGAGTCATGGCCTTTTGGTCAGTGAGAATGCCATGAACACAGGCTAAATATAATACCCTTCACCAGTTGCTTGATCACATGTCCTGCAGCTGTCCGCGTGATTACGAAAACGACACTCAAGCCCGGCAGTCAAGGGAAGTACTATCACTAATGGATGTAGTAGTCATCCGGCAGGATATAAATAACCTGCCATTCAGAGAAAATATGGTGAAACCCCTGTAAGGAAAAACTATGCAGAGCTGGGAGACTCTCAGATGTTACGTATAGAGCACAACAACATACCGGCCAATGGCGATGCGAGATGTTAAGTACCCATGGATGAGGTTTGTGAATGGAAACATTGTGGGGGACCCCCAACCGGCTCAACATTAGATTCTTTCCATGTCTACCGTAATATAATGACATATTCTGCTCTCTGTCTGCCCCACACGTACACAACTCATTCACCTTCCATGACTATAAATAAAGACACGGTCTCCAATAAGCTGGGGATGTGAGATAAATCTGTGCGAGACAAATTAGGAAACTAACTGGCATGACAGGCAAGTAATTTATACAAACAGAACATTAAAGGGATAATTCACCCAAAAATTAAAAATCTGTCATTAATTACTCACCCTCATGTCGACCTCATGAAGACCTTCGCTCATCTTCAGAACACAAATTAAGATATTTTTGAAATCCAAAAGCTTTCTGACCCTGCATAGACAGCAATGCAACTGAAACGTTCAAGGCCCAGAAAGGTAAGGACACCGTTAAAATAGTCCGGACTGAAAGGGAAGAGAAGTCGTTGCTCTTGTTTTCTTTGCACATTAAAAGTATTCTCGTAGTTTCATAAAATTACTGTTGAACCTCTGATGTCACACACACTAATTTCAGGGTTCCTACACATTTTCCATTTCAAAATTTCATACTTTTCCAAAAGACCAAATTTAACATAAATAGTTCATAGAGAATTATTTTCAGCTTTATATTTGGTATAAAGTACAGTAATTTGTACATATTTGTACACATCTGTAGTTATTTTTAACCATTGTACATATTTGTCATTGATTTTCTTGAAGTAACAACATACAAAGCCCCTAAAATGAAAAATAATAATAATTAAAAAAAAAATGGTTTGGGGCCTCGAGAAACAAAAAACGAATTTTTTGCATGCTTACCGATTACAATTTCTAGATTTACATAATTTCCTATGTGCATCACTGCCATCTTACTATGAATAAAATAAAAGCATGGATGCAGATGAACTAACAGCGATCACATGGTGGCATAGAGACCATGACACGAAATGGACTAATGGCATAAAATTTGCCAGATTTCAAGGGTTTATAAAATAGACTGGTACTGTAAAAAAAGTATTTAAACTTTGGCTTTTATTAGGGCATTATGCCATATTTCAAGGCCTTAGTTCTCTTTAATGCATACTTTGTAGAGGCCAAGAAACAACCTAGAAAGAAGCTAAGAGTATTGTGAGAAGAAACCCAAGATGCTTATAACCTACATTTTGTATAATGGAAAAAGTGCACCTTGAATTCATTCAGTTACATTTGAACATTTGAAAGAAAAAGCTGACATGAAAACTCACTTCTTGTACAATAAATTTATTTTCCTTAAATTCTTAATTTTCTATTATAAAAAACTAAACAGGGGCAAAAGTCTTAAAACACAAATACTTTTCCATACTCTGTTTTCTTTTTTCCCATACTTTTCCAGACCTGGAAAATACTTAAAATTCAGTACTTTTCCAAACCCCGTAGGAACCCTGTAATTTATCATTGTCCTACCTTTCTAGGCCTTGAATGGGTCAGTTGTGTTGCTGTCTATGCAGGGTCAGAAAGCTCTCTGATTTAATCAAAAACATCTTAATATGTGTTCTGAAGATGCACAAAGGTTACTGGATTGGAACGATATGAGGTTGAGAAATTAATGACAGAACTTTCATTTTTGGGTGAACTCTCTCTTTAAGGAGAGGAAACTACACCCTTAAACGATTTTTGGTGCATTTAACCATTTTGACTTTTGAACTACCACAATTTCAGAAAACACAGAAAATAATATTCAAGAATGTTTATAAATATTTCATTTTTATGACTTTATATCACCTTGGTTCTCGCAATAGCAACTAATTTTAGATATAACTTGCAAACCTGTTCGGTGGCATTTTATGGGCATTTCATCTTATAAAAAAAAAAAAGATTAAGCATGTTAACAAAATAAAAGAAACTAACTACTGCATTACCCTGATTCCCTCGACAAAAATCCAAATGTGATCCTGAACCACAAAACCAGTCATACATGATCTGAAAACTAAAATAAATAAGCTTTCCACTGATGCATGTTATGATTCTTGTTATGATATTCTTGCTGAAACACAGCTATTTGAAAATCTGGAATCTGATGGTGCAAACATAAAATAAAATAAATCACTTTTTACGTTGTCCAAATGAAGTTTTTAAAATAAATCACTTTTTACGTTGTCCAAATGAAGTTTTTAGCAACGCATATTACTAATCAAAAATTAAGTTGATATTATTACAGTAGGAAATGTACAAAATATCTTCATGGAACATGATCTTTACTTAACATCTTAATGATTTTTGGCATAAAAGAAATACAATGTATTGTTGGCTATTGCTACAAATATACCTGTGCTACGTCTGACTAGTTTTGTGGTCCAGGGTCACAAATGGATTTTTCATGCTATTCAGTCTTTATTAAAAATCTATAAATATTGAAGTACAAACAGTTTGCAAGACTGAAGTATAAATACAATGAAGCTGTGATGGCATTCAATGTCCCTGACAACCTCTGTTTATAAAAATTTGCACATTTAAAATAAATTAGCAAAGTCTAGATTATTTATTGTCATATGCCAGATGTACCAAACATTTGAGCAATTTCACCTTTTGTAGTTCTCCTTATCCCCTTATCATAACATGAACAGTACACTCTGTAATATCATATATCATATCAATAACTTTGATAATATTTTAATTAAACATCACTGATAAAAATTCTAGTGGAACATTTTCAGTTATGAATCAAATAGCCTATCTACCCTTGAGTGGGCGGACGGTCTGATTTGATTGACAGATAAGTTCTGCAGCACTGGGCTGTAATAGGCTTTAGTGATGGGTTGTTCTTGAACGATTCGTTCATTTTGAACGAGTCGTCTCGGGGAGTGATTCGTTCAGTCGCGCATGTGCAACATCCTATTAGGTTCCGTACTGGAATTAGTTCACCTGTTTTGAGTCTTCCGGTTTTTCGAGTCGTTCGTTCTTATGGGGCTGTCACGTGATGAACGAACGACTCGAACCCGAAGACTCGAGAGATGAACTAATCAATTCTCTTTCCGGCTCACACTGCATAGGTTTAGCTTATGGGGCTGTCACGTGATGAACGAACGACTCAAACCCGAAAACTTGTCAGATGAGAGGTGAGGTGAGCGAATCATAGACTAAAGACCCAGGTAAACAATGAATTAATCTTTTCTGTTTCTTATAGCATTATAGTTTTGTTTCATTTGAAGTGTGATCAACGTTTGTGTAAGCAGTAGATGTGTTATGGAGGTAACAGGTAACATTTTAATTATATTTTGTTAAAATGAACGAAATGACTCGAAAAAAGATTCGTTCATTTTGCTGAACGAGACTCAAAGGTCCAAATCAGTAAAATGATCTGAACTTCCAATCACTAATAGGCTTCAGTGACAGTTGAGTGTTATGGAAAGATAAAAATTGGTAGAAACAATTTGTAGTTGTACACCAAGTGTATTAAATTTACACTCGGCAAGCGCTTAATGAGAGTACAACAAGTCTTAGTGAGTAAATAACTTATTTGCCAGTTGGCTGGTAATTTTAGTGGGTACTTGGATATAACACACGGTTACAATGAAACAACTTGTGCATGTTCTTATAAACACACTCCTCAGAAACAGAGCATGCAGAACCCAACAACCCTGTTATGAGAGTCCGGGTGAAGTTCTGTTTACAAGCATGGTCCAGAAAATCTGCTGGGAGCCATCAACTAAAATGAAATCAGCCCAAGTCGTGTAACTGATCGCGTTTTGAAAACCAGTGCCAAAGCCCTAGTGCCAAAGAGACATGTTTAGGTGGGCAAAATGCAGAAATGAGAGAGACTTGTGGGAGCGAGTGGCATAGAAAATAAGATAGACATAGGGGTAAAAAAAACAAAACAAAACAAAACAAAACAAACAAAAAAAACTCACAAACACAGGAGCAGAGCGAAGCCGGCGATGTATTCGTTTCTCTGGGCTCTGAAGAGCTTCATGTGGATGTGCTCAATGGCCACGGGATTGTTGCTCAGATCCACTTTCTCTGTCACACTGTATTTTCTCACTTCTCTAAACGCATCTGTAGAGGCAGAAATAAAAATGTTAGTTTCTCATTTTCATTCATAAATCTAGTTTAATCAATGTAAAACTCTTAAAGAGAAACTACTTCGTTTAAATGTTTGTAGGGATGTTTAAAAGAATGTATTAACAGTTAAATATGTTTCTACTTTAATTATTGCATACAGGCAGTCATACAAATACCAAAACACACATAACATATAATATATTTTGTTCAATTTATCCTTCTTTTGACCTTAAAGAGGTCATATTATACACTTTTGGAGCATTTTATTTTATTTTAATTAATTAGCCTCTTATGCTCACCAAAGCTGCATTTATCTGATTAAAAGATACAGCAAAAACAGTAACATTTTGAAATATTTTTACTATTTAAATTAACTGTTTTCTATTTTTTTTACAGCTGAATGCTTATAATAACATCCATTTTAACATCATGCTGACTTAATTGTCATGTGTTGGTATATGTAGATTTATGCAGTGAGCTAGACTGATGAGAACAATGCAGTGAGGTGTTTTCAAGCTCACCTACGAGCAGAAAGACAAGAATACAAATGATGACGATGAAGGCAGTGTTTCCATACGTTGTGATCAAAGCGACCAGTCTAGACTTGAAAATTTTGCTCCATCTACAAAGGCAACAACAGAGATAATACCTTGATAAACAGTGGGCAAAGAGCACATAAGATAACACTAATCCTTCTCAACAAATACAACAACCTTATCATTAAGGTTTGCAATTCTCCTACTGAAAAAGGAGCACATACAGATGTCTTTGAGAAGCACTTTCTGAGGGTCTGTGCAAACACACCAATTCTCAGTGTTTCTGTGTGATTCTAAGAAAATATTGTTTACCAAGTCCAAGTGTCCCAACCTTGCAACCTTTAAATTGGCTGGAAGGTCATGTGAATGCTCTCAAATTAAGAAATAGCTCCCTCACAAGACTTGCATTCACAAATCTTTTCACGGAATAAAAACCGGAATCAAAACATCCAACTCAGCTTAACTTAACTAAATATTCAAAGTGAGTCATGTTTTAGGACTTTAACACATCAACAATATTTTGCCACAAATGGACAGATTTCAGTACTGGCAACACTTTGGGATCTTTCCTGGTAAGAGACTAAGTTGAAGAAAACTGGTGAGAGTGAATGAAATGGATCAGAAGTGAAATTTCACAACCTAATGACTATCAGAGATAGCGTGGACTTCAGACTCTCAGGCCAGCCAAGATGTAGATGAGTTTGTTCCTTCATTTGAAAAGATTCAAAGAAAATGATCAAACTATCAAATTAAGACATTAATTGATGGACTGGAGTGGTGTGGATTACTTGTGGATAATTGTGATGTTTTTATCAGCTGTTTAGACTCTCATTCTGACGATACCCATTCACTGCAGAGGATCTATTAGTGTGTATGTAATGCTAAATGTAATGCTAAATTTCTCAAAAACTGTTCTGGTGAAGAAACAAATTTATCAGCATCTTGGATGGCCTGAGGGTTATTTTCAGCAAATTTTCTTTTTCTTTGCATTAATTATTCATACAACATTTTTCAACAGCATCTGAAACTCACCGTTTTGGAGAGATGAAGGGGACACACAACAGTAGTACTGCAAACACCTCGGCATACAGAAACGTAGCCACAGCCGTCCATTGAAGACTCATGGCGGCTACCTGTAAGTCTATGAGAACATATAAGCAGTGATTACATGCACATCACTAACCACACCCTGTAAACATAAAATAGCATTTAATATATGACATGCAGAAGGTTTGAGAAAAAATATATACTGAACAAAAAAAAGTGAACAAAAGCCCTGGGGCAAACCACACTCGTTTCTTTCATTTATTGCCATGTAAGAAATGCAGACACTCAAGTCCTCTGGTGATGCTCATTAAAATCAAAACTGATGCAACAGCACCATCTTATGTCTACTACAGAAAAGCCCCAGTCACAAGATGAAATCATCTTTGAGGCCTTTAGAAATTATAAAACACGCTCAATAACCAATTCATATGAAATACAAAGATAAACCACTTGGTTTCGTAGTAAATCACACTAATTGTCAAAACCAACTCACAGAGAGCAAGTTCGCTCATTAAAGAGACGAAATTTGACAAGATCAGATGTATTCATCAAATAATTCATACTAGATGAGAAATGAAAGGCAGTAAGTGATTATTTCACATTTTAATGTTTGATAATCAGGAAATGAATAAACATTTGTTGATAGATCTCATCAAATATAACGTACGAATGAATTAATTATAAATGTATTCCAGCAAATTCATCTGCTTAGACTGGCTGCAAATAAGAGCAACATAAGATTTTAAATTACTAGATGATAATAGAGATATATATCAGTAAATATACGTATAAATAATGGGAATACATATGTAAACAAACCCACATACATAAACATGTCTCTGTCAGACCAGCACAACATATGTGTACATTCGCTTTGTTATCTGAGGTACGCATATAATAACCGCATTCATAAAAGATCTGCTTATGACTGAATTGTAGTTAAATAAATAGCTGTATTAGAACTTACACAAATTGAAGTAAAAGCAGAAGTATTCACAGAAAAGCCTGCAGGAATGTGTCAAAACTTCTGCTGCACCCTGAACACACTCCACATGAATTTACTTCCGGTATGTGTGCCAACTCATTCTACACGTGACAACTTCCCGCGTCGAAACCAGGAAATGCTAGCGTAAAAGTCCCTGTTTAATAAAATAAAATAAAATTAAATTGAATTAAATAGCCATTAACAATTAAAGTAAAATAAATAACAAAGTTAAAAAGAAAGAAAGACCGGGCGGTTCGAATTTTTTTTGTCAATAATTTCTTTAGTTTTCCATTAATTTTTCTATTGAGAAATTCTTGTCAGATGCAAAGACCATATCATGTGAAATATGAATAAAATAAATATGTATAACAATTTTACGGTTAATCCCCCCAAAATCGATCATAAATCATTATGATGACATAATTTTGTACTAACATCAACTAGGCAAATCACATTCAAAACAATGTTTATTCCAAACACAACCATTGTAATTATTATCTTCTGAAAAGATCAAACATTTAGTTTTGTTTTAGATCAGCTCCCTTAAATAGTAAAATGACAAGACAATTATATGTTCAAGAGCCCACTGCTTTTCACATTTCATTATTGCTCAGCCATTAAAAATATTGATATATTAACAAAACTTATACAAAAAGAACACAGTGACTGCATATACAATGTGTTTAGGTCAGAAATAGAGTTTTTGTGATCTAAAGAGGTGGGCTAAGGTTTATTGATATATATATAGCATAAAAAATAGAGTTTAAGTCTGAAAGTGCACTTTGGAGAAATTAAAGTTTGCTTGATTTTTATATCTATACACTACCAGTCAAATTTTTTTTTTAATGTTTTTTGCTCACACAAGCCTGCATTTATTTGATCCGAAGTACAGCAAAACCAGTACAATTTTTTAAAAAAATCACTATTAATAATATTGAAATATTTTATACTATTTAAAATAACTGTTTTCTATTTTAATATATTTTAAAACGTAATTTATTTCTGTGATTTCAAAGCTGAATTTTAGTATCATTACTCCAGTCACAGAATCCTTCAGAAATCATTCTAATATTTTGATTTGCTGCTCAAAAAAAAAAAAAAAATTATTATAATTATTATATTATTATAATTATTATTATGTTAAAACAGCTAAGTAGATTTCTATTATTTTTAGGTTTCTTTGATGAATAGAAAGTTCAGAAGAACAGTATTTATCTAAAATAGAAATCTTTAGTAACATTATAAATGACTTTATTATCATGATTAATGATTAATTTAAAGCATCCTTGTGAAATAAAAGTATTAATTTCTATAATTATACAACTGTTTGAAATATTGATAATAAAATAATAGTAATACTAATAAATAATAATGTTTCTTGAACAGCAAGTCAGCATATTTTTGAAGGACCATGTGACACAAAACCAGAGTAATAATGCTAAAAATTTAGATCTGATCAGAGGAATAAAGTACAATTTAAATATTCAAATAGAAAACAGTTATTTTAAATAGTAAAAATATTTTACAATACTACTGTTTTTACTGTGGATCAAATAAATGCAGGCTTGTTGACTTATTTAAAAACATTAAAAATCTTACTGTTCAAAACCTTGACTGGTAGTGTATGCGATACTCTTTCACACATAAAACAGCTGAAATGTATAAGGCACTACAAAAAGCACAAGGCACTATTACAAAAAGCATTAATTAACACACTGTATGGCAAAACACTTATTTAGTAAAAAAGCAATACTATACTAAGAAACCTAGAAATTATTTCCTTATAAAGCAGGACCTGTTGAATTCCAAGTGTGATGAGGCTTTTCCAGTTCCAGCATACAAAATAAACACAATCTGTATACATTAGTATTATAAATTCAGTTGATCGCAGTATCAGATGCATAACAACAGTGAGGTATCAGCATAAATATGAGGTTCCATAAAGCAAGTCAGCACAGTTTAGTTTAGACGTACCATCTTTCATAACTGAGTTCAATATTGTGAGCATAATAAGGCACTTGAAATACAACCCTCATCTTTTCCTTTGGAAACAGGGCAGGAGTGTAGGACCTGTAGGCACAATGTGTTCTCATGATCTTTTCTCATTTATTATGTTTCTTCAATTTCCTTTCTTCTTTCCTGGAGCCTTGGGACTAAAAGTAACAGAAGAGAGGGAGAAATGACACATTAATTGCACAGTTAAAAGAGAAACAAAGCAAGAACACATGCAATTTAGTGTGATATGTTTCTCCACCTTATGTGGACTAGTTCACATTGTGCCTGTGCTTGTTTTTACACACACAATTCAATGCATTCTTATATATCATTCACAGAGGAAATATGCACCCAGCAATCTCACATTGCTTACTGGGAAATGCATATCAGAGTTTTGCTTGCATTTTAATGGCAATTTTATACAATACATATCTGAAAGTATGTGGACAAACCTTTGTAATGAACAGATTTAGCTATATTTCAGCTAAATTAACAGGTACAAAAAAGTAGTTGAGTAATGGGTGCAATCAGAGAGTCCAAACAGCTGATAAAAACATCATGATAATCCTTTTTTTACAAACAATCAACTTTTCACTTTACAGTTGATGGACTGGAGTGGTCTGGATTACTTGTGGATTATTGTGATGTATTTATCAGCTGTTTGGACTTATTCTGACGGCACTCATTCACT
>VONZ01001142.1:95000-208999 GCA_012976165.1 Labeo catla | reverse complement strand
GTGGGGTTATGGTATGGGCAGGCGTATGTTATGGACAACGAATATAGGTGCATTTTATTAATGGCATTTTGAATGCACAGAGATACCGTGACGAGATCCTGAGGCCCATTGTTGTGCCATTCATCCACGACCATCACCTCATGTTGCAGCATGATAATGCACGGCCCCATGTTGCAAGGATCTGTACACAATTCCTGGAAGCTGAAAACATCCCAGTTCTTGCATGGCCAGCATACTCACCAGACATGTCACCCATTGAGCATGTTTGGGATGCTCTGGATCGGCGTATACGACAGCGTGTTCCAGTTCCTGTCAATATCCAGCAACTTCGCACAGCCATTGAAGAGGAGTGGACCAACATTCCACAGGCCACAATCAACAACCTGATCAACTCTATGCGAAGGAGATGTGTTGCACTGCGGGAGGCAAATGGTGGTCACACCAGATACTGACTGGTTTTCGGACCCCCCCAATACAGTAAAACTGCACATTTTAGAGTGGCCTTTTATTGTGGCCAGCCTAAGGCACACCTGTGCAATAATCATGCTGTCTAATCAGCATCTTGATATGCCACACCTGTGAGGTGGATGGATTATCTTGGCAAAGGAGAAGTGCTCACTAACACAGATTTAGACAGATTTGTGAACAATATTTGAAAGAAATAGGCCTTTTGTGTACATAGAAAAAGTCTTAGATCTTTGAGTTCAGCTCATGAAAAATGGGGGCAAAAACAAAAGTGTTGCGTTTTTAATTTTGGTCAGTGTATACACACACACACACACACACACAGAAATTAATATACTGTATAAAGGTATATAAAAATTAATATAAAAATGTCAATCAATCGATAGGTTCCTGAACAAGGAGTACACACAAATGTTCAACTAAAGTTTAAATTTCTACTTAAATATTCAATAAATATTCTACTTATTCTATATATATACTGATAAAAAAGTTCTGTCAATGATAGACAATTTTCGGTTAATGTGACCTCTGATACGAACATAATTTTATTTAAATATTTGTAAACAATTATTATTTAAAGAATTTTTAATGATGTATATATATATATATATATATATGAAAATTACATTTTATTTATGTTTGAACAATTATTATTTAAATTATATATACATATATATATATATATATATATATAATTAATTTTATAATTTAAAGTCTATAATTATATAATGTAGTATATTTGTAATAAATAATATATAATAAATATATATAATTAAAATGTTATAAATGATATAATTATTTATAAAAATGTTTTATATAATTACTTATAAAAATGTTAGAAATATAAAAAAGTCACATATCACAAATGTTTCTCTGTTTATAATCACTCGATAGTTTCCTGAACAAGGTGTAAAGAGGTTTAACTAGTTAATATGTTGCACAAATGTTCAAGCAATGTTCCAATTTCCGCTGAAACTTCCAGTGGGCATCTCAAAGGCAGCGCTGCACAATGAGAGAAATATACTACTCCACTCCTGCCTGCAGATTTTTCTCATAAAAAAGCCTTTGATAGTTTAGCCATCTGGTCAAAGCCTTGAAAAAATCCTCATAAAAGAGGCCCAAATAAGGTCAGAGGTCACCCCCTCCCAGGGTCAGGAGGCCCTTGATGGTTGTTATAGTGGACTTTGCTGAAGTTGTCAACCACAATCCACATGAAAAATTAATGCACGTCCTCCTTTTTAAACATGTATTTCATTACAGTTAACAAAAGCCGCGGCTCGAGTTCTCCGGTCTGAAACGGCAGAACGGCCACAAAATTGATCTGTGGCTGTGGAGAAAATGAGATTAGGACAAATATATCACATGTAATCAGTGGAAACATTGATTTGATGTGTCCAGAAGCTTGTCCTTCTTCAAAATAAGCCATTAGACTGAATGTCAATGATATGTTTCCTTGCAAAACAACGTAAAATGTCCATCTGAGGTGATAGATCATGATTTGACGTATTTGTTTAGGTATACGCTGTCATTTATCAACCAGTGCAGTGACTCTACACATTCCAGGCATAGCTGCCGTTTAAGACTGGTTAATCTGGGAGATCTGGTAAGAGACACGGATCAGCAAATATAATGTCCTCAGATAACCAGACTCTACCAGTAGGACTGAAGGCTCATACATGAAATCTGCATATTTAAAGGGATGGTTCACCCAAAAACGAAAAATCTGTCATAATTTACTCACTCTTACGTCATTCAAAATCTGTTTGACTTTCATTCCTAGTAGAACATAAAAGGAGATATTAAAAAGATTTTTTACCCATACAGTAGATGTCAATTGTCATCACAACGGATTGGTTACTATTACTAACATTCTTAAAAAATCAATCAATCAATCAATCAATCAATCAATAATAATAACAATAATAATAATAATAATAAAAACATTTCACAAATGAATGAATGAATAAAAAAAACATGTTAATTTTTTATGTGGCCTTTTTAAATAATAAAATTACCTTGCCTTTTTATTTGGATTTTTAATAAGTAAGTAAATAAATAAATACATAAATAAATAAATAAACATTTTAACTTTTTTTATGTGGACTTTTTAAATAAAATAAAATAACATTTTTAAATAATAAGAATAAATAAAATAAATAAATAAATAAATACATAAATAAAACAGTTTGACTTTTTGGGGGATTTTTAAATAAATAAGAAACAAATAAATAAATATTTTTATGTGAACTTTTTAAATAACAATCATAAATAAAACAAAACAAAATAAATGTAAACAAACCATACAGTTTGACTTTTATTTGGATAAATAAATAAAAGAATAAATAAACTGAACATTTTAACTTTTTTATGTGGACTATTTAAATAAAATAAAATAAAATAAAACAGTTTGCCTTTTTGCTTGGATTTTTAAATAAATAAATAATAAATGAATAAATACATAAAACATTTTAACTTTTTTATGTGGACTTTTTAAAAAATAAAAAATAAACAGACTTTTTAGTTGGATTTTTAAATAAACAAATAAATAAAACATTTTAACTTTGTTTATGTGGACAACTTCAATAAAAAAAATAAAACAGTTCATTCACCTGAAACAACAGTCTTATTTATTTAGCCAAATACATTTCTGCTTGTAAAGCCCCATACTCCTGTTTACCTCCATTGTATGTGCCTGGATGAGTCCAGATTCATTTCTGAGTTAATTAATGTTATGCCACAAATACTGTTTTATATTAAACCCAGAACATTCATGTAAATGTCTGAATGATTTCATGTTTTGTGAAATGTTTGGTGCCATCTACACGAATAGTTTCTGCTCTCTTGAACTAGCAGTTAAATCTGAACAGCTTCAAAAATATGGGTCGGTTTAGAAACTCGTTAAGTCAGGGTTGCATTCTTATCATTTACAGAACATATAATGGTGGAACGACAAGCCTGTGGTTAACCCTGACCTATCCAGGGCTTGTTATTACAAAATGACTGCAGATGAAAGGCAGACGCTGGAAACAATCTGTTAAGACTTTATTTCAGCTACCGCAGCATTTAGGAGTTAATGGAAATGGCACTTTTGAATCTTTTTACATGGGATTCAGGATGCTTTGGATCTCACATCACTAAAGAAACCCTCCAAGAAACCTAAAAAAACTGATTAAAAGAACAGTATGCACTATAAATACCATGGTACTATCAAAATACCATTGTATGTCCATCTAATACATCAGTGTAATGCCAAAGTACCTTTTTTGGAAAAGAAAATAAACCACTAATACAAAATAAGATGTCATATTTATTTCTATCACATATCATAAAATGTATTAATTAAATGAATAATTAAATATATATCATAAATATACATTTTTTAATAAAAATAATTTAGTATATAACTTTCTTTTCATTTTATTTTTTATTTTTTGCAATAAAAGTGTTAAGTGTAATAAGAATTCTGTATTGGTCACTTTTTATAAAATAAAATAAAATAAAATAAAACTAATATCTGAAATTTAAAAACAAAACGTTTTTCAATATATTCCTCTAATGCCAAAGTACCTTTTTTTCATAAGAAAGGTGCTTTTGGTTATAAAAGTATTCAGTATTCCATATTGCTCATATTTCATATAAGTACCTTTTTTCATAAGAAAAGTGGTTTTGGTTATAAAAAAAAAAAAAAATCAGTATTCAATATTGCTCACATTTTCTAACATAAAATAAAATAAAATAAAATAAAATAAAATAAAATAATAAACCTATTATTTGAAATTTAAAGAAAAAATATCCTGCTAATGTCAAAATACCTTTTTTCATAAGAAAAATGGTTTTGGTGAAAAAAAAATAAGTATTTAATATTGCTCACATTTTCTAAAATAAAATAAAATCTGAAATGTAAAAAAAAAAATAAAGGTTTTAATATATCTCACTAATGTCAAAGTACGTTTTTCTATAAGAAAAGTGGTTTTGGTTAAAACTAAAAACTAAAAAAATGATGAGAAGATGCACTATAAACATTTCCCTAAGATCCCTCTATCAGTCAAGTTCCTGTTCCTCATGTCACAAAAATACAAACACATGTTTAGCGCTGGTCTACTCGTCATCACGGAAAAATATGAACCAGATGTGTTCATTAGGATGAGCCCTGATCTGCAGCGTGAGCCGAACGCAGTCTCTTCAGCTCATTAGATATATTTACTTCTGCGGTGTATTGATAGCAGCTTCAGAACGGCAGCGATTGACTCTACACCTCACTTCAAACCAATAGAGGCAACAGCAAATGATACTGGCGGGGGTGTCCGGTTTCTAAGGGAACAGTGAGGCTTCTGGGATACGATGTGCTCCATTTACCCCACGGATAGACATGACTGACCAAAACTATACACATACATACAAGAGAGCACTCACAGCACAACATCAAGCGTGAACTATGATGCTCTTAGGTTACCTGTAAGGACACACACTGAGGATAGCACAGGTACGATAGATTTATGGCTGACTAAAAAAAGGGAGGCAAGTTTGAAGGTTGTACAGGGTATGGATACTGCTAAAATAAAATATACTTGGATAAAATATAATAAAATAAATAATTAAATAAGAAAAAGACCCAAGAACTAAACAGAATATTAAAAAAATAATAATGGTACAAAATAAAATTAATAATTCCAAATAGGACAACTTAACATTAATATATAAATATAATAATAATAATAATAATATTAAGACAAAAACAGCCCAGACTTAACACAATAAAATAAAAGAACAGAATGAATGAATAAATAAACAAATAAAAAAGAGAGACGCCCAGACATAAATAATAAAAATAAAATAAATTACAAATTAAATTCATTTTTTTTATTAAACTAATGAATGAATGAATAAATACATACACACATACAAGAGAAAAAAGCCCAGACTTAACACAATAAAATAAATTCAAATCAAATTAAATTAATGAATGAATAAATTAATAAATAAATACAGAAAAAGTCCAGACTTTAAAATAAAACAAAGTAAAATAAATATAATGAATGAATGAATAAACAAAAAAGCCCAGACTTTAAAATAAAATAAAATGAATAAATAAATAAATAAATAAATAAATAAAAAGAGAAAAAAAAGCACAGACTTTCAAAATAAAATAAAAAATGAACATATAAATAAATGAATGAATGAATGAATGAATTAAAAAAGCCCAGACTTTAAAATAAAATATTGAATGAATGAATGAATGATGAATGAATAAATAAAAAGAGAAAAAAGCCCAGACTTAACACAATAAAATAAGATAAGATAAAATAAAATAATGAATGAATGAATAAATAAATAAAAAGAGAAAAAAGCTCAGACTTAACACAATAAAAATAAAATAAAATAAAATAAAATTGAATGAATAAATAAAAAGAGAAAAAAAGCCCAGACTAAACACAATAAATAAAAACTAAATAAATAATCAACTAAAGTGGAATAATAAAATAACTGTTAATAGAATAAAATACAAATAATAATCAATAAAATAACCCAGACCTAAATAAATACATACATACATACCAGTAAAAAACAACACAGACTTAACAATAAAATGAAATAAAAATAACACAGACTCTTATAAAACCGACTTTCTCACTAAAATTATGAGAAGAGAAATTCACATTTGCATTAAAATACATTTTTAGACAGATAACAGAAGAAAGCGAATAGAATAAAATAACAAAAACAAATCGTAAAAAGAAAAATAGCACAGGCTCTTATAAACCAGCACTCCCACTGAAATTATGAGAACGGAAATTTCCATTAGAGCATTTAAACAAATGCCCATGAGTATTTAGCATTCCTAAGGTTTTAGCTCGTTAAAATAAAGCAATATGAGCGTCCTGATTAAAAAAATAGGCGGGAAATTCCACGTGACAGTTACAACTAAAGAAGTATTTTCTCATAATCAACATGATCGGAGAGAGGGAAAACAAACAAACAGTATTTCTCACAGAGCTCTGCCTGAGGGGGCCGGGCGGGACGGGGGTCTTCATTACACCATGTGCTTATTAATCTTCTCTAATTGCAGGTTTCTGTTTCTCAAACTGCGGCAGCTGGATTTTTATCATTTGTCATGAGTTTGGAGTCCAGCTGGCCATCTACGGCTCTAGTGATAACACGTCTCTGAAGTAATGACCCAAAAAATTACAAAAATGAATTATTTCATTATTTACTCACCCGCATGTTGTTTCAGACCTTCACACAGATTCTTCCCATACAATGCAAGGCAGCGATCACAGCTCTCAAACCCCTAACAGAACAAGGAAACACAAAAACTGCTATAAAAACATTCATATGAGTTGTGTGCTATAGCTTCGAAACAATGCTCACTCAAAAATTATTTCACAAATAATTATGCAGAAACACCAAGTAACGCATTGAATCAATTCATCTGAAGATGAATTTTTTTTAAATTATTATTATGTTTTTTTATAATTGTTTTTATTTACATTTTTAATTAATTACACTTTTTTGCAGTGTTCTATATATATTTCTATATATGTATCAAATTACATAAAATTAAAATTTAATACATTTTTATAAATAAATACATAAATAAATAAGGATGACAAAAACAACACAGACCTAACATAATAAAACAACAAAAAATAAAAATAAAAATAACACACGCAAAATATTTAAAATGACAACTATAGCTAAAAGACCACTTTTTTTATTTTATTCAAAAATTGTATTTTATTTCAAGTAACAGTTTTGTATGCTTACTTTTAACTTGTTTTTAATTATATATATATATATATATATATATATATATTTAAACATTTTTTTTTTAATGATTTTACTTTTAGTTTTCTTTTTTTTAGGTTAAGTATAATAACCCTGTTGTGATATTATTAGCTATTAGCTATTAGCGATATACTTTTATAATTTTTGCTAATATTACGATTTTATTTATATATTTTATGTTTTCATTTTATTTTTGGTTGAATTTTTAGTAATTTTGTGTTCATATTTATTTATTTTTTATTTTATTTTATTAGTGTTTGCTATTTTATTTTACTTTTATTATAATATTTATTTTTATATTTTTATGGTTTTAGTAAATGATAAAAAAACAATCTTCTGAAGTCATCCAGTACATTTGTGTGACAAATAAACACTAAATTAAATTATTCCTAATTCCTAAATTATTATTTATTTATTTTATTATTTTATTTTATTTTTTTATTTCAACACATTTTTACGGTTTTAGTAAATGATAAAAACCCTGTTCTGAAGTAATTAAGTATGTCTGTGTGACAAATAAACCCTAAATTAAATTATTCATAAAAAGTCAACATTATTTCATTATTTTATTTCATTTCAACAACAATTTCTGAAGTCATTCAGTACATCTGTGTGACAAATAAACCCAAAATTTAATAATTCATTAAAAAAAAATCTATATTTATTTTATTTTATTATTTTATTTGTATTTTTTTAAACACATTTTTTATGGTTTTAGTAAATTATAAAAAGCCTGTTCTGAAGTCATCCAGTACATCTGTGTGACAAATAAACCCAAAATTAAATTATTCATAAAAATTCAATATTATTTCATTATTTTATTTTATTTCAGCAACTATTTTTGAAGTCATTCAGTACATCTGTGTAACAAATAAACCCAAAATTAAATAATTCATTTATAAAAAAAATCAATATTTATTTTATTTTATTTCATTATTATTCTGTTTATTTCAACACATTTTTTATGGTTTTAGTAAATGATAAAAACTCTGTTCTGAAGTCATTCAGTACATCTGTGTGACAAATAAACCTTAAATTAAATAATAGATTTTTTTTTTTAAAAAAACATCGACATTTACTTTATTTTATTATTATTTTATTTGTTTCAGCACATTTTCTAAGGTTTTAGTAAATGATAAAATCCCTATTCCATAGTCATTCAGTACATCTGTGTGACAAATAAACCCAAAATTAAATAATTTATTTTTTTAAAACATCAACATTATTTTATTATTTTAATTTATCATTTTTTTATTCATTTATTTATTTGAACACTTTTTTTATGGTTTTAGTAAATGATAACGAAAACCCTGTTCTGAAGTCATCTGTGTGACAAATAAACCCAAAATTAAATAATTCATAAAAACTCAGCATTTATTTATTTTATTATTTTATTTCATTATTATTATTTTTATTTCAACACATTATTTATTTTATTATTTTTTTTATTTCAACACATTTTCTAAGATTTTAGTAACTAATAAAAACCCTGTTCTGTACGTTTGTCTGTGTGACAAATAAAGCCAAAATTAACTTATTCCTAAAAATTCAAAATTGAAACCCACTGACTTTTCCCTCTTTTTTTTTATTCCTTTTGTGTTCCACAGATGAAAAAGAGTCAAACAAATTTATGAGGATGAGTAAATGATGGCCGAACAGTCATTTTTCTTTTCATTTCTCTTTAAGACGATCAAAGACAAAACCCTGGTCGATTCAAGCACAAAGTCTGAACGCTTACAAATTCATTTGAATGTACAAATCAAATAATTTGCCTATTACACGAGCGTTTATATCTGCATTTTCCAAACTGAGGTCATGGAAACATGCGATCAGCTTCAGATGCATTCGGAGCTGCATTCCACGTGTTGCACAAAGCAGGAATGCTCTTTTGGGAAGGAATGCATCATGCAGGAATAATTGCCCTCATCCCTCTCTGGGCACTCAGTTAAAAGAGATTCAGATGGTTTGTAATCTCTCCTCACCACCCCTCCTCCTATGAAGGAAAGCACAAGAGGGGGCAGGGTGTGTTTGACTTGGGAGAGCCGATGGGTCAGTGGAGGGTGGGCTCATCGACACACCCGCAAACACACTAACTACATTAACCTCCCGCAATCAAATTAAAATGGGTCGATCAAAGTGTATCCAAAAATGTAGGGATGCTAATCACGGATTGAACTCTACTGGGTCATTCATGCTCCCAAAGGTCAGCATTATGGGAAAACTCTGTTCATTGGCTGTGGCTCATCTTTCAGACTGGTCACATGGGTTGGCCTAACTTTTCACATCACATGATTAGACGTTATTATTGCGGCCGATCAGACTGTCTAGACTCACATCACTAGTAAAGCATGACGTCTTTTCATTTGATTTGAAGTTAGATTTTAGTGTCCAGTTGTGTAGTGTTCAAACCAGCCACCCTCTTCTAAACTGGGTAATTTCAATATTTGCACTCAATTAATCTGAAATAAACATCAAAAAAGACTTTAAATAGCCTTGGATATAGATTGTATCTGCCTTAAACAAATTTGTTACTAGTGTTGTTACAGTAAATGTTAAATATATATATATTTTTTAAATATTAATAATTGTATTAACAATTAATTTTATTTACATCTATTAAGATGTTTTATTATATTTTATTGTATTTTTATTTTGTATTTTATATTATATACTTTTTATTATATTTATATTATTATTATTTTTAACAATATAACAATTTCATAATATTATTATTATGCATGGAGACTGTATGTGTTAAAGATATTTGTTACTAGTGATATTATCGTTCAGAAATTTTAAATATGGCAATTATTATAGGTTATAAACAATTAAACATTACTATTAAAAATAACTTTTTAAAAAAATATTTATTTTATTTTATTATTATTTTATTCAATTTATTTATTTATTTATTTTACTTTTTTAGGAAAATGTAATTAAAATATAACAATTTTCAACAATGTAACAATTTCTTATTAGGGTTATTATATTTCGGGATTTTTAAATACGATATAATTGACACTGCTTATATTTTTTAAATAATTATAATCATTATTAATTTTCTATTTTTCCAGTTCTAATAGAAATAGAAGTTTCTATTTCTAATTTTCTAAAAATAAATAAAATCAATATTTAACAAATTTTCAAAAAATTTACTTTAGTTGTAGTATTTTAAGGCTGCCAAAGTTAAATGGATAGTTCACTCAAAAATGTAAATTATGTCATTTATTTTTTATTGTATAATATATATTTATTTTATTAAATATTTACTTTTTTTTGTTTAAGGAAAATTCTATTATACATATTTTTATTTTTACATGTATATATATATATATATATATATATATATATATATATATATATATTTATATGTTAAATTTGAAATAAGTATTTTCTCTAGTTTTCTAAAAATAAATAAAATCAATATTTAACACATTTTCAATAATTTTACTTTAGTTGTAGTATTTTAAGGCTGCCAAAGTTAAATGGATAGTTCACTCAAAAAATAAAATTCTGTAATAATATATATTTATTTTATTATTTTTTTATATGTAATTATAACATAATTTTTTTCTAATCATCTCAAAATAAATAAAATTACAATTAAACTATTTTTAAATTATTTTAATTTAGTTGTAGTATTTTAAGGCTGCCAAAGTTAAATGGATAGTTTATTCAAAAATTACATTTTTGTCATCAGTTTATATAAAAATGTAATTTCTGTCATCATTTCTTTTTATTATTAGCATTTTAACAACTTTGTTGTAAACGTGTATGACTTTCTTCTGTGAAACACTCAAACAAATATTTTCAGAAATATTACTTTATTTTTTGTTTGTTTTTTGCCTTTGCTTGATAGAAAATATATTTCCATACAAGTTTGATGATGAGCGAATGGCTTTTGGATGAACTATTTAACTTGTTTATCTAATTTGCTTACCCATTCCGAGCTACAAAATTGCCTAGTTATCTTCAAGTATGTGAGTGAAGTACAGGATAATGGCTTGAGTGGTGATATTTAGCTGTTTGTCTAGTTGTTTACCAGTTGTTTATATCTGGACTGTGTCCACTTGTAGCTGTGTGCCTCTATATTTGGCCTCCTGATGCTTTGATAAGGCAGCGTTTCTCTGTAACCGTCTGGCATCTCGTCACCTCCCTCACACACACACACACACACACAGAGGATTGCTGTTGATGGTGGGAGGTCTGGCGACCCGCCCTGGTGAGCGCTGGAAGAGGAAGATGCTCTTTTTAAAGGACAGACCCCCTGCGATCAGCTTCGTCTGACTCCAGACAACATCCTCAGGATGAATACAATCTCCACAGAACTCAAAATTCACACACAAATTACAATCCTGTCATCATTTACTCATCCTCATGTCATTCCAAAGCTTTACGACTTGCTTTCTTCTGTAAAACACAATGCTTAACATATGATTTTTTTAGTAAATCTGGACTACTGTTGTCATTACCTGTAATAAAATATTGATTTCACCTAATCATTTAAATATTTTGAATGATATTCCTACTGAATTGACTAAAGTTTGGGTAGATATTAGTTTATATTATAATGATAATGGCAAAATGGTCTTGACATAGCTGTATTATGTAACTAAATATGTCATTTCTCTCATTAGGATTGTAGCATATATGCATGAGGTGTAGCATGTGCTCTTCTACTAAGCCGCATGCAGCTCCATGTGTCAGTGCTGTGGATTCAACTTCTCTTGCTTTGTCACAGCTCTACTAGTGGTTGCTTTGTGCAATTGCAGGCTGTGAGTTACTTTCCTTTCTGGGTGTACAACACAACACAAACTACATGATAGTGGTTACTTTATAGAAAACTGGCTCACGTTGGATCCATGGCCTTGCGGGCAGCAGTCAAGGTCCATTCTCCGCTGTCCCATTGCTTTTTCCGCTGCGTCCTATTAAAAATAATAACAATAAATAAATAAATAAAAATAAAATAACTTTTATATTAAAACACACATGATAACAGACCTAAAAAGTAATTGCAAATATATATTCAAGAAATTAAAAAATCCTTGAAAATATGCATTTATACTTGTAAGTATAAATATACTTCATATTTACGATATTGTAGTATTTTATACTTTTAAGGATTATTAAGGATAATTAAGAATATAATTTATTGCATTTTTACACAAATTTATTTTGGGGGAAAAATCCTAAAGCAATAAAAGAAATAAAATTTTATCAAAAAGATTTTCACCTGGTGGCCATTAACAAAACAACAACAACAACAAAAACAAATAGAAAATAAAACATTCCTGACAGGCTACAAGTATATTTACATATTGTATACATATTTAATTATAGAAATATATTTATTCATTACATTAACTTTAAAAAAATCTAAAGAGATGCAAAGATTATTTAAACATTATTAAAAAGATTTTAACAGTGGTCATTACAAAAAATCATAAATACATAGACTTCAAGCAAATAAAACATTCTGCAAAAAATCTATTTAGAGATTTTATAAATATATGAAGAGATCATTTGCAAAAACAGATAACTGTTAAATGTTCAAAAATCATGTTTTTTATGTTATATGTTTTTTTTTTTTTATGTTATATGTTAGTTAGCTGTGTTTTTTAATTATTTTTTACTTTATATCAAAATAACCCAACTGCAGTTTGATTGAGATTAATTGGAATGCACAAGGCAAGGCAAGGCAAGGCAAGTTTATTTATATAGCACATTTCATACACAAGGTAATTCAAAGTGCTTTACATAAAAGGAAGTAGAATAATCATAAAAACAATAATAAAAACAATAATCACAAAAAAGGAAGTAGAACAATCATAAAAACAAAGATCACAACAATAAAACAAAAAATGTAAAATGTAAAAACTGATTGATTTAATGATTTAAAAAATTGATTTAAAATAAATTTAAGACAGTTAAAAACAGAAAATGATTATACATAATGCAATGAGTTCGGACGAAGCACAGTGCTCATTCAGTAAATGCACAGCTAAACAGATGAGTTTTGAGTCTAGATTTAAATGTAGCTAATGTTTTAGCACATTTGATCTCTTCTGGAAGCTGGTTCCAACTGCGGGCAGCATAATAGCTAAAAGCGGATTCCCCTTGTTTTGTGTGAACCCTTGGTATTTCTAACTGACTCGATCCTAATGATCTGAGTGGTCTGTTAGGTTTATATTCAGTGAGCATATCTGCAATGTATTTAGGTCCTAGGCCATTGAGTGATTTATAAATGAGTAAAAGTACTTTAAAATCAATTCTAAATATAACTGGAAGCCAGTGTAGGGACTTGAGGACTGGTGTGATGTGCTCAGATTTTCTGGTTTTAGTCAGAATCCTGGCAGCAGCGTTCTGGACGAGCTGCAGCTGTCTAATGGTTTTCTTGGGAAGGCCAGTGAGGAGACCATTACAATAATCCACCCTGCTTGTGATAAAGGCATGAACAAGTTTCTCCAAGTCTTGACTGGAAACAAAACATCTAATTCTTGCAATGTTTTTGAGATGATAGTATGCTGATTTAGTTACTGCTTTGACATGACTACTGAAACTAAGGTCTGACTCCAGAATCACACCAAGATTCCTGACTTGGTTTTTAGTTGTTTGACCCCTAGAGTCAAGGTATGCATTCACCTTAAGAACTTCCTCTTTGCTTCCGAATGCAATGACTTCAGTTTTCTCCTTGTTTAACTGAAGGAAGTTCTGGCACATCCAACTGTTAATTTCATCAATGGGGCTGTAGTCATCTGGCGATAAGGCTAGGTAAATCTGGGTATCATCAGCATAGCTGTGATAGGCAATTTGGTTCTTTCAGCATATACAGGCTAAACAAGAGCGGCGCAAGAACTGAGCCTTGAGGGTCTCAATGAAAAAAACATGATTTACTAAAATCATTAAAAACTTATCAGAGTTATCTGTTTTTGCAAATTAACTATTCATATATAAGGATATATTTAAGAACATAAATATATTTACCTATTGCATTCTAATATAAAAAAGTCTTTTAAAAATATTTCAAAGGGATTTGGAGATTAGCAATTAAATTTGATCAAAACGATTTTCACAGTGGTCATTACAAAAAAATCATAACAAATATAACTTTAAGCATGTACAACATTCTTCAAAGGATACAAACTATATCTAATTATATATTTGTATTATATCTATTATATTTATATTTTATTATATCTAAAAGATTTTCTCCTGATGGACAATAAAATGGGGATATTTATTGAATTTATTTATTTATTTTTATTTAGCTACCAACCACATACAGTGTTCTAAAACTAATTAGAACACCATAGCAACACCATGACAACCATGCAGACAAAAGGTTCCAAATTTACTTTGAAGAAATTCAAATTTTTAAATGATGTCAGGAATTCCATAAGCATTCCTTCAAAATTTATTTGAAAAAAATCACAACAAGGTGAAGCAGAAAGCTCTTATTTTGCAACTTGTGCAGATGATTATAAGCTATAATATTTTTCCTCCAAGGTTTAATGCGTGAAATTTGAATTTTTATCCCCTCAAAGCAAAACGTCCTTAACTTCCTGATTGCCAGTAATGCTTTTGACTCAGCAGTGAATGGTGTCAAGTATGATTGTGATACCTCCACAGAATCTCCTGGCTGTATGACCGAACTCACACCCCCGCTGAGGAGATAATTAAACAATTTCAAGGACAATAGACAAGCTCTGCCTCCCCCGACTGCCTAACACTGCCTTCCTGCGCAGTTGTTCTGGATTAGAGCCCCTCCAAAAACCACTGAAAGATCAAGACCAACAAATCTGTTGTGATTTCCTTCAAGTTAGTGAAGTCTGACTTCTCAAAATACGGGTAGACGAGTTTAACATACATGAAAACCTCTTCACTGCTGTTGATTTGGGACTCTAATTAGGAAATGAGCTTGTTAACCTTTTCTTTTGGAGTGTCCTGAGAGGTGAAGAGCGGTTAGAGAGCTTCATGGCTGAGCTCACTGTAATGTAGCACTTGAATTCGTCCGTCATTCAAGCGTTGGAAAACAGTGCTTCTCTTGATATAGCTGACTGCACATACGAGCCGTGTATAATTACTGACCGCTCCTGTGTGAACTTGTGCACAACTTGTGTCCCACCGCAGAGAAAGCGAGATGGAAATAACTAATGCTTCCCTTCACAAACGGTGCAATTAACACCTTGTTAAAGGTGCATAAGGCCTTACATATGGAAACTATTATACAGGCTGAAGTTTCAGTAGTCTAAGTCATTAAATTTTCTATTTCAGGGGACATAATGTCTGTTTTGGGACACTTTGACTATATATTTGTCCTTTGTTTTTAATTTTTTAAATAATATTATATATCAAGAGTATAGAATTATCAATACCAATATCCAGGGACTATTAAATTGTCCCCAGCAATAATTTTGATCAAGAAATTAAATATAAGTATACATAACCACTGTTTTTGTAATTTCGGGCGCATCTGAAATAGGTCATACCACTGATTTTACCTGAGAAGTAACGTAAAAACCAAGCGCTTTCAAGGATGTACATCAGATACAACAATAATTAACATTTATTACAATATATGCTGATAAATTTAACATTCACTTCAGTGTTATGAGATGACTGGATGTTTTCAACTGATTTCCTATTTAACTGTCACCAACTGAATTCCAGTGGTCAAACTTTTTAAAATATAGTGAATTAAGCTACAAACTCGATCATAGGGCACAATGTTCCCATCTAACGTGTGTTCTGAGGTGCAGGAGTGTTTCGCTAGTTAGCTGTAAAAACCGGTTACCTCACCTGAATATGTTCGTAGATTTGTGTTGGATGTTACAACGTGGAAGCAGTTATATTCTGAATGGAAATATGCATATTTTATTTGTAAACTTCAAGTATTTTTCGCTTATTTCAGTTAATATCGTTAAACTAGCGAGCTAGGCCAGTAGAACTGCTGACAGCGTCGTGTAAACATCGTTGAAGGCGTAAGAAGCGGACAAAGACAACCCGATTCAATTGAGTGAGTCATTTACGCTGGAACCGCTCCGACCGATTCAAACTCAAAATCGATTCACTAGCGAAAACCGGGTCAAGAGCCATTCGTTTTTTAATTTCGACATCTTTTGTATTAATTTTAAAAAGCAGGTAGTGTTGGATGAAACGGAGCTTTTCAAAACTCCGAAACATTTAAACCATTCGAGGGGGTCCAATCGGATCGCATTTCGCAAATTATTTGATTCAGATCGGGACTTAATTTATTTGATTCGCGCTTCCGAAGTCGCGGATCGCGAATCATTTGATTTAGATCGGGATTTCGGAGCGCATATCGCAAATCATTTGATTATGATCTTTGGATTCATATAGGAACTTCGGATCAAGCGGGTTCGCGAATCATTTAGCGAATTGAAAGATTCATGATTCACGCTCCGAAGCTCCGATCTGAAAAGACGGTTCGCGAATCATTATTCAGATCGGGACTTTGGAGGGCGTATCACGAATCTTTTTTTCGTTTTCTTTTTTTCTTTTTTTTAATTAAACAATACAAAACATCAAACCATTAAGGCCGTACAGTTATAAAAACTAAACAAAGATTTTTGTTTTGTTTGTAGTAAAACCATTCATTTTAGTGAGAGATGTGTTGCCATGTTAAAATAAATAAATAAATACCTTAAGAGGACACATAGGATGGATACAGAGATACAGTTTTGACTGGTTTAGAGCTTTGGATTATTTCCATATACTTCTCTCTATATATGTATGACCCTGGACCACAAAACCAGTCATAAGGGTCCATTTTTTTTGGGATTCATATGTCATCTGAATAAAGCTAAATAAATAAGCTTTCCATTGATGTATCATTTGTTAGTTTGTTATGGTTTCATAATATGGTTTCGATAGGACAATATTTGGCCGAGATACAACTATTTACAAACCTCGAATTTGAGGGTGCACAAAAAATATAAATATTGAGAAAATCACCTTTAAAGTTGTCCAGATGAAGTTCTTAGCAATGCATATTACTAATCAAAAATAAAGTTTTGGTATATTATGGTAGGTAATATCCAAATGATTTTTGCTATAAAAGAAAAAATGATCATTTTGACCCATATAAATGCATTGTTGGCTATTGCTGCAAACATACCCGTGCTACTTACGACTGGTTTTGTGGTCCAGGGTCACATATAGAATAATACATTAAGATGACTGAAGTCATTTGTAGTCATCTGACGGGATCTGTAATTTAAAACTCCTCCAAAAAGAGGCCCACTTTGAAAAGATAAACTCTGATGACAAATCTTCCGTCAACTTCCGCCTTGCCCTTTTAACTTAAGCTGTGCTTCACAATGCCTAGAGGTTTCATATCCTGACTCACAGCAACTCAGGCATAAAATTGATGTTACCTATTCAGATGGTGACCCTTTGACTGGCCGTTCAGACTGGGTTTATAGTGCTCATTACATCCTGACTAACAGTCCAGGCATGAGAGAGTCAGTGGAAAGAACAGAAGCTGTGAAGTCTGAATGTTAAACGGTGACATTAGAACAAACCTGTAGGCCATGATTACAAACTGCACACGCTCATTCCCCCAAGTGGGAGGCTTGAATCCCAGACTCGCTAATTGGCTTTACTCACAGAGGAAGCATGTTCGGATGTGTCGGCTGAAGTCCCTGAGTGAGATTTACAGAGTGAAAGACAGATAAAAGTACACAAGGACTGCAGTGGATTTATCTTTAAATTGAGACATTGGAAACTGGAACATTCCTGGTGTTGACCTAATGCCAAAAAAAAAAAAAAGATATGACTTTTTTGATGCCAAAAAAACAGAAGCAATACCGTAAAAAGGACAATTTTGCATGACTTTGAGATTTAGAGCCATTCCTCCAGTCATCAGTGTCACACGACCCTTCAGAAATCATTCTAGTGCTGATTTGCTCCTCAAGATACATTAATATGTTTTGTAAATCTAATATTTTTAGATGAACAGAAAGTGTGAAGATCTGATTTGAAGTTATAAATGTCTTTACTGTCATTTTTGATCTATTTAGCACATAAAACTATTAATTTCTTACTTATCTAAGACTTATGAATGGCAGTGTGTCAAGGTTTTTTTTTCACAAAAACATGAATATATAAAACACGACATATATAAAACACATATAATATAACAAAATAATAATAATAATAATAATAATAGTAAAAAAATTGCATTTAAAAAATAAAAAAATACATTTTTAAAATATATTTTAATACCAAACAGTTATTTTAAATTGTTGTAGTCTATCTATCTATCTGTCTATCTATCTATCCTTGCAACTGCATGTTTATATCTCACAATTCTGAGAAGAAAAATCAGAATTGTGAGATATATACTCGCAATTGCCAGAAAAAAGTTCTGAGTTGCAAAATGTAAACTTACAATTGCAAGAAAAAGTCAGAATTACGAGATACAAAATCGCAATTGCGAGGAAAAAAGTCACAATTGCGAAATGTAAAAAAATTGTGAGAAAAAAGTCAGAATTGCAAGATAAACTCGAAATTGCGAGGAAAAAAGTCAGAATTGCCAAATGTAAAATCTGAACTGAGAAATACAGTCTCTCAATTGTGAAACTTGCATTTGGGAAAAATAGTCATAATTGGGAAATATATACTCACAGTTGCAAGAAAAAAGTCAGAATTGCGAGATACAAACTTGCAATTGCAAGAAAAAAGCCACATTTGTGAGATACACACTCACAATTGCAAAACTCGCATTTGCGAGAAAAAAGTCAGAATTGTGAGGTACAAACTAGCAAATATGAGAAAAAAATCTGAATTGCAAGATACAAAGTGGCAATTGCAAAAAAAAATCTGAAATGCGAAATATAAACTCACAATTGCAAGAAAAAAGTCACAATTACGAGATACACACTCACAATTGCGAGAAAAACATCAGAATTGTAAGATACAAACTCGCAACTCAGAAAAAAAAAGAATTACGAAATATAAACTCACAATTGTAAGAAAAAAGTCACAATTATGAAATACACACTCACACTTGTGAAACTCGCATTTGCAAGAAAAAAATCACAATTGCGAGAAAAAAATCAGAATTGTAAGATACAAACTGCGAGAAAAAAAAAATCAGAATTATGAATTATAAACTCGCAATTGCAAGAAAAAAAGTCACAATTGCGAGATACACACTCAAACTGTAAAACTCCAGATATTTACAACTGTGAAACTCACATTTGTGAGAAAAAAATTAATAATTGCAAAATATGCATTAGCAATTTGCAATTTTTCTTGCAATTGCAAGAAAAAAGTCAGAATTGTGAGACACAAACTCGCAATTGTGAGATACTGTATAAACGAGAAAAAAACCTCAGATTTGTTTACATCTCGCAAATTTGAGAAAAAAGTCAGAACAGCAAGATGTAAACTTGCTATTGTGAGAATAAAGGTCAGATTAGTGAGATAAAATGTTGCAATTACTGTTTTTATGTTTTTATTCAGTGGTGGAAACAGGCTTCTATATTTGACTGTTATAATTAATGGCAAAAAGGAAAAAAGAAAGAAAAAATAACAACTACTAATCGTTGCCCATTTCCCCCAATAACTATCTGATATCTCATTAAGTTTCATTATTCCTGAGCAATAAAACGGTCAAACATTAATTTGAGAAACTTCTAAGCAAAATATTCCCAGACAACAGTTTCCTGACTATTACCACCTACATAGATCCTGAACGCAGAAGATTAATCTGTGCAGGAATCCTGTTGGTGAGGTGTTGACACCCAGTGTCTCATTTGAGCTTTTAGGGCAGCGCTGTTATCTCTCCGGCCAGGGTGCACTTATCACACAAAAGGGAACTGTATGTAACCAAACACAATAGGAGTGATTGAATGCATTCCTACATTGGTGTTGGGTTACGCCGGGGCCTTTTTAATAGATGATATCTGGCCCTGGGCTTGTGCGTCTTGTGTGTCTTGCATACGCATCTTACCCATTACTAAGAATTGGTGTGGTATTTACATAAGAGCATTTGAGGGATTCTTTTCACGCCGGGGAAAGAAGGAAGCCTATGAATGTTTTAGACAGGTGGAAACGATCAAGAGAAGCTCAAATGTCTTTCGACAGGTTGTGTGTTCGCAAAGCAACTGCATAATTCACAAACACCAGAAAAAGAGTGATGAGGAATGGGTGTCAAAACACGGCCGTTCTCCCAACCAACTGCATGAGGTGCTGGTTAAACTGTATTGAAGGAGTTCACATGCATGGTGGATAAAAAAAAAAAGAAAAAGAAAAATGACAAAATAAAAATACATACTTAGAAAAACAACAGAAAAATAACTGAATGAGGTGCTGTTTATACTGTATCTATGTTTCCATGCATGGTAGGCACTGTCAGGTCAAAATAAAATAAAATAAAATAATTTTTTCTTGTAATTGCGGTCAAAATAAAATAAAATAAATAAATAAATAAATAAAATAAAATAAAATAAAATAAAATAAAACAAAAATAAATAAAATAATACTTAAAAACAATAGAAAAAACAATGGCTTTTATTTTATTTAAGAAGTTTGCATGCATGCTAGAGAATGTCAGGTCAAAATAAAATAAAATAAAATAAAATAAAAAGGTACATTCTTAGAAAAACAATAGAAAAATAACTGAATGTGGTATTTATAATTTATTTTCGAAATTTGCATGCATGCTAGACACAGTCAAGTCAAAATAATAAGAAAGTGCTTTTATTTTATTTAAGAAGTTTGCATGCATGCTCGATAATGTCAGGTCAAAATAAAATAAAATAAAATAAAATAAAAAACAATGGCTTTTATTTTAAGAACTTTGCATGCATACTAGAGAATGTCAGGTCAAACTAAAATAAAAATAAAAATATAAAATAAAATAAAATACTTAAAAACAATAGAAAAAACAATGGCTTTTATTTTAAGAAATTTGCATGTATTCTAGGGAATGTCAGGTCAAAATAAAAAAATAAATAAATAAATAAATAATAAATAAATAAAAATAAAATAAAATAAAATAAAACAATAAAAAGTACATTCTTAGAAAAACAATAGAAAAATAACTGAATGTGTTATTTATAATTTATTTATGAAATTTGCATGCATGCTAGACACAGTCAGGTCAAAATAATAAAATAAAAAAAAGTGCTTTTATTTTATTTCTGATGTTTGCATGTATACTAGAGACTGTCAGGTCAAAATAAGATATAAAATAAAATAAAATAAAAAAAATTATACACTGTAAATGTATATTTTATATAGCAGAAACCTGTAGACCAAAACATTTTTACCACAAGCAACATAAACTTGACGTGTGTCCAAACTTGTGATCCGTAGCTTTCTACCAAAGCATATCTTCATAAATTTGAAAGAAATTGAGTGAAAGCAGAAGGCACAGTGATACAGCTTCACAATGGCCACATCATTAAAGCGTTTGCAGACTCTTTTACCCGTGAAGAGATCATCAGACCACCAACACATTGATAGTGCGGGTGGGTGGGATCTCATATGCTAATCTGGCAGATGTCCACAGATCTGGACGCATTCCAGGCCCACTATAAAAACAAAGCATCATTCTTCCATCTGGAAGAGCCACCGAGCGTCCACTCGCAGCAACCCGCCCTTAGCATGAATATCAATGAAAAGAGAGGACGATACTTAGTACGCTAATGTGCACGTCTGGAAAAATGTCTGAGAATATCAATTTGACATTTATTTGATAAGTATTTTCTTAGTGCATCAATTTTGCCTCAGACGTTTCTCCTAAAATTCCTTAGAATACAAAAAAGTGGTGGATTGCTATGAAATTTCTGGTGTTTTGGCCCATAAATAACTCATTTTCAAGCCTGTATCATACATTTTACTTTAGATTTTGCTCAGGTTCTTTAATTTTTGATCACTAGGAAAAGTAATCTTCTTGTGTCCCATACAGTAATCTGTTCCTCTGACCAGGGCATTTTTACTTCTTAGTGGAAGTTTCCACGTCTCTGCTCCTGATGGCCATTGTCTGTCCATTCATGCACTCAGTATTCATTTGCTCGTTGTTTCTTTCCTGTGTGCGGCGATGATTAGGGGTTTGAGCACTATGTTTTTATTAGCATGAGGTCAGCGGGTTCACAGCCAGGTTCTGACCAATGAAACAATGTGAATCGTAGGAATGAAAATTGTAAGGAAGATTCCGGTTCCAGTTCAAGATTACAATTACGTCATATATATATATATATATATATATATATACAATAAAATAAAATACAATACATACTTAAAAATACTTTGAAAAACAATAAAATAAAACCAAAAAATTATAATAAAAAAATAAAACAGTTAAAAGTACATGTAAAACTGCAAGAGATCCTAACTAAACCTAAGTATAAAATAAAATAAAATAATAAATAAAAAAAATACTTAGAAAAACAATAAAATACAATACATAATTAAAAATACTTTGAAAAACAACAATGAAAAAATAATAAAACAGATACCTAAAAATACATATAAACTGCAAAAGGTGCTAACTAACCCTAAGTATAAAATAAAATAATTAAAAATAAAATAATTTGAAAAAACAATAAAATAAAAAAATAAATAAAACAGATACTTAAAAATACCTAGAAAAACAATAATAAAAAACAGATACTTAAAAATACATATAAAACTGCAAAAGGTGCTAACTAACCCGAAGTATAAAATAATAAAAAATAAAATAATTAGAAAAACAATGGAAGAAAAAAATAAACAAATAAAACAGATACTTAAAAATATGCAGAAAAACAACTAAAAAAAACAACTGCAACAGGTGCTAACTAACCCTAAGTATAAATAAAATAAAATAAAATAAAATAAAAAATAAATAAAACAAATACTTAAAAATACGTAGAAAATCAGTAAAACAAAATCAACTGCAACAGGTGCTAACTAACCCTAAGTATAAATAAAATAAAATACTTAGAAAAACAATAAAATAAAATGAAATACATATTTAAAAATACCTAATACTTAAAAGAACAATAAAATAAAACAAAAGAAAATAAAAAAATAAATAAAAGAGATACATAAAAATACAAAAACTATGAAAAAACCAACTGCAGCAGATGCTAACTAACCCTATGTATATAATAAACAAACAAATCAATCACAAATACACAATTTATATATACAAAACAATTTTTAATAGATAAGTAGACTTGTACACCAAAACGTTTTTAAGATCATGAGAAAAAAAAACGGTATACAAACTCTTGAATTACTGTGTATTTGTCAATGCACACCTTCATATATATATACACATACATACAGCATACACAAAAAATACACACCTTTAACTATATTTTATAATGCGAACAATTAACAACTACAGTTTTTAAGCCTCTCATTCAATTCAGGCTGCAAGTGCAAATGACTAATGTCATCAAAATTATTAGTTTCAAGTGTTTTTTTTACAGTTCTAGAATCTCAACTCTAATCCAGTGAGTTAAAAAACTAATTTGATTTATACAAGAAAGTTTCTGTTGGCTGAAATATTTCCTACATCAAGAATAGCACAGAGTTAATGGACTAACTGGCTGATGCATGCGAGAAATAAAAGAGAAAAAAACAGTGGGAGGCCATTGTGAATCCTGTTGACCAACATGCTTCCAAAGAAAAGACACTGATTCGAGAGAGGAAGAAACAATTTTCTACTTGCTAATGGTAGTGCTTAATTGCAAAGCCTGTTTTTGATCATCAAACAAGATCTATTAATAAACTTTGGCATCATTTTGGCCTTTTCAGGCAGCACAGTTCATTTTATCTGTTTCCTTTCAGAGATAATGGCTAACGCTACATTTCCATCCTGAAATATCAGCCGTGGCATTTGCTGTCAGCTCCACTGAGGATGCAAGCTTGAATGGGCAGGTAAAGCAAACGAGGCCTTTGAAACGCACACAGCCAGGAGTCAGCCGGCAACACAGTTGGACAATGGGATAAGATGCGTGGAGATCAGATTTCCTTCATGTTTGTTTTCTTAGGATAAGGTATGCCTGGGCAAAGAAAATATTGGCCTTCCCTGTGGCCATCTGTCGAATGTGGTGGAATCGCAAAAAAGCCTAATGCTAATTTGTTTTATTATGCACAGGGCTTGAAAAAAGCAGACGCCCTTATGACTGTTTCATTAAACTGCCCTGCCCCCAAATCAGACCTATCTGACCATATTCATACTATTCAAAACATGGTTTGGGGTTGCTGAATTTGGATATCCACGCTTTTTGTGCAAGCCACTGATTTGCATTTATCCAACGTGGTTTACTTTAATCGCCTCTCTGGTTAAAAGTGGTTTGGTTGAGCATTTTTTACAGTGTGCAAGAAAAATTATCAAAATCTGACACTGTTTTGCTAATGATAAAGTTGTGAAAATGTCGCATTGTAAGATATAAAGTCACAATTACAAGAAATAAAGCTGCAGTTGTGAAAAAGTCACATTGTGAGATATAAGGTCATAATTACAAGAAATAAAGCTGCAATTGTGAAGTATAAAGTCACAATTACAAGAATTACAAGAAATAAAGTTGCAACTTTGAGGTATAAAAATCACAATATGAGAAATAAAGTTGCAGTTGTGAAAAAGTCACATTGTGAGATATGAGGTCATAATTACAGGAAATACAGGTGCAATTGTGAGGTATAAAGTCACAATTATAAGAATTACACGAAATAAAAGTTGCAGCTGTGAGGTATATCACCTACAATCACAATTATGAGAAATAAAGTTGCAGTTGTGAAAAAGTCACATTGTGAGATAGAAGGTCATAATTACAAGAAATAAAGTTGCAATTGTGAAGTATAAAGTCACAATTACAAGAAATAAAGTTGCAACTGTGAGGTATAAAATCACAATTATGAGAAGTAAAGTTGCAGTCACACTGTGAGATATAAGGTCATAATTGCAAAAAATAAATTTGCAATTGTAAAGTATAAAGTCACAATTACAGGAATTACAAGAAATAAAGTTGCAGTTGTGAAAAAGTCACATTGTGAGATATAAGGTCATAATTACAGGAAATACAGTTGCAACTGTGAGGTATAAAGTCACAATTACAAGAATTACAAGAAATAAAGTTTCATTTATGAGGTATAAAGTCACAACTACAAGAAATGAAGTTGCACTTGTGAGGTATAATGTCATAACTACAAGAATTACAAGATATGAAGTTGCTATTGTGAAGTATAAAGTTACAAATACAAGAAATAAAGTTGCATTGTGAAATATAGTCACAATTACAAGAAATGAAGTTGCAATGGTGAGGCATAAGGTCACAATTACAAGAAGTATAAGAAAAAAAGTTGCAGTTGTGAAGTATAAAATCACAATTACAAGAAATAAAGCCACATGGTGAAATATTAAATCATAATTACAAGTGAAGTTGCACTTGTGAGGTATAATGTCATAACTACAAGAATTACAAGATATACAGTTGCTATTGTGAAGAATACAGTCACAATTACAAGAATTACAAGAAATAAAGTTTCAATTATGAGGTCTAAAGTACAAGAAATGAAGTTGCAATTGCGATGTAAAAATTACAATTACAAGAAATGAAATTGCAAGGTGTAAAATCAAAATTACAAATAAATAAAGTTACAATTGTGAGGTATAAAATAACAATTGCAAAAAAATAAAGTTGCAGTGTGAGATATACAGTCATAATTACAAGAAATTAAGTTGCAATTGTAAGGTATAAAATCACAATTACAAGAAATAAAGTTGCAATTGTAAGAGTCGCATTGTGAGGTATAAAGCCATAACTACAAGAATTAAAGTTACAATTTTAAGAAAGCTACACTGTGAAGTATAAAGTAACAATTACAAGAAATAATGTTACAATTTTGAGAAACACACGCACATTGTGAGGTATAAAGTCATAATTTTAGGAAATAAAGTTGCAATCGTCCCTTTTTGATGCAGAAATAGGTTCTTATTTGTTTCAATTAAGTAGTAACTTTGTCTAACAAATAAGAAACGAATAAAATGGACGGGACAGTTCAGAACATTTGGTCTTGGGTGAATTTGTTAAAGTATAGAGATCACACTGAGATCCCTGATAACTGATCACAGACTTTGGCATCTTAACAAATCTGAAATCAGTTTGTGATGTCGTTGAGATCTCTTTTAAACCCTGTGAGATTAACATTTACATTTACTCTTACTTCTGTCCAAAGCGACTTACAAATTACAGATTACTGTGGTCGTTTTCTCTGGAGACACATCTCGAGCAACAGTCTCCTTTTCCTCTTCATTTAATCTCATTACTGTCTGGAATAAATGAACGAGATATAAAGAGATCTCACATGTGTTGTTTCTTTCCTGTGGGAGGAGTCATCAACCATTTTTCCCAAACGGTAGTGAAAACAAAGGTTGTCTCTTTATGGAGAGTGAGCTATGAGCTTTTGACTCACTTGCCAACACAACAAAATCTGCTGACTGGAGTAAAATAAGTCACGTCTAAGGCTAAAACTCAATGACAAAGCACAATGTATTATGAGAGAAGCACACACACATACACATGCACATGCAACCAAACATATGTGTTCATACGCAATTCAAATTTGAAACTCTCATAGATGCAAAGCAAAGCAAATGGTTTTTAGTGAGACTAAAATAATCACAGGAAAACAATAAACCCTAAGCCAGTAAATGAGTGAAACGAATAATTCCCATGTTCCCTCTCCATGCAATTATTTGCATCACGCTTTCAAGGAAAAAAAAAAACCCTGGAGAACAATGGCTGTGATGTTTTACATAAAGTCATTGCATAACAAAGGGAGGTTTGTGGTCTTAGGTAGCACTGTATCTCTCTGAATAGCCCTTTCCAAACAAAAAGTGGAGCACCCAGGTCATTAAATGACATTTCTGGCCAGAGGAGTGGGATTGAATTCCTTTGTCCATTAAAGGACTTTTATGGGGGTTTAACCAGCACATTCAGATGCTCTCCATTGGCTAAAAATTATACTTATTTTTCTACCCCCCGCCGAACTGTTTTAAAACACTGCCCTCCATCTCAGAACAACAACAAAAGAGCTGTCACATTGTAATGCTTCCTGACAGCCCAGGATAGAAGCATAAGAGACAAAAACAACACAACTGTGAATACAGCACAGCCACAAAAGAGATTTGACAAATCAAGACCTGCCAATGGCCTCCTACTAAATGCACAAAAAACAGTTCTGTTCTAGAAATGGAGATTTTTGCATTGCATATGCAAACAACAGCACTGCATGAAGACTATTATGTCTAAAAAGTGCATATATTTAATGATAAAAGATGAGATCACATTGCAACCAAGGGAAAATAGATAAATAAATAAAAGAATATTTTAAATATATCTATATTAAATATGTTTACTTTTAGTTATGAATGAAAAAAAAAAAATATATATATATATATATAAAACAAGAAAAATAACCCAATCAGAAATATTTACTTTTAGCATTAAGAGATTCAACAGTTAATAACAATTAATAAGAAAAATTAATTAAAATGATATCAAATTTTGGTGTTTATAACAAAACAAAACCAAAAACTCTTTTATATATCATTTAATAAAATATGGTTTTACAGTTTTTTTTTTTATTTTTTTTTTTTAAAATTCATGCACAATTAAAATGACTTATTTTTTTGCATTATTAAGAAGATCAAGAGATTCATCAGTATAAGACATTTCAAGTAAAATGACTTTATTACATATCCTTTAATAAAATATAAAAAAAATCTACAGTTTATAAAATAAAAAAAAAAACACAAAAAAACCCCGAAAAACATGCACAATTAAATATATAATATATATATATATATATTTTTTTTTTTTAAAGTTCAGTTAAAATGTGCAGTTAAAATGACTTATTTTTTGCCATTATTAAAAAGTTAATGAGATTCAAAAGTATAAGAAATTTCAATTAAAATGACTAAATTTGGGTACTTTTTTGGGGGTAATTATAGTATAAAAATATATAAATAAGAAATAAAATAAAATATTTGTGAACACACACAAACATTTTCTAAATAAACAAATACAATTATATTTTAAAATTATTTTTAAAAATATATCTTTTACAAAATAAGAAAAATAGCACTTATGCCCAATCAGAATTGTTTACTTTTAGCATTAGAGATGTTCATGAGACTCAACAGTATAAGAAAATGCATTTAAATTACTTTAAAAACTCTTTTATATATTCTTTGATAAAATATGGTTTTACAGTTTATTAAAAAAAAACATTCATGCACAATTAAAATTACTTATTTTTGGCTTGATTTAAGAAGTTTAAGAGATCCAACAGTATAAGAAATTTTAATTAAAATCACTTAAAATGTTTGTAAAATAATTACCTATTTTTAGCATTATTTAGAAGTTTGAGGGGATTCAACAATTTCAATTCAAATTACTTCAAATTTGGGTATTAAATAAAAAAACCACAAAATTTAATTGCACTAAATTTGTGAAATAATGCAAATTGTAATTATAGTATAAAAATAAATAAAAAAAATATATATATAAATAAATAAAAATAAAATAAAAACATTTGTGAAAACACACAATTATTTTAAATAAATAAATAAATTTACATTACAATATAAGCTAATTCATTTTAAATGATCCAGAGCTCAAACGACCCTCATCATGATATAAAAGCTCTTCCCCAAAGCAAGACATCAACACAAAATTTTCAAGAGCGTAGCCACAGCTTCATATCAAAACACCAAATATCCCAGACAGGTCTTTTGTTAGTGCAAGACACTGGCCTTTCAATACTCAAAATCTTTGCAAATAAACCATATTCATTTATACGGAATTTCATAATCCTTTTTTAATGAAAGGCAGTGTTTGAAGAGGCATAAACACGCGCGGTCTGCTGATTACGTGGACCGGTTTTTGCGCTCGGTACTCTGTCCTTCTTCTTAAATGTGTTTACCTGAGAAAACCGAACAAGGGAACACATAAAAGAAGCCACTTTGCTGAACACTCCAACCTCTTGGAACATATCAATACTTTGATTTTCTTCAAGGCTGAAAGATGCTCATATAGGGGGGAGAAATCCATATCAACATTGACTAGACCGCTTAATTACATTAGAGGCCATCTTGAGCCTGGTGGTGATGGGCCATCAAATTGCATGCAAACAAAACAAAAAAAGGTCAAAAGCATATTGTTATCAAACTGTGAAAGAGCAGGACAGAGCTGTTGCGTCAACGTCTGATAAAAAGAAATGCTGAGAAGAAGAAAAAACACAGAAAATGCCCCCAGTTGTGAGTTAAGATCACACAAAACACTGAAGTATTGTCTTTCTGCTTTATCTCTCAAAAGCAAGTGTTGTAGGCACTTTTCATTTTAGAAGTATTAGAGGCGAAACGTATGCATTTTCTACAGTTACATAAACTTGGATCCGACATAAAATTTGCCCAGAATAAAAAAAACCATCAAATGTTTATTGATCTGACTGTTTCCAAACATTACGGTGGAACCACTAACTAAAGGAATAATTAAAGAAATAAATGAATTAATAAAAAAGTGAGATTTCTAAAATGTAAGTTTAAGAAATGAAGAAAAGTAACATTTTATAATAACATATATATTGAGAAGTTTGAGATTCAACAGTAAGAGAAATTTAAATTAAAAAGAACTGCAGATTTGGGTGTTAAAATATTAAATAAGCAAAAAAAATAATAAGTAAATTAAATAGTTAATTTCGCTTCACATTATGTTAATTGAAATAAAATGATAATTTTTGTAATATTTAAAAAAAAATATTTGTAATATATTCATTGAATAATTTATATAAATATTCAACAGTATATTTATCTATTTATCTGTCTCAGTTATTTTGATTTTTATTTATAGAATTGTTTTTAGACAGTTTTTATAAATTTTTACTTCAGTTTTAGTTTAAAAAAAAGATTTTCAGTTAAAAGACTTTAAATTTGGGTATCAGAAAACAAACTCTTTTATACATCCTTTAATAAAATATAATATATAACTACAATAATACTGTTATTGCAGCTGCCCTTCGTAACAAATTGAAAAACTAGGATTACAGAAAAAAGATAATATGTAGTTTTGATCTCCTGTGATCTCATTTTCTGAAGGTTAAGCCCCTTTTTTTCCACTGTCCATTTGTTGCACAAGAGTCAAGTCTGATTTTCTCCCTCATTCACAGAAAGTGCCTGCAGTGTTTCCTGATTCAAGGACACCTTTTCTAGCTGCGTTTACGTCAGGATGGAATGCATCGCAATATACGCTTTCTTTAAGCAGCTGCGAAGGTACTTCTGCATTTTGGGGGGCTCTTTACGACCCCATTCAAAGGCTGACATCTCAAACACAGGAAGGAAGGAACCCAGAAGGGCTTTACAGTATCAAGAGGTTTGTTTTAGCTTCCTTTCCCTCTTTTCAAACCAGCCTGAACACCCCAAACTTCACCGGCTGCTAATATTGCATCCCGAGGGATTCGTTTTTTACATTTAATTTGTATTAAGACGTCCTCGTTCAGTGCAAAACAATGAACTGAACTTATACAGGTTAAAGGACATCTCTAAATAGTTCCAGTTGTTTCACCGACCAAAAAAGATGAAGAAAAGTAGGGTGGAAAGAGAAGGAGGGGTGGCTGGGATTAGATCCTGGAAGTCTGCAAGATAATACATCAAAGAGAAGCAGGAGAGAGCCATGCAGTTCCCACATAGAAATCATCTTTACGCATAATGGCATTTTACAAGGGCCCTGCATTAAGGGTCTCGCAAAAAAACGAGAAGAGGGGGCTGGGCCACTTCCCTTGTGTAATAAAACACAGGCTGTGCCAAAAGTTTCATAAGCATTGAAATAGTCCTCATGTGCATTATAAAAGCCTACAAATCATGCTTTCGGATTCGAAATGCATGCATTTGACACGTCAGACGCTGAGTTTTATGTTCACTTGCTCTCTGGACTGAGAGCCAAAGATTTACATGGATGCAAAGGGCAGAGGAAAATATGCTGACGGAAATGAGGAGGCGAAAAAACAAACAAACAAATGGCAAAATGTACTTTCTGGTTTCTTTTAGAAGTACCACCTTGTCTTGGTTGCTCTCACTAGAGGTTATTGGTGTTTAAAGAGAGAGAGTTTTCATGGATACTAGTGACTCATATAGGCAGATGAGGGAATTACAACACACTCATGGAAATAAAAGTGGGTTTATATGCCATTTAGGAGAAGTAAGTACTAGCAGTTGAACAAAACAAAGAGTTTTATTTGTTTAAAGGATGATATGTGACCCTGGAGCACAAAACCTTGAAAGTCCCAAGTCGCATGGGTATATTTGTAGCAATAGCCAACAATTCATTATGGGTCAAAATTGTCAATTTTTCTTTTATGCCAAAAATCATTAAGATATTAAGTAAAGATCATGTTCCATGAAGATATTTTGTAAATTTCCTACTGTAAATAAATCCAAACTTATTTTTTGATTAGTAATATGCATTGCTAAGAACTTTTTTTCTAACAAATTTAAAGGCGATTTTATCCCTTTTTTTTTTTTTTGCAATTTTTGTTTTTTTTTTTTGCAAAAATATTATATATATAAAAATACAAATATTGTCCTATTCTAACAAACATCAATGGAAAGCTTATTTATATAGCTTTTTTATATGATTAATAAATCTCAATTTAAAAAAAAATGACACTTTTGTGGTCCGTGGTCACATTTGTAAGTGAATTACACAAAATTGTATTTTACTTAATTATATTAACATTTTTGACAGTTTTCATAAAAATCAAGCAAATGTCCCCTCTCAATTCTCATTAATGTAATGTAAAAAAAAAAAAAAAATAGTGTGTAAAAAAATTGGAATTTTTACAAAACACCTTTCAAAAAATGGGAATTTAATTTATAAATCAAAATTGTAAAAAATGCATTATGGTAATGAGAATTTCTAATTGTGCTGAATTGTTATGCAAATATATGAATATAATGTACAAATCCAAAATAAAAGAAATATATGAATAAATAAATTAATAAATGCCCCTGAAATTTACTTCTTTTAAATAAAATGAAATAATATAAAATACATAAATGCAAATTCATCAAAATTATTATTAACTATTATTTATTTAGGTAAAATATAACCTAAATATGTTTTTGTGACATTAATCCACCTAGAACTACCTATGATGTAAAATAAATGAATAAATAAAATTCCAATTCAAAAAACAATAAATAAATAAAACACTAAATACTATTTCAGTCTTTCTACTTCTAAACTTCACATTTAATTTGATGTGTTACTAGCTGATTATTATTTGTGAAATTTACTGGTAACTTCTGATTGAAATTTGGTTTCTACACTATTGATTTTTTCCAGAGTAGAAATATAAAAAATATAGAAAAATACAATGTAAAATAAATAAATAAATAAAGTATAAAAATGACAAAATACAGAAATAAATAAATAAAATGAAGGCTTATTAGAGTGCATAAAATATGATTTCAGTCTTTCTACTTCAAAACTTCACATTTAATTTGATTATTATTTGTAAAACTTACTAACAATTTCTGGTTGAAAATGCTTTCTACACCCTATACTGAAAAAAATGGTTCGTATGAAAAAAGCGCTCTTTGTTGAGCCTGTAAGGACATAAAAACCATCAAAGATATTCAAGGAGAAAAGATTAGATTATATACACACGAAATTGACTCATAGCAGGAGTTAAAAAAAAATGCAGACATGGTGATGTCAGCTGTAAATAAAGTTACTTCAGAGACAGACAAAGTTACTCAATGACATTTTTATGAAAGATTATGAACAGAAGTATAATATACACTAATTAATACTGCCCAAAAAGACCAGAAATGAATATTAGGAAAGTAAAAAAGGTCCATTTTGATTGCACGTCAAAAAAAAAGCATGCATTAGTCCTAGTTAACCACATAAACCACCACAGCAAAGTTCCCTGTGGTTTTCTCTCATGCATTTCATGGACTGTATGGTCTCAGAAACTCAGTGTCCTGATGTGTTTCTCCAGATATCTGTTCAAACTGTACACACAGCACAGTACAGCTTCACGCAGCGCTGGATAATCACAACACGGCACGTCTGACAGCGTTTGCCTTGGCTTCTGTTTGAACATCATTCATAGCGAGTGTTTTCTTCTGAGCAGAGAGACAGAGAGAGAGAGAGAGAGAGAGAGAGAGCGGTCAGTACTGAGCTGCTAAATCTATTAGCACTGACGGAAAAATCAATGCGCTCTTGTCCCTGTGAGACTCCCACTCAGATGTAGCCTTCACTTCCATGCAAACACACGGCTGTCTGAAGAATGCAGCGGGGGACAGTGACAATGAGGTCGCCAAATATTGACTTCTGTCCAGTGGAGAGCTCATGCTTTTAGAAATATGAGGAAAGTGACGTCAGATCACAGGGGCTGTTTTTAGAGCATCTGGAACATCAATTACTGTCACTGAGACCACCACTGACAAACAACCAATCATCAAAGATAGTTACTTATTAATAGCAATGAGAAAAATGTAATAAAAAAAATAAAATAAAAAAATAAATGGAATAATAAAAGAATCAGATCTAATATATTACACGCGATATAGTGCTGTGATAAAATCACTGTGACTGTAAAGTAAATAATCATAGTTATTAATAAGATTAATGATAAAAAAAAAACAAGAATTGAACTAAATTAAAAAAAACATTAAAGATAATTTTAAAATAATTTTAAAGTTTTAAATTGACAATCCAATTTTTTTGCATCTAGACACAGAAAGATGGTTATTATTTTGGTGCCCATTTTTAAAGAACAAAAAACAAACAAACAAAAACAAAACAACAACAAAAAAAAAAACATACAGTAAATATTAAATTCAGATTAAATTCTGAAAAATCAAATATTTATTTACACACTGCCAGGGCTGGTGGAATTGATTTCACATTATATGTAGAAGTGATGATTATAAAGTAAATAATTACACTTTTTAATAATATCAGTTATCAAAAATAAAATAAAATAAAATAAAATAAAATAAAATAAAATAAATAAATAAAATAGATCTGAATCTGAACAAAAAGCAAACGTACAAAAACAAAACAAAAACAAAACAAAACAACAACAACAAAACATACAGTAAATATTAAATAATAAAAAAAAAATAATAATTTACACACTGCCAGGGCTGGTGGAATTTATTTCACATTATTTGTAGAAGTGATGATTATAAAGTAAATAATTACACTTTTTAATAATATCAGTTAATAAAATGATAAATAAATAAATACATACATACATACATACATACATAAACTAGAACTGAATCTGAACAAAAAAACAAATAAACAAAAACAAAACAAAACAAAACAACAATAAAAAATACAGTAAATATTAAATTCTGATTAAATTCTAAAAAATCTAATATTTATTTACACATCGCCAGGGCTGGTGGAATTTATTTCACATGTAGAAGCGATGATTATAAAGTAAATAATTACTCTTTTTAATAACATCAGTTATCAAAAAAGCAAAATAAATAAATAACTGAATTTATTTGATTCATTCTGTAATTTAGGCTACTGTAAAAATCTAATAAAATACGCATCAACACACTAGAGCTGGTTTATTTCATGTTAAACGTAGCAGTGATGAAATCACAGTACATTAAATAATTACGCTTTTTGGTAGGTATAAAAATCGAAAATTAAACAAATTCTAATTTAACTGAATCTAAAAAAAAAAAAATAATAAAATAATTAAATGTTTAATTATCCATAAACAGGGTGGGTGGAAATTGTCTAGGTGTGATTAAATTAACGCACAATTATAAAGTTTGTTACAATGTTTTGTACGATTGTAGAGTTTGTATATAACTGCATTTATGGTATTGTTAACTGCAAAAGTCGAATCAAAGATTCGATGTCAAAGAATCGAATCGATCCAATGAATCGAATCTTTATCTTTCAACAGCTGAATAGAGCTGGTAGCTTTTAGTGTGCTGAACATCATAGTCAAGAAACCACTGTACAGTTATAAACTTAATAATTGTGCACATTAAATGTGTTAAAAAAAGAATCAACTAATAAATTCCGATGAATTGAATCAAATCTATGGACGCACAGTCAGCCAGCGTCTCAATGATTCGTTACATTCAGGCGGTTCTGGTCGCTCAAGATGATATTAACCGTAAGAAAAAAAATGAAATGCATGTAGTTGGTAGAAAACCGGCGCAAACAGGTGTTCTCCAGCTCACCTATCCTCTGAGAGGAAGAGGTCACAGGCTTTATCTGGTTGGATTAGTTGAGCTCTCGCTGATGGTTTGTGGCGGGGAAATGGCCTGATATGAGACTGGTGGTCAGACATATGCACGCACAGGCAAAATGCAGCACTCATATTTCATGTGTCTCCATCTGCATCTCTACAACTGCCTGAAAGATCTTATCTCGTAACTGTCAGTACAGGAAACGCGATAGTTCGCATGCATATGTAGGCATTGGTTAACTGCTACAAGGTGGATATCAGCGACTGGAGCGAAATCAAAGCCCATATGCGTGTAATATCTGCTGGGTTCACTTTTATTTCCTAAATTACACTGAAAACACCAGATAAGAGATGACTGATGCTTTTTGGAGATTAATTGAGTCGGTTGTCGGGCTATACAGGATTTTGAAGTTTGCACTGCCATCTACAGGCAAGAAAGGATTTGCTTTAAAACAATTATTGCTCTGACTAAACTCCATTTCCTTTTTCATTGAGAAATTCGGCTTATTCGTTCTCCAAACGGGGAAAAAATGACATCAGTGCCGCTTAGTGTATTGGTTTTCATAAGAACTAAGAATGCAATGAGTAATAACAAGAATAGAAGATATGAAGGGATTTTTGTGACAAAGATCCCTGGTGATAAGAAACACGCTATTTGGAAACTAGGTAACATTAGAGCAATGTTTAATTTGTTGTTAAAAGCATTATTTAATATAAACTAAAAATGAGCAAAATTTATTGTTAATCTCATCTTTTACAAATACATTTTTAAAATCAAAGTCAAAAGTAATATGTGACCTGGACCACAAAACCAGTCAGGTATAATTGTAGCAATAGCCAAAAATACATTGATGATCAAAATGATTGATGTTTTTTTTTTTATGCCAAAAATCATTAGGATATTAAGTAAAGATCATGTTCCATGAAGATACTTTGTCAATTTCCTACCGTAACTATATCAAAACTTGATTTTTGATTAGTAATATGTATTGTTAAGAACATCTTTTGAACATTTTTTGCACATCTAGATTGCAGATTTTCAAATAGTTGTATCTCAGACAAATATTATATTCTAACAAACCATCAATGGAAAGCTTATTTATTCAGCTTTTAGATGATTGATCGCAACAAGCAACCTGTTCAAGCAAACATTCAAAAGTTTGGGGTTGGTAAGACGTTTAAATGCTTTTGAAAGAAGTCTTTTAATGCTTATCAAAGCTGTATTTATTTAATCAAAAATACAATCAAAACAGCAATATTGTGAAATATTATTACAATTTAAAATAACTGGTTTTTGTTTGAATTTATTGTAAAATGTCATTTATTTTTGTGAAGCAAAGCTGAATTTTCTTCAGTGTCACATGATCCTTCAGAAATCATTCTAATGTGTTTTGCTGTTTAAGAAACATTTATGATTATTGTCGATGCTGAAAACATCATTTTGATGAATAAAGTTCAGAAAAACAGTATTCATTTGAAATTGATTTTTTTGTAACATTATACACGTATTTACTATTTTTGATGCATTTTAATGCATCCTTGCAAAATAAAAGTACTACTTTCTTGAAAAAAACGTACTGACCCCAAACTTTTGAAAGATAATATATCTGTGTAGAGTATATTTCTTGAAGGGTTACGTTTTGGTTACCCAGCGCTAAGCGTTAACCACTACACCACCTGGAAACCCGAAAATACACAAAAACACAGTTTAAAGCAGGGGTGCTCAATCCTGGTCCTGGAGATCGACTTTCCTGCAGTGTTCAGCTCCAACCCTGACCAAACACACCTGAACCAGCTAATTAGGATCTCAAGGAGCACTTGATAATTACAGACAGGTGTGTTTGATTAAGGTCGGAACTAAACTCTGCAGGAAAGTCGATCTCCAGGAACAGGGTTGGGCACCCCTGGTTTAAAGGGTAAAACAAGAAACAAGTCACTGACTTAAAAAAGGGGAATGTTTATTTCACTGTAGAAGAGAGGAAAAAACATAATTCATCCACTTTTGATTTATGCATTACTTTAATATTCAATATTACTTAAACAATGACTCCCTGATCCAACACGGCAACCTTTACGCTGCATTCAGGTCTTGTCAGAATTAACAGAATTGCCATAAATACACATTTTCAACTTGAAAAGATTCATTCAGACTTTTAATTTAAAGAAAGCTCTGAATTCTCTCACTAATGTGCACGATTAAACCAAAACGGCAGAAGTTTGAACAGAGATAACTAGGTATTAATCTCAACACCATATTTACTAGTATTACCTTGTGCGCTTCCATTGTATTTCAATATGAATGAATGTAGTACAGTCTTTTGTTATCATTTCCTACATTTCCGACAGTCTTTTGTTGTAATTTCCAACCGAAACATTTCTGAGTTTTATAATTCTTATAATTACAGTAGGGCTGCAAAATGATTAGTCACAATTAATCGATTCAAAATAAAAGTTTGTTTACATACTATTTGTGTGTGTACTGTGTATATTCATTATGTATATATAAATACACACATATATGTATATATTTAAAACAATATTTTACTTGTATATAATTTATATTATATATAAATATAAATATTTTACATATAAATCTAAAAAATTTTCTTTATACACATGTATGTGTATTTATATACTCATAATAAATATACAGAGTACACACACATATAGTATGTAAACAAACTTACTTTAAATCGATTAATTGTGACTACACTGTAAAAAACAATTTGTTGAGTAAACTTAAAATAATTTATAACCTGGCTGCCTTAAAATTTTAAGTTCAGTCAACTCAAAAAAAGTTTATTCAACTTGAAATGTTAAATTATACAAAGTGACAACTTAGATATTTGATTTGAATCAACTTAAAATTTTAAGGCAGCTGGGTTACCCACTTACCCATCAAGTTTAGCAAACACAAATATTACTTAGTACAACTTAACATTTCAAGTTGACTAAACTTATTTTAGTTGACTGAACTTAAAATTTTAAGGCAGTAGGGTAACAAATTATTTTAAGCTGACTCAACAAATTGTGTTTTTTATTTTTTACAGTGTAATCGTTTTGCAGTCCTAAATTACAGTAATTCCAACACAACATGAATAAAACCCTGGTTGGATAAAAAAAACAAAAAACAAAAAAAAAAAGGAAAGTAATGAAACAAACAACTAATTTTATCTTCATGACAGACCTTAATCAGGGTAGTGCCATATTTAATTTTTGACAGGAATGAAAACGGCTTTGAGGAATAAAAATGGATTGTATTGCTGTTTAACAACATACAGACTGTTCATCTCACAGCATGTGTAACCAACAAAAATGTTCAGTAGAAAAAATCCATAAAACAGCTGTGAAATTATTCCTCACAGCCTCATTTTCATCCCTGTTAAATTCAATATGCCGTCTACCCTATTTAAAGTCTATCACAGTGAAATCTCGTTATTCGCGTAACTACGAATCACTGATGTCCACCGTATTGGAGTCTGAAAATAAATGGTGTGGAGACAAATGGTACTTGTTAGCCTGTTGGTCCTGTGTTGAAATCGACAAAGGGAGACTTTGAACAAGAATGGTTTCTGGTGGGCCCATTTCTAAACTATCTTCAACCTCCTCTGCGTGCTTAGACACATCCTGAGACGAGGAACCATCAATGTTCAAGGGTTCTTTTGCAACATTAATCGTCGGATTTGCCTCCGTCACCACCGTAACCTCAGTCCCGCCTTCCTGGATAAGCTTGTGGAGGCTTTCCAGGTCAGAACAGGATGTTATGATGGTGTGCGTGGCGTCGGAAGCGGACGCAGAACAGGAGGCGATAAAATTTTGAGTACTGGTTTGAGAGGTGGTTTCACTGGAGTCAATTTGAGTGAGTAAAACCGTCTGGTGCTCGAGCCCGGATTCTGGTCCTAGCATGCTGACGTGTTGTATTACAGGGTTCAAAAGCACATCGTGATCTTCCGGACTGAGCAGAACGGTTGCAGGCTTTCCTGAGGAAGCTTGGACAAAAGTAGCCTCCGGTCCTATAGATGGTGCCATGATGATCTTAAGATGCGTCGTGCTGTAAGAAGACGGCGTGTTGGTTGCAACTGAGGTTTGTCCGCGTTGTTGCGCATTACTGTTATGCTGCCTCTTGTGGCTGCGAAGAGAATCCTCCCTGACAAACGAAGCTTCGCATAAATCGCAACGAAACGCCCGTGCCGCTTCCAGTCTTGCACGGTAACGTGAGCTTAGAGGTTTGGGTGGCTCCTCCCCCATCCCGCTTCCTCGTCCGGACTTAACCTGCTTTTCCGGTTTATCCGCGTGACACTTCCTCCTGTGAATTAACAAATTACTACGCTGCTTGCTAGCAAATGAACAGTGCTCGCATTTAAACGGCCGTTCGTCCGAGTGCACGCGCTCGTGGATCTTGAGCGCCCCCTTGCTAGAGCAGGAGTAACTGCACTCGCTGCACTGCAAAGGCTGGGCGGGTTGGTGCTGGCGGGAATGGTGTCGAAGGGCGGCTTTGGTGGAGCACTGGAAGTCACATTTGGAGCAGCGGAAGGAGTCGGAGGCGCTGTGTTTCAGCTGCACGTGCGATTTTAAATTGGCTTTCATGGCACAGCGGTACTCGCAGAGTTCACACTTATAAGGCTTTTCGCCGGAGTGAACCCGACTGTGACGCTTCAGGTCAGAGTTGATCTTGAATTTGGCATCGCATTGATTGCACTGGAACGGGGCGTCACCTGGAGGAAACATCCAGGGGTGTGAAGTGAATATAAATATCACATTCTCCAGTACCTGTTATGCTCAATCACAAAAAGGAACATTATACTAATGACAGAGTTTTATAATGCATGATTTGATATCAAGCAAATACACAGTTATAAATAATGTACAATTATATTTCTTTTTTTTTAGCAAAATGTATGAACTTGTATAACTGGCTTTGTGTGTGTTCTCAATATTCATACACTGAAAAGATGTGTTGTTTGCTTTTGATAATGAACAGGAAAACCAGTTTTATCTTATTAATCTTTTGGCAAAGTTTCACATCATTAGTGTAATTTCTCAAATGTCAGTGGTAACAGGAAATATGGTGTGGTTAAAAAGTACAAAAATAACTAGAAAAACACTTGTTTTTTTTGTTTTGTTTTACAGATTTTAGTTGATATTTACTTTTTGTTCTTAGAATTGTTATTATTAATCTGAATTAATAAAAATACACACACTTCTGTTGAAAAGATTGGGTTGGTATAACTTCTCTTATCCACATACAGGCTGTTTGATCAAAAATACGGTAAAAGCAGTGATATTGTGAATTATTATTACAAGTTAAAATAACTCTTTTCTATTTGAATATATTGTAAACTCTAACTGAATTCACTAAACTGAATTTTCAGCATCATTACTTTAGTCTTCGGTGTCACATGATCCTTCAGAAATCATTCTAATATGCTGAATTGCTGTGCAAGAAACTTTATTATTGTTAAAGTTGAAAACAGTTGTGCTGCTTGATATTTTTGTGGAAACTGTGGTTCTTTTTTTAGGATTCTTTGATAAATATATAGTTCAAAAGAACAACATTTATTTGAAATATAAGCATTTTGTAACACAGTAAAAGTCTTTACTACGGAGCCCCTATAAGAGGACATGGGAATGGTAAACAAAGTAAAATTGGAGGAAAAAATAAATTTCAGTGCTTCTGTGCTCAATTAAAAACTCCTTTATTTCAGTGCTGTTGTGAGTGCATTTCAGGGGACGCAATATTTTAGAGAGAGAACACCGTTTTTCAGAGAAATGTAATATTTTGTGTTGGAGAACGCAAACTTTTTCAGGGATAGGGATGGGTACTGTTTACATTTTATCGATACTGATACGATACTGCTTATCAATACCGGTGGGTAACCAAACAGTTGCTGGTCCCCACTGACTATGATAGTTAAAAAAAAAAAAAAAATATAAAAATATATATATATATATATATATATTGAAGTCACTAGGGACCAGCAACTGTTTGGTTACCCACATTCTTCAGAATATCTTCTTTTTTGTTCAGCACAAGAAAGAAATTAATACAGGTTTCGATACAACATGACAGTGAGTAAATAATGACAGATTTTTTTTTTTTGACGAAAATTTAAATTTGATGTTTATCTGCTTACCCCAGGGCATCCAAGATGTAGGTGACTTTGTTTCTTCCAGAGAACACAAACGAATTTTTAACTCAAACCGTTGCAGTCTGTCAGTCATAGTATTGGCAGTCAACGGCTACCAAATCTTTGAGAGTAAAAAAACATACAAACAAAACCAAAATAAACCCTGCGACTCGTGACGATACACTGATGTCCTAAGACACTGATCGTTTCGTGTCTTAGGACACCAGTGTATCGCCATGAGTCGCAGGGTTTAATTTGGTTTTGTTTGTGTATGTTTTTTTTACTCACAAAGTCACCTACATCTTGGATGCCCTGGGGGTAAGCAGATAAACATCAAATTTTCATTTTTGGGTGAACTATCCCTTTGATGACATTGACAGCATGTTTAGTACTGTAGTTTTAAGAGCTGCACACACCTGTTTTTCTTTCAACTGTTTACTTTTACTTTAGACATAACGTTAACTAACTGTGTTTATATATAAACCTTGCGTGTTTTTGACAGTATTCGCGCAATCAAATGATAACTAAGAAGTAATCGTGTGATGTTTGACCGGCCTTTTAGTGTACACACGCTTCAAGTGTACTTGCTCTGAAAAAGAGCATGTTAGAAAGGCACGAGAATGAAATGTTTAACCGGCAAGGCTAACAGAAATAATGCACTTTTGTGACTGCGAATAAGTGCAGTGTCTCGTGAGTGTAACTCTACCATTGAATTGACATTTGATGTGAATGTATGTCGTGCTGGAGACAAAGTAAATACAGCGCATTGCATGAGATAGATGTGTTTTGTTAGTAAATGTTTCTTTATATTACTAGTGTTGCCTCCTTTATTTACTATTACACTACTGCATATATTGCATCTGACACTGGTGTCACCAATTTTTTTAACATGAGCCCCACACTTTCGAACGTTTCACTCGTCAGCGTGACTGGTTGTCTGCACGCAAACTCACACCACGTACGTGCATGGATATCAAACGCACGTCGAGCAAATGTCGGCCACATCATTCAGTAAAGGAAAATGACAAGCAGCGGCTTCTAATTAAACATTAACATTGAAGTATACAGAGATAAAACAATGCAAGTATTGATAACAGTATCGTTTGTCCTGAAGCTTATCGGTAGTCTGGTACTGACCCAATTACATACCGGTCCAAAAAAATACCGGTTCTCGGTACCCATCCCTATTCAGGGGAGTGCAATACTTCTGCAAGAGAATGAAAACTTTTTAAGCCAATGCAATACTTTTATGAGAAAATGCTAAGTTTTTTAGGAGATGCAATACCTTTGCAAGATTTTTTTTTTTCGTGAAAATGCAATACTTTTGCAAGAGAACACAATATTTTTAGGTATATGCAATACTTTTGTGAATGAATGCAAATTTTTTTGGTGGAATGCAATACTTTTGTAAGAGAATGCAACGTTTTTCAGGGAAATGCAATACGCGAAAGTTCGCACAAGCATTTTTCCTCGCATCTCATATTTTTTCCCCATCACCCTTAAGGACCACACTCCATACTTAACTGTCTCTTAAGATTAGTTTAATGCATCTCTCCTTAAAAATGACTTTTTTGATGTGTATGGAGGAATTTATTCAGCAAATGCCTTTCCATCACATTGACCTTTTTTCACACAAGTCAAAAACCACCTCTAGTGAGCATAAAAACTTTTTTTTGTGAACGAAGGGATTTTTATTCTAAATGTGGCGTTTCCATCACTCGTTTCTAAGAACGTAACAATATCAAAATCTCATGATACAATGATATTGTGATATGAAGTCCACAATACGATATTTATTGTGATATTTAAAGGGGTCATCGGATGCCCATTTTCCACAAGTTGATATGATTCTTTAGGGTCTTAATGAAAAGTCTGTAATATACTTTGGTTAAAAATTCTCTATGGTAGTGTAAAACAACACCCTTTTTACCTTGCCAAAATCAGCTCTGCAAAAATCATCCCAATCTGGTCGAGGCTGCTTTAAATGCAAATGAGCTCTGCTCGCCCCGCCCCTCTCTTCTCTCTGTGGAGTGACGAGCTTGTTTACTTCAGCCGCATTTAGCCGCGTTTAGCCTTGCTAACTAGCACACTATTAGCAAAAACCCTTATACACACTTCTGCTGTAAGTGAAGCTGGATCACGAATGATTTGCATGAACATAGACGGATATATGTAGATCAGGAAGCGCATTCCCTTCACAAAAAATGTAATCTACTGTATCTTCAGCAGCTCAGATGTCAGGAGTAAATGACGACCACTACGTTCATTATTACATCCAGCAACACAACACCTCATTCACTCAATTCTTGTCTAACTTACATCCCTGCTCCGGCATCAAAACATGGAGGTTGGACTGTTACAGCTGATCTGAGGTAAGACGTTCATGTCAATCAACTATCGTGGGAGCGGCCTCTGTCTGTGTGACGCCACAACGACAGGAATCTGAGAATGGCTCGATTTGAAAAAGGGAATATTATTTTTACAGATTAATTAAAAACCACTGCATGGATTTTTATCATTATAGGGTAGATGTGTACATACACTGCCAACACACATTAATGTTCAAACAACATGTAAAAGTGAACTTAGCATCTGATGACCCCTTCTAAAAAAAAAAAAAAGATAAATGAAGACTTGGAAAAAATGTAACATTTTGTATATTTTAAAGATAAATTCTTCTGTCTAATGCACTTTGAGAGTTCAAAATTAAGAGCTCTGACCCATGTTCCAGAAAGTCAGAAAAAAAGTCAGTGAATTACATGTGAAATGCATTCACACTGGTGTTTTAGGAAGCCAAACAAATTAGATATAATAATAATAATAATAACAACAATGACAGTAATAGCCATATATTGTAAAACAACTGCACTGCAAAATAAATGAAAATGAGTATTTCATAGGTATGTTATTTTGCTTTACACTACAGCAGGAAATTACAATACTTCTTTGTTAATTTCTACACTTGAAAGAGATATTTTGAAGTTGGACTGCAGTAGCGGTACCCATTTAAACCGCTAGCTGTCAGCAAATCATACTGTACTTTTAAGCTTTTATTTTGATGGAAACAGCAGTATAGTTTTTATTTTGAAGAAAAACTCCAGCTTCAGTGAAAACACGCTAACAAAATCACATCTCACTACAAATCTAGTGAAATGCTGTAACTCACAACACATACAATAAACGAAGTTCACTTCATTCACTGTGAACTGAGTCATTCTGAAGCACAGAAAATGCCAGATCACGAGCAGATTGAGTGAAGTGTGAGACAATGAAGTGTGAGTTTCACTTTGAAATGCACAGCGAAACAGACTTGATGAAGGGATTAAGCCATATTGTGCTTTCGGTTTTAGTTAGTTTGACAGATACTGTGCCAAAGCATAATGGCTCAAAACTTTAAAGACGTTTTATGTTAGAATATTTTAACACTTTTTTTGCCTATATCGTTTCATATCGTCATGTGACCACAATAATATTGATAATATTGTTACATCCCTACTTCTTTTCTGAAGTGATACTTTAAAATGTGCATCAAAGCGTGATGAAAACATAGCTAATATCTGTGACACTGTGCTCACCTGTAATCGAGGTGAACGGTCAGTTGGCTGGAGTTAGCGGCTGGCGTGGGGCATATCTGACATAAAGGGTCTCTCATCCAGTGGATGCGAAGATGCTTCTTCAGGCTACTGCTGTCGGGCCGCTGCACGGACAGTACTTACACTTTGTGGTTTCTCTCCCGTGCAAACGGCTGTGGAGATTAAACTTATCACACGACTGAAGGCGTTTATGGCAAAGTTCACACTCGAAAGGCCTCTCACCTGAATGAGCGAGGTCAGATCTCAGCACTTTAATGTTCATTTGGCATCATTGATAACGACGAAGCATAAGAAAAACGACTTACCAGTATGTGTTAAAAATATGTCTCTCCATATCTTTTGGCCATACTGAGTTTTGAATGTACAACCTAAGCGCAAAATAAAACAGCTTTTAAGCTTCACATAGTGTTGACATTTAACTCAATACATTAAAAGTACATATGACAGACAGAAATGCAGCGTTTGTGTTGCTGACACTCACCTGAGAATGTGCATATGTGCCTTTTGACTTAGTGCAGGTTTCAGCTTTTGGAGGGGTTTCTGAGCTTTGGTGAGGGTCTTCTTGACTTTTGGTAAACATGTCTGAAGCGACTCTGAAAAAAAAAAACACTTTTGTCACTAGTAAACAGTAAAGTCTTCTACATAAAGAGTCATTATGAACTTTAAAAGGGACGTGAGTACTTGGACTCACCACTGGGTCCAGCGTTTCGAGCTGATATATGAGTCGACGGGATCTGGCAGCAGTTTTGCTTATGTGCGAAAAAGTGTTCAACGTTGTTGTACTGCTGTTTGCAGAAGCCGCAGATGTGGATATCAGGGCTCACTTCTACTAACAGGTGATTTACTCCTGTGAACATATATACAAAAAGATAAGTTATATATAAGAATATATTATATATATATAAGAATATAAATTATCCATCTACTTGTATATAAACTAAATATATAAATTATTTTATATGTAAATGTGAAATAAAAAAATAAAACATCTTTAGGCTCCATAAAGCAGATATTTCATTTTTAACACCAAGCAAGAAATACACACCACCAGTCAAACATTAAAAAACCGTTAACATTTTTTAAAGAAGTCTCTTCTGCTCACCAAGCCTGCATTTGTTTGATCCATTTGATCCAAAGTAAAGCAAAAACAGTAAAATATTTTTACTACTTAAAATAACTGCTTTCTATTTGAATATATTTTAAAAATGTAATTTATTCCTGTAATTTTAAAGCCCATTTTTTTAGCATCATTACTCCAGTCACATAAACCTTCAAAAACCATTCTAACATAAACATAAGAAAAAAATGTATTAATATTATGTTGAAAACAGTGAGTAGAATGTTTTCAGCTTTCTTTGATGAATAGAAATCTTTTGTAACATTATAAATGTATTTATCATCACTTTTGATCAATTTAAAGCATCCTTCCTAAATACAAGTATTAATTTCTATTAATTTCTATAATTTCTTAAAAAATAAAATAATAATAATAAAAATTATACTGACTGCAAGCTTTTAAATAGTATAGTGTTACAGTTACAGAGTCTTTGAATCTTTCTATTCATTAAAAAAATCCTGAAAATATGTACTTAAATATTGATAAAAATAATACAAAATGTTTCTGGAACAGCCAACCAGCATATTAGAATGATTTCTGAAGGATCATCTGAAGACTGGAGTAATGATGCTTAAAATTCAGCTTTACATCACAGGAATAAATTACATGTTAAAATATATTCAAATAAAGAGCATTTATTTGAAATAGTAAAAATATTTCACAATATTACTACTTTTGCTGTATTTTGGATCAAATAAATGCAGGCTTGGTGAGCAGAAGATACTCCTTTAAAAACATTAAAAATCTTACTGTTTAAAATCTTTTGACTAGTAGTCTATCTATCTATCTATCTATCTATATAAATATGAAATATAAATGATTTTATGTAAAATAAAAAATAAAACATCTTTAAGCTCCATATAGTGCAGATATTTATTTTAACACCAAGCAAGAAATATATATATATATATAAGCAATCAAATATGATATCAAATAAAATATATAATATAAAAAATATGATAAAATACATAGAATTGTAACACAAACTTTCAATGTCCAGTGTCTGTAGAGACAGTGAAAAATGGAAAATAAATCCATAAATTAAACTTATTATTAATAGTAATAAAAGGACCATTAATTATTTTCTTTATCTACTTTCTAGTGTCAATATTTGAATCATGTTTGTGATTATTTACCTGTTTTGCACAGGAATTTCTTTCCAGACCTGTTCTAAACAGTGTTTTGTGGGATTTTATACATATAGATGATATGTTTATATACCTTCTCCGTTGAACGTTGCCATGTGGATCGAGATGGCAGCTGAGAGTCGATCTTTGAAGTATTTGCCAACTTTAATTCGCGTTGTTGTTCTGTGTCCTCTTCATTTCGAACGGTTTTCAGCAGAGTTGATGGTTTTGCGACAGTATGAACCGCTTGGCGGTAAACATCATTTCATCACTGAAGCACGTTTAGCGCTGCTGTAGTGAAGGGCGCGCAGCAGCGCCTCATCCGTCAGGAGCGAGTATTTTGCCAAAAAACAAATAAACATTCGTACCAAAAACAGGTGAAGGTAGGCGTACATGTTCAGTTAAAGTTACTTTTTAATTTTCAGTCACCATTTCCTCCATTTTAGCCTTCTAATAGTGGTTAAACAGTTACACGTACTTACACAGTGTTTTCCCGGTAACGTTAAATAATATTTCCTTCGCCCTATGTGTAACGTATTTCATTCTTTATAAGTATTTCTTAACTTTTTAGACACCAGAGAAATTCATATTTAATACATAAAGTGTGTGATATTACAATTCTGGCAGTGCAAGTAATCATTTAAAATCAATGTAACGTTTGCATTATGTAACGTTTTCATTTTCTGTGGTTTAATTGACAGGTTTAACATAATATCTTGTTCAAGAGGCACATTATAGTAGTAAACTTGCTGTTAAATGTCATACAATGAGACAGTTTTTGTTCAGAAAAGACTAAACTCATGGCCTGATATGCATGTGTCGGTTCCCCGTGAGGAATATGGAGATGAGTGGCCCTGTCACTTCATTTGAGCCCAGCTGAGCTCGACAGCTGCACACAGCTGCTTAATGGCTGCAGGCTGTCAGAAGACATCTTAGAGCTCAGACACGTGGCGACGAGTTTTAATTGTTCACTGTCTGACAAGATTTTGACTGCAGTTACACCAGACGGACACGCGGCGGCGTCCGCGCTCCATTAGTCACCAGAATGAGAAGCAGCAAACCGGTGAGTTTGAGCAGCTTTTTGACACTTAAGTCTTATTTGGTCAGCTGGGACATATTTTTACATATTATATTATATTATATTATATTATATTATATTATATTAACAACACATTATAATTTGCTTGCTGTGTATTTGCTTGCTGTTGTTTTTAAATGATTATTTATATACTTATTTATATAATTATATAATCTAAATAATGTAATAATTATATAATTACACAATTTATATAATCAATATTTATAAAATAATTTAATTTTTAATATTTATTTAATATTATTTTCATAAAACAATAATATATATATACTTTAATATTATTCATAATATATCAATATATATATTTTTTAATTATTGTAATATTTACATGTATACATTTGACATTATTTTCATGAAAACAATAAATATATTATGTATATAGTATTATTATTAAATATACATTATTATGTAAAACAGTTTTTTGTATTGGTAATATATATAATACATTTATACAATTTATATAATATATACTAATATAAATCATATTACTATGATTATTATTGTTGTTTAAATTATTTTAACATTTATAATTAATATGTATACAGTTTATATTATTTTCATAAAAACAATAATAATATTATTATATAAATATTTGTTTTTTATTTGTAATTGTAATATATTTATATCTATTTCTGTATAATATATTTGTATATATATATTTAATATAATGAATATTTATACAATTATTTTATTTTTAATATTCATATAAATTTTTATATTTTTCATGAAACAATAATTTATATAATCCATACTAATATTACTCATAATATATCATATTACTATGATTATTATTGTTGTTTTTAAATTATTTTAACATTTATAATTATTATGGATACATTTCGTATTATTTTCATAAAAACAATAATAATAATAATTATTATATAAATATTTGTGTTTTTTATTTGTAATTGTAATATATTTATATATATTTCTTTATAATATATTTGTATATATATTTAATATAATGAATATGTATACAATTATTTTATTTTTAACATTTATATACATTTTTATATATAATTTGTATTATGTATTATATAATTTTTTATTTATAATTTATATAATACATATTAATATTAATCATAATATATCAATTACTATGATTATTATCATTGTTTTTAAATAATTTTAACATTTATAGATATTATGTATACATTTCATATTTTTTCATAAAAAACAATAAATATATATGATGTATATTATTATTATCATATAAATATATATTGTATAAAACAGTTTTTTATATCTGTAATTGTAATATATTATATATATATTTATTTATAATGTATTTGTATATATATCTAATACTATTGTATGTATTTGTAATAAAAGAATCGTATTATTTGTTTACCAAACATTTTTAAAAAATTGTAAAAAGCATCAGCAGTATGTAATTTTGTAGCATTATTATTGTTGTTGTTGTTTTTAAATAATTGTACCATTATTTATAATAATTATTACATTATTAATATTATTATTATCATCAATTTTATACAATTTCAATAGTATGCCAAATATTAATATGATCATATTGTGCACACTCCCAAACATTTTATTGTATCAGAAAAGTCCAGGATTTTTAATGTACTCAAGTTTATTAATAAAAAACATGGTAACTGGACAAAGATGAATATTTTATTTGTTATTATTAACGTTTGCTGATCTTGAGCTAAAAACAGAGCGCAAAACAGATTTGAGTCTCACAAAACAAACTCGTTCAGAGAGTCTATGTGTATCCATCGCCGTTAGCAGACGACATACTGACTACCACATTTATTTCTCTGAGTTATATTCAATAAAATATTTACATATAATTCTTCGTCACCTCAGGCCATTCTGCTCAGGTTGTGGTGTGAAGGGTGTGAGTAATCCCACTCATCATTAATTTACACGCCATTTTTATTCCCATATGCTGTGATTCAAAGGCAGATCAGATCTGGATTTTCACATATTGTGAAACTGAGGAAATGAAAGGCACTGCCATGAATGTACTGACACTATTCGTTAGAATACAGCTATGTAATGAAACACTTGACCACATTTACCACATCAGACATCGAAAAAATTTATAAATGACATTCCTGGTGTTGATGATGACATCAAATCTCCAGACACAGTTTAGATATGACGGGTCAAATCTTCAAGATCTTACTCACCTTCATGTTGATCCAAATCTAATTATTATTATTATTACAATTTTTGCTTTTTATGCGAACATCTGGTGAACATATTAGAATCATATACTTTAAATTTGAAAATATGTGTTTTTATATAACACTAGTAAAAATACTAACAATAATATTAACAAATGTATATATTAATTATCACAATAATATTAAATTATACACAAACAACAACATAATAAAAATAATAATAATTTTTGGTTAGTATATATTAAAATCATATTATAATTGCAGTATTAACAAATGTATATATAATAATAATTTATTTTTTTGGCAAACGTCTTGTGAACATATTAGAATTATATATTTTTAATTAAAAAATATGATTCTTATATTTATATAAAGCTAGTAAAAATACTATAATATTAACAAATGTATATATTAATAATTACAATAATATTAAAACTATTTACAAACAACAACAACAACAACATAATAATAATAATAGTAATTTTTGGTTAGTACATATTGAAATCATATTACATTTTAAATTGAAAACAGTTATATGTATAGTTTTTATATGGAAAAAAACATTTTATATTTCTAATATTTAAAATATTTTAAATCAACATTTTTCTGAACATCTGGTGAATATAACAATTATATTAATTTTTAATTTGTAAAAAACTTTTTATATAGTAGTAGTACAACTATTGTTTTTATTAAAATAATGTTAACAAATGTAAATATTAATAATTAATTAAAAAGAACAACAGCAACAACAACCACAAGAATAACAGCATAAAACAGTAATAATAATAAAAATGATAATAATAATAATAAAAATTATTATTATTATTATTGGGTGAACTTCTGGTGAACATAGTATATATTAAAATCATACACAATTAAAAAAAAAAAAAAAAAAATTATAATTCCAATAAAATTAAAACAGCTTTAAAACAACACGAACATTAAAAAGATGATGATGATTATTACTTGGTGAACTGGTATTATTAAAATGTGATTAAAATTTGAAATTGAAAACATCTGTTTTTTAATTATATTTAATATATCTTGTTTTTTTTTAAACAATGTTAACTGTATTATAATTGTTATAACGTATTATAATGTTAAAACTATTTAGAAAGAACAAGATATAATAATAATAATAATAATAATAATAAATAAAAAGATAATACATTATTTTAGTGCTTTATTGTTATAATACATAATTTGCTATACATAATAATAATAATAATAATAATAATAATAATAACAGTAATAATAATAAATAAATGCAAATAAATAAATGTAATGCTTTTTTTTTTTACAACAAATACTTTGCTATATAATAATAATAATAATAATAATAAGTATTTCGTTTTTGATAAAATAGTTTTTGATATTTTGTTTAATTTCCATTAAACAAAAGCATATAGTGGCTAATGTCAGCTTTAAAAAGGCACTCAAATGTACAGTAATGAGTTGTATGCTAGCTTTGGGACGACACAGGGTAAGGAAATGACAGAAGTTACATTTTTGGCTGACGAATGGTGACAAGCTTGTTAAATCTGTTTCTTGTTAAATCAGTTTTTGGGTCACAAGGTACTTACAGAGATTCAACAATACAGCATTTATTGCAAGTCATCCTTGAGCAATGCATTAGTAGAAATACAACAAACGATAATAACGATTTAATCAACATGCTTTAAATAAATATTTTGCAAGAACCGTGGAGTTCCCTGTGGGGCCAGTTTTAATAATCTATTAACTAAGATCTTGTAATTCTCAGCCTTCATAATTTCCCAACATCCCATAAACAGATGTTATGCCATGTTTACATTATTTGTCAAATGGCCCCGTTTCCTCGTTGTTTATGGAAAACGGGGGCAGAGACGGGGCATGTTTCAACATCTCCTCTAATGCTGCGACAACAGATAAATGCACAATATGAATGCAAAAATGAGTCAGCGTAAAACTCTGCAAGATGAAAGTAAAGATGAACATGAAGACACCTGTAAACTAAACGTTTCTGTCTGGCTTTAATCATTTGAAGATCCACGCCAGGTTTCGCTCAGCCTAAGGTTACAACAACAGTGTCCTGCTAAATAATATCAGTTAAACTGGGACGGACGGAAAGAGAAGGAGAGAAATGAAATGTGTACGGCGGGGTGATGTGTTTATGACGGGAGGAGGAACAGGAAAAGACGTTCTGAAGGTCCATGTTTGGTTTGAGACGCATGATAAATTATACACACATGCAGAGTATGAATGGAGCTCAACAGCTGTTATCAGTACATCAGATAAAACGGAGGCAACGTCTGGAAAACATCACGTCTCAGTGTACTTGATGGGACAAACACACGTTTACTTACATCAAGACAGACCATAGACTTTTTTAAAGCAAATCGTAAATTGCGCAAACTTTTTCTGCACTTGAATAAATAAGAAGAAGAATTTCTGAAGAATTTCTTCAATTACAGACTCTTACCATATCTTAATAATCCAGACCAAATTATGCACATCGTAAAGAAAAAAGGTTTTAAATAATAATAATAATAATAATAATATTTTGTAGTTGCTGTTAAAATATATAAAATATTATTTATTATATATTTATAAAGATTTTTAAATATCTATATATTAAAAAATATATATATATATATATATATATATAATACATTTTTATTTTGATCGTTTTTTTATTTAAGGTTTTTAAATAATAATAATAATAATAATAATGGCAATAATAAGAATTTTTTGTTGCTGCTAAAATATATAAAATATGATTTAAAATATATATTTATAAAGATTTATAAATATCTCAATATATTTAATATAATAATAATACATTTTTACTTTATAGTTTTTATTCAAGGCTTTAAATAATTAGAAAAGCAGTTATTATAGTGCTTCATTGTTATTATTATTATTATTAGTATTTTTATTATAAATAATTTATATTAATATAACATTTAAATAAGTAAAATTATTATAGTGCTTTATTTTTATTATAAATAATTTATTTTCTTCTTCTTTTTCTTCTTCTTCTTATTATTATTATCATCATCATCATCATTTAAAACCTTAATAAATTCTTTATTAATATGTATTTATTATAAATATATGATAAATCTTTATTAATAATATTTGAGTATTATGATGATGATGATGATGATTATTATTTAAAACCTTAAATAAAAAACTTTATAAAAGTAAAAATGTATTATAAATATATTTTTAATATATAGATATTTATAAATCTTTAGAAATATATTTTAAATAATATTTTATATATTTTAACAGCAACAAAAAATTTTTTATTGCCATTATTATTATTATCATCTATTTATAATACATTTTTATTTTTATAAAGTTTTTTTTACTTAAAGTTTAAAATAATAATAATACGCAAATATTATTTATAATATATTTTTAAGATTGATCATATATTTATAATAAATGCATATTTTAATAAAGAATTTATTAAGGTTTTAAATACTACTACTACTACTACTACTACGTTTTTTATTCAAGGTTTTAAATAATAAAAAAAATCAGTTATTGTAGTGCTTTATTATTATTATTATTAATAATTTATATTAATATAATATTTACAATAAGTAAATAAATGATTATAGTTCATGCTTCAAGCTTCATTATTATTATAAATAATTTCTAATAATTAGTAATAATGTTATTATTATTATTATTTGAAATTATTTACAATAATAATAATTATAATATAGTTTATTGTTACTGTTAAAATACATAAAAATTATTTATATTTATAAAGATTATAAATATCTCTATATATTTATAAAAATGTATTCTATATTTATAATACATGTATATTTGTATAAAGTGTTTTATTAAAGATTTTAAATAATAACAGTAATAATAATAATAATAATAATAATAAATAAATTACTATAGCACTTTAATAATAATAATTACTATTATTAATATTTTTTATTATTATCATTCTATATCTTTATATATATATATTTTATTATTGTTGCTAAAATATATTATTTATGTATAACATATTTATATTGCATTAAGTATATAAAGTAGATAATCTGGACTAAATAATGTACATGATAACTGAAGAACCAGAGAGCAAGAAGTGAAACAGAAGTGAATGACTTTAGGCAAAATCAGGCCTTTAAAAGCACACTAATAAACAATAAACTAGACAGTAGAATCATCAGTGGCTCAGGGCAGAATCAGAATCCACTGCACAGACTCCAGCGGGACCCTGCGGATCTGCCGTCTTTTTAATCATCTTCTGACGATCTATGGGCTCCTCACATCTAATAAGCTGTTTGAAAACATTTGCTTTCATTTCTAACCCAGAAGTGTCCAGCGAATTCAACTCAGTGCTGATGTCTACTTCACTCTGTTTTACAGCCAGAATAGATTCAGGTCAATGCAAAATCAAAATCAAAAGCACATCTAGAAAATCACTTTTTGACATGATCAGATTTTTTTTTTCCTGGTGGATGATAAAACAAATTCCACAGACTTCATAGACTTTCATAAGGAAACCTAGCAACACCCTAGCAACTGCGTAGGCAATCATCTCTCATTTTTTATATAATATATGAGATATATGCTCACCATCATACTGTAGTGTACACTTAAAACTAATGAAACAGCAAGAATGTTCGATATTTGACACATTGAATGAAGGTGCGTTGTTTTTCACATTTGAAATGAAGATGTGGCAAAACATGAAAGAAGTATGATAAGAGCAGAGAGTCAGTGACTGATAGGACCTACACACCCTGTAACACACACACACATACACACACACATGGTCAGGTTGTCACCGCTGGTGCGAGTCTTGTAATTGGACAGAGGTGTTGGGAGCTAATGAAGCCAGATCTCGCACCTGCCACACCGCCGGGATTCTCCTGACTGCCCACTTAAATCTGCGCCGTCCCTGGGTCTTAAGGGCAAGAGTCTCTGCGCCAAACTAATGGGAAAAAAACAAGGCGCTACAGGGGAGGTTCCCTGTCAAGACTGCTAAACCCCCTCCCAGAATCCTCAGCGGTCCCGGGAAAGCGTCTAGTGTCAGATTTCAGACAGAAACGTTAAAGTGCTGCGCCAGCGAATCTGCTTTCAAACGCTGGTGAGTTGCAGTGTGAGACGGGGCCTGTCTTTGGTGACATGAGCGCAGCGCGGAAGAGTTTTAGCTGACTACCTGGATGCACTTTCCACGGATGAATGATCGCAAACGCATTCAGCAACAGATGAACATTCAGCGGTGACAGATATTAAATGTCAATTTAATGCATCAGTATAGGGCAGTTAATTATAAATGAGACCACAAATATTTAGATGACAGAAAGACAGACAGACAGACAGAGATAGATAGATAGATAGATAGATAGATAGATAGACAGACAGATAGATAGACAGATAGATAGATGACAGACAGATGATATATAGATAGAGAGATAGATAGACAGACAGACAGACAGATAGATAGGATAGATGACAGATAGATGATATATAGATAGATGATAGATAGATAGACAGAATAGATACATAGATAGATAGATATAGATAGATAGACAAACAGACAGAGAGATAGATAGAGACAGAGAGAGACAGATAGATAGATAGATATATAGACACACATAGATAGATAGGATGACAGACAGCTGATATATATATATATAGATAGATAGATATGATAGATAGACAGAACAGAGACAGATAGATAGATGGATGACAGACAGATGATAGATAGATAGATAGACAGAGATGATAGATATAGACAGAGAGATAGATAGAGACAGACAGAGAGACAGAGATGATAGATAGATAGATAGATAGACCTAATAGATAGACAGATATAGATAGATAGACAGACAACAGAGACAGATAGATAGACAAACAGATGACAGACAGATGATAGATAGACAGATAGATAGATAGATAGATAGACAGACAGATAGATAGATGATGATAGATAGATAGACAGATAGACTACAGATAGATAGATATAGATAGACAGACAGACAACAGAGATGGATAGATAGATGATAGATAGACCATAGAGATAGATATGGATAGATAGAGGATGATAGATAGGATAGATAGACAGACAGATAGATAGATATAGATAGATAGATAGATAGATAGGATAGATAGATAGACTAAGCAGACAGATAGATAGATATAGATAGATAGACAGACAGACAACAGAGATAGATGATAGATACATAGATAGATAGATAGATAGATAGATAGAGACAGACAGATAGACAGACAGACAGACAAATAGATGACAGATAGATATAGATAGATAGACAGACAGACAGATAACAGAGATAGATACATAGATGATAGATAGATAGATGTAGATAGACAGACAGATGATAGATAGATAGATAGATAGATAGATAGATAGACAGACAGACAGACAACAGAGAGACAGACAGACAGACAGACAGAAAGATATACGGATAGTTTAACAAACAGATAGATAAATAGACAGAGATAGAAAGACATACAGACAGATAGATGGACACTGATGAATGGACGGGCAGACAGTGAGCTTTGGTCAATCAGGACTAACAGATGAATGTTTTAGTTTTGATCTTCAGGTTTCAGTCAGCAGTTCAGAGGCTGAAGATCAGGTTTCAGTAAAGGTTTTCAGTCACATATGTGGACAGTCACTGTGATATATGTGCTCTTGTTTAGCAGCAGCTGTGTGTCTAATGTGTCAGGAGCAAAACAAGCTAAAAGGTGGAAGGATGAGGGTCAATCTGATTGACGCGGTGCAGATCGCAAAGAGATGCACAAACAGTATGCCCCAAATCATTCACATTGTGTAAAACTCACAGTCTTGCAGTTGCTCAGTAACTCTATGAAAGATTTTGCTCTTAATGAATTAAACAACACTGTTAGAGAAACTAAAAGCTTTGAAACTTTAGCTTTAGAAAAGAAAACAAAAGGGCCGTCATCACTGTAATGACTGTCTAAACATTAGCTGTTGCAATAATGGCCTGATGGTGTAACAAAAAACAGATTGTGATTTCAAAGATCTAGATGAAGCGTTGTTATTAAAATGAAAAAAATTATTAAAAAGTTTTCATTAACTGAAATAAAGCTGAAATATCAGATTAAAAAGCTTTAAAAATATCATTATTCACTGAACATTTTGAAGTAAGTCAGGTTTGGTGAGTAAATGATGTTGATATTCATTTTAAAAACCCGATATTGATAAATGACTAGAGTTCTATGAGTTATTGTTTATATTTTGCATTAATGACTTGTATTCTTATATTGTTCACTGGAGTTGTAGTTTTACTGGCAGCACTAATGCAATACAGTGGGAATTCATGGATGGCTAGTATTTCAACATGCTGTCACAATAAGGCTTAATTGAGTATCTTTATTTGATCCCTAAAGTGGACATTTTTTGCCTGTAAGGCTTTTCCAATGTCCTTTAGGATAGTATATCATTATAATAAGCTCAAGTAATGAAAATGCAGAGCTCACAAATTACAGCAGATCACAATGGCAAGAGCAACTTTTTTGGCAGATACGAGGTGATTTATGGGATGAAATTAACTACTTTTGGCAATTATCACTGTTTCAGAGCTCTTAAATAAAAGCTGGTATAGGAACATTTTTACATGCCTTATTGAATTTTGTTCTCACAGTATTAAAAATAATCTTTCCCTCAAAGGTTTTACTAGATCACCTAAATATAAAAAGTATCTCAAATATTGGAAATGCACATATTGGCAATTATCACGGTTTTAGAGTTTTTAAATAAAAGCTGTTACGTTAAACTATTTAAATTATGTTCTCAGAGTCATAATTTTTCCCTTTAAGGTTTTTTCTTTTCTTTCCAGATCACCCGGACATAAAAAGCATCTTAAATAATGAAAATTCTGAGTTGACTAAACTGCATTCTTGGCCAAATATATGATATTTTGTGTCACTAAATGAATTACATTTAGCAAATAATTTTTCCCTTGAAGTTTTTTCCCCCTGATCACCTTGATATAAAATGTATTTCAGGTGATGTAAATGCAAAGATTACTATAATGAAAAAAAAAACAAAACAATATTTTTTGCCCAAATACAAATTTTTTTCTCATAATATTAATTGCATTTGGCAATTATCACTTTTTCAGAGTTCTTCAATGAAATCTGTTTTGTTAATTTGAGTTTTTAAAGTTTCTTTTTCAAGTTTTAGTTCATAAAGTATCACAAATTATTTTTTTCCCTTTAAGGCTTTTTTTTTTTTTCTGATCACCTGAAAATAAAGCATCTTAAATAATCAAAATGCAACATTTACTAATTAAAACAAGTTTTTAAATAAAATATGTTAGTAGTAGTAGTAGCAGTAGTAGTAGTAGTATTGTTATTGTTGTTGTTTATTCTAGTATTACAAATAATTTTTTCCTTTAAGGTTTTTTTGGATCACCTTGATATAAAAAGCATTTCAAATAATGTAAATGCAAGGATATATATATTTGCCCAAATATATGATTATTTTCTATGATTATTTATTAATTAAAGTTGGCACTTTTTCAGACTTCTTAAAATCTGTTGTTGATTTCATTTATTTATTTATTTATTTATTTTTTAAATCCCTGTATTTTAGTGTTTAAAGTATTATATTTTTTTTCTCCAGATCACCTGGATATAAAAACCATCTCAAATAATCAAAATGCATCATTTACTAATCAGAAAACAATATTTTTGGCCAAATATGTGATGTTTTGTCTCAGCATATTACATTTGGCAATGGTAAGTTCTTAAATAAAATGTTATTTAAAAAAAAAAAAAGTTCTTATTTATTATCTTTTCCCTCGAAGTTTATTTCTGATCACCTTGATTTAAAAAGTATTTCAATTAATGTAAATGCAAATATTACTAATAAAATAAGTATATTTTTCCCTATATTAATTAAAGTTGGCACTTCTCAGACTTATTCTGTTATTATTGTATTTATTTAGTTAGTTTCTTTTTGTTTTTTAGTGTTTAACCCTTTAACTGTCACCGTCCCCTCTGTGGGAAGTTTACTTCACCATATTACAAATAAATCCTAATCTAATCCTGACAAACTATACATCGTTGGAAAGGTCTAAGACTCGTAAATAGATATTTTACCATATTTTTGTGTTACAAATCATGTAGGAAAAGTAATAGATCAATAGTGCAACTTAAAAAAACTACATCATAACATGAGTTCTGACCTTTGTCACAAAAGACTTTTTTCGTTGCCTTTTTCCCTATTACAATTTAGAAATCATAAGAAATTATATATTAGTTCAAAACTTAAAATCTCAAAATTCATCCTTTGAAAAGCATTTTAAAATCAGACATTGCATTACCACCGAAAATGTACATCAAAACCATATTACAAAATGTTTTCATTCATGAATTATAAAAATTTAAGTCTGGTTAGTGCATTTTTATGTCTGTGTTCAAAAATGGAAGTGACAGTTAAAGGGTTAAAATATTACACATTATTATTTTTCAAAAAAACAATATTTTTGGCCAAATATGTGATGTTTTGTCTCAGTATATTAATTACATTTGGCAATTATATATATATATAAAAAAAGCTTTCATTTATTATAATTTTTCCCTTGAAGTTTTTTTTTCTGTTCGCCTTGAATTAAAACGTATTTCAATTAATGTAAATGCAAAGATTACCAAAAAAAAAAAATTAATTACATTTGACAATGATCATTTTTTCAGTTTTTTTTTTTAAAAAGCTCTCATTTATTATAATGTTTCTCTTGTCAATGATCACATTGATTTAAGAAGTATTTCAGTTAATGTAAATGTAAGGATTACTAATATATATATATATATATATATTTGGCAGTTTTTTTAGACTTTTAAAATCTGTTGTTAATTTAATTAATTTAATTTAATTATTTTTTTTTACTTTCTCTTAGATTTTAGTTTTTTAAGTATTACAAATTAAATAGTTCTTAAATAAAATGGAATTTTTTTTAAAGCTCTCATTTCTTATCATTTTTACCTTGACATTTTTTTCTGATCACCTTTAATTAAAAAGTATTTCAATTAATGTAAATGTAAGGATTACATATATCAAATTTTTTTCCCCAAAATACTGGCTTATTTTCTCCCTATTAAGTAAAGTCGGCACTGTTTCAGACTCCCTAAAATCTGTTGTTAATTTAATTTAATTTTTATTTTCTCTTTTTTTTTTTCTACAGATCACCTAGATATAAAAAGCATCTCCAATAATCAAAATGCATAATCTAATAAACAATATTTTTTGCCCAAATATGCAGTGTTTTCTCTCAGTATGTTAATTGCATTTGGCAATGATCACTTTTTCAGAGTTTTTAAACAATAGCTGTTGTTAATTTTTTCAAGTCCTTCCCTTTCTAGTATTACAAATAAATTTTAAAAAGCATAATTTATAAAAAAAAACTCATCTTGAATAATAAAAATGCATTTACTAACCGAAAAACAATGTTTTCGTCATGTATTGCATCACTAAATCAATTACATCTGGCGGTCATCGCTGCTGTACCATTTCAGAGTTGGCTTTCTTCTGAAAGTCGTCGTGCTAAAAGCTGACCGTGCACTCATAGTAAGTTAAGTTAGTTTTCGTGCGCTTTATCAAATTTTCCTCCCCAAGTATTAGAAACTCTAGTGGCCCAGTAATCATATCTTCTCTTCTTCAGTCTGTCCCCTCCAGTAATAAAACACTTTTTACACTATGTTCCATTTGCTAATGTGTATCTGATGTCTTCTAATCGCAACGATAAGCGGGGTTGCAATGCATCCGGAAATAAAAGACACCCAAAAGCGGCGTCTTATCAAGATGAAGCTGCGCGCTATTACGACCCGGAGTTATCCATCACCATCCGTCACAGATCAGACTGCAGGAAACAGATTACACACTCCTGAATCTTTATGGAGATATTATATTGCTTTCATCTGCATTTTTTATAGAGTCTGATCTGAATCGTGCGTTCCGTGTCAGGAGCGTAAGCGCGGCCCTCTGGCTCTCGCTTCCTCAAGTACGTTTTCAAACGCATACGAATCCGCCGAGAGGAGCGATCACGTTTCCTTTGAAACGAGAGGGAATCAGGGACCCCTGTTCTTTTTTAATACAATTTGCTCATGGTCCGCAGACCAAAGAAGAGCCGTCAATCGGGTCGGAGTTGCTAATGAGTTGGCTGGTAAAATCGCGAGTGGTGGGCCCAGCTGTCATCCATTAGGTGATGGTTTTAAGACTAGCAGTGATACTTCATTAATTAACCTTCACATTCTATGTAGATCCGCTCATCAAGATGCAGTTAATTAAAGAAAGGTCACTCCAAGGGCTGTTACGAGCTGCATCATTACAATAGAGAGATGGCGCTGCTCGAAGAGAGAGAGAGTACCGGGTGAAAGCTCTTCCACAGATTATCATTACACATTTCCACCAGAGAAAAAGAGCTTCTGGGATGGAAAAAATGCACTCCAATCAGCTGGGTTCTACAAATGTCAGAGGCCGGGAGGCAGGACAATAACAACAACTCGAGAAGAAAACTATTTAATTCATTTTCAAATCAAAAATAGGAATAAAAATGTAAGTTTGTTAAAAAATATACTCACCGTCAGGCCATTCGAGATGCAGACGAGTTTGTTTCTTCATCAGATTTGGCAAAATGTAACATTACATCACTTGCTCCCTAACAGATCCTCTGCAGTCAATGGGTGCCGTCAGAATGAGAGTCCAAACAGCTGATTAAAGCATCACAATATCAACATCCAAGATGAGTTTATTCACAAATGTGTTTGTTGGTTTGGGAAATGTAGCACTGCATCACTTGCTCATTAATAGATCCTCTGCAGTGAATGGGTGCCGTCAGAAAGATAATTCAAACAGCTAATTAAAGCATCACAATATCAACATCCAAGATGAGTTTATTCACAAATGCGTTTGTTGGTTTGTAAAATGCATTGCATCAATTGCTCACCAATGGATCCTTTGCAGTGAATGGGTGCCGTCAGAATTAGTCCAAACAGCTGATAAAAAGATCACAATAATCAACATCCAAGATGAGTTTATTCACAAATTAGTTTTGGTTTGTAGAAATGTAGCATTACATCACTTGCTCACCAATGGATCCTCTGCAGGAATGGGTGCCATCAGAAAGATAATTCAAACAGCTAATTAAATCATCACTATCATCAACATCCAAGATGAGTTTATTCAGAAATTAGTTTTTTAGTTTGTAAAAATGTAGCATTACATCACTTGCTCACCAATGGATCCTCTGCAGTGAATGGGTGCCATCAGAAATATAGTCCAAACAGCTGATGAAAACATCACAATAATCAACATCCAAGATGAGTTTATTCACAATTTTTTTTTTTTGTTTTGTAGGAATGTAGCATTACATCACGATAGGTTATTTTCATTTAAAAAAATACAATTTATATTTATATATTTTATATATACTTTTTAATGCCAAATGCTCGTCTTGTCTTACTCTGCTTGGACTGTTTTTGTTCCAGTTCATGACAGTTAGGGTATGTCGAAAAACTCCCATCTGATGTTCTCCCTCAACTTCGAAATTGCCCTATATCGCTGTTTTACCTTTCTCGTTAGGGGTGTTTGATCTTCTTTGCATGTTCACGTTGCAAAGACTGGGTTGGAACTTCAGCAGCAATGTAGGATGATTTTGAAATGATTTTTGAAGTTGAGGGAGAAAATACGACTGGATTTTTTCAACATACCCTAACTGTCTTCCTAACTGAGTTCAGACAGAGCAAGACAAGATGAGCGTTTGAGATTAAATATTATATAAGTATTTAAATTGTATTTTTTTAATAATAATAAAAAAAAAAAAATGATCATTTCGCTAGATAAGACCCTTCTTCCTTGGCTGGGATCGTTTACAACCTCATTTGGGTTCGTTTGAAGCCGCATATAAACTGTATTTTGGAAGTTCAAAATCTGGGCATCATAGCCGTCCATTATATGAAGAAAAATGCTGACATCTGAAGAAAGAAAGACATGAACATCTTGGATGACAAGGGGCTGAGTACATTATATGTGAATCTTTGTTTTGGAAGTGGACTTCTCCTTTAATGCATAGTTTTTCCTTGTGGAGCATCAGTGAGCATTTGAACCTTCTGTAATAGTTGCATCGGAGTCCCTCAGTTGTCCTCAGTGTGAAAATATGGATCTCAAAATCATACAAAAGGGTTGGAAAGGGTTCAAACACACAAAAATGCTGGAAAATCAAAGAATTTGTGGGATCTGAAGGATTTTTCTGAAGAACAGCAGGCAGTTTAACTGTTCAGGACAAACAAGGGATTCATGAAAAACTATCACTTAACAAAAAAATAGTAAGAATTAAGTGTAAACTTTTGAACGGGGACATTATTATAATTTCAACTATTATTTTCTCTTGTGGACTATATGCCTTTTATGTGAAATATCTTATTCAGGTCAGTACTAAATAAAAAAAAAAATAAGATGCATTTTGTATGATCCCTCTTATGTTGATAAAATAATTAACATTTTGCAGATTCTGCAAGGTGTATGTAAACTTTTGACCTCAACTGTAAATGTATTTTGAAAACAAGATAAAAACACTAAGTATAAAAAAATGAAGGATCCATTGGAGAGCAAGTGATGTAATGCTAAATTTCTCCAAATCTTATGATGAAGAAACTAAATCATCTACATCTTTGATGACCTGAGGATGATTACATTTTCAGCAAATGAAATTTTTGGGTTGAACTATTCCTTTAAGTGTCTCAGATATGACTAGGGTTGAAACGCAATACAAAGTGTTATATATTCAAAAGAAAACAGGACAGAAGAAGAATTCATATGGTCCACCAGCCTTGCACTAGCTCTCACGACAGCATGTTGTATAATACTCTTTTTTTTTTGTGGAAAAAAGCTCTAATGGATAAAACACCAGTAAAATATTAATCAGCGCCGATTGACAGCATCTATCTTTTAGCTGCAAGCCACTTTCTTTCCTCTTTTCAGTCACGTCTCTTCTGTGATGGCTGAGAGTGAATTTCGTGACCTCACACTTTGGCCGGTAAAATGGCATTGAAAGTAAATATAAAAAAACAAGAACTAGAGAAGAACATCAAATAGTTATGTTTCATATCTGAGTGAGATTCACCGGGCCACGGTGACTTATTTATCTGTCCTGAAAGACTGCAGGCTTTCACTGCGAAAATTACATTTCTATTTCCTTCGTCCTGTTTTCTCATCCTTTTCTCTTGGATTTCAGTTGTGCTTTTGCATTAATAGATCCCAGTGCAAAACACTGAGTTTTTTTTTCTTTACCATATGGAAGAATTGTTGTTGAATTGTGTTTTCAATTAATTAGACATGATTTTTGATTACTAAAAATGTATTTACTACAAAACGGAATCCAGAAAAAAAAAAAAAAAGAATAAAACAGTCAGCTGTTATACTGCAGTCGCTAAAAAGTTAGTCACTTTCGTTTGAAAGGTTTTGAGGGCTATAGCTTTTCACTTGGCGAAAGGCAATTTCTGATATCCTACAATTATCAATTGACCAGAAACAAAGCACGGCCCAAAAATGCTGAAAATGGACAAAACACCGCTCTGCTGATCGACAGTTCATTTTATCTTTGGGAGACGGCCAGTTGCTTTGATGTCAGCCAACTTGAATATGCTTTATGCTCAATTAACGTCCCGCCGAGAGATTTTTACAATGCAATTGTAACGTGACAGTGACATAAGGCTCTAGAGCGAAATGAATAAGACAAGCACTCTCATATCAGTTCATTTATTCCAAAAGCACTTCCTTCAAGTGCTTGAAACTATTTCATGAGACTAGATTTTGACACAGTCTGAAGAAAATGTGAGTGATGCCAAAGTAGACGCCATATTTAGCATATTAAAGGAGAAGTCCACTTCCAGAACAACAATTTACAAATAATTTACTCACCCCCTTGTCATCCAAGATGTTCATGTCTTTCTGTCTTCAGTCGTGAAGAAATTATGTTTTTTGAGGAAAGCATTTCAGGATTTTTTTCCATATATTGGACTTCACTGGTGCCCCGAACTTCCAAAATGTAGTTTAAATGCAGCTTCAAAGGGCTCTAAACGATCCCAGCCGAGGAAGAAGGGTCTTATCTAGTGAAACGATCTGTCATTTTTTCCGAAAAATAAAAATTTGTATACTTTTTAAGCACAAAAGCTTGTGTAGCACAGGCTCTGGGATGCGCGTTCACGACGCTACGAATTAGTAATGGGTCGTTCTTGAACGATTCTTTCATTTTGAACGAATCTTCAATGTGACTCAAGAAGAATGAGTCGTCTCGGGGAGTGAATCATTTATTCGCGCATGCACAACATGCTGTTAGGTTCTGTACTGGAATTAGTTCACCTGTTTCGTGTCTTGGGTCTGTCACGTGATGAACAAAAGACTCAAACCTGACAACTTGTCAGATAAGAGGTGAGGTGAGCTAATCATAGACTAAAGACCCAGGTAAACAATGAATTAATCTTTTCTGTTTCTTATAGCATTATAGTTTTGTCTTGTTTGTAGTGTGATCAACGTTTGTGTAAGCAGTAGATGTGTTAAGAAAGTAACACGTAACTTTTTAATTATATTTTGCTAAAATAAACAAAATGACTCGGAAAAAGATTTGTTCATTTTGCTGGACGAGACTCAAAGGTCCGAGTCGGTAAAATGATCCAAACTTCCCATCACTACTACGAACCACGTCTAAGTTCATGGTCTGTGTACTGAGTATGGCGAAAAACTCCATCTTATTTTCTCCTACAACTTGGGAGGAGGACATTGCTGTACCTTTATATATACACTACACTTACTTGCACTTTCTTAGTCTTTGCACGTTCGCTTTGTAAACACCGGGTCTGTAGTTCGGCCTACGTTCCGTGTGACTTTTCGACGTGATTCAATAGTACGTAGCGTCGTGAACGCGCATCCCAGAGCCTGTGCTACACAAGCTTTTGTGCTTAAAAAGTATAATGGCCGATCGTTTCGGTAGATAAGACCCTTCTTCCTCGGCTGGGATCATTTAGAGCCCTTTGAATCTGCATTTAAACTACATTTTGGAAGTTCAAAATCGGGGCACCAATGAAGTCCAATTATATGAAGAAAAATCCTGAAATGTTTTTTCTCAAAAAACATAATTTCTTCACGACTGAAGACAGAAAGACATGAACATCTTGGATGACAAGGGGGTGAGTAAATTATCTGTGAATCGTTGTTCTGGAAGTGGACTTCTCCTTTAAATATGGGTTATTTAGTATGCAATGGTATTAGTAATGCAAGCCTTAGTCTTCTACTCTTCTAAGCTTTTCTCAATCTCTGTCAATTTAGATTTAAGCCTTTAACGACTGAATCTATGAGAAATCAGCTTCACTTATTTCGCAATAAAAGAAACACTGAATGAAAAAGCAGATACATACCATTCTCTCAGTTTCTAAATTATCTTATTCTTCATTCCGCTGACCCGCCAAACCCATTTGATCATCAGAAAATCATGCATGTGCTTTTTAAGCAAAACTTAAACAAAGGACTTGCATAGTCCTCATCATTTTAAAAGGAAACTTCGAATGAATCACAGTTAAAGTGCTATTTAAAAAGTCTAGGTAGACATTTCTGGAATAAAATAAAATAAAAAAGTGCATTGACACAATGGAAAACAGGCTAGAAAGAATCAGACATCAGATTAACAAACAAAATGCAAAGTGGTGAAACCAACCAACAATTTTCCATGTTAACTATATTTTAACTTTTAGATGATAATGAGTGGATCGTCAACAAAACTGTCTGATTGTTTGATTTGTAGAGCCTATTTCCGAGATGCAGAAAACATAAAATAATCCAGTAGTAAAAATGGAATTTACAGTATAACACGGAATGTCACGGAATTTGGTCACATTTGGATGAATAAATCAAAAGTAGGGCTGTACAATAAATCAAGTTGTGATATCTGGACTGTCTGTCAATATTTAAGTGCTAAAAGACTGCTACTGAAGTTTACATGACTTTGTGTGAATGAGCGGCCCAGTTTTATTAACATTCCAGTTAATTAGACATATTTTTTGATTACTAAAATTTATTTTGATTACAAAACTCTAATACAGGAAATTAAAACATAAAAAAATAAATACTACTACATACACTCAAACATGTGATGCTCATGGTGTTCACTCAACATCTTCCATCGCGCTAAATGTCATTTTTGTTGAATGTTTAATAGATTGTTGTTGAATTGTGCTAAGTTACATGATTTCAATTAATTAGACATGATTTTTGATTACTAAAAATGTATTTACAACAAAACGGAATCCAGAAAAAAATTTAATTGGGAAAAAAAAAAAAACAGAATTTGGGAGAAAATAAAACATTTTATATGGCCCTAGAGTGAGATTGTTATCATTAACTAAAACTAAAATCATTAAAATAATAATAATTTAAAAAAACTGTATAGACATTAAAAAAGTAAAAGACAAAAACAAAATTACTAGAATTTTAACTGAAAAATGTAAAAATGAAATGATAAAAATGATATTAACAAATAACAAATCAGTTGAATGATTGTGAATTAATCTTTATGGTTTCAGATTCAAAATAGTCACTCAGTACTAGGGGTGGGCGATGACCAAATCTTATATTAAGATATGAGTAATTGTATTTCACGAAAGGAGAACTCTTCCAGAACAACAGTTCGCAAATAATTTACTCACCCCCTTGTCATCCAAGATGTTCATGTCTTTCTGTCTTCAGTTGTGAAAAAATTATGGTTTTTGAGGAGAGCATTTCAGGATTTTTCTCCATCTAATGGACTTCATTGGTGCCCCGATTTTGAACTTCCAAAATGTAGTTTAAATGCAATTTTTTGCGAAAATTTTAAATTTGTATGCTTTTTAAGCACAAAAGCTTGTGTAGCACGGGCTTTGGGATGTGCATCCACGACGCTACGTACTACAGAATCAGGTCGAAAGGTCACGCGCGACTCACCACTTGACTTGCTGATTCTTTCTGACAGTGGAATAAATATGGTCCATTCTTGGCAGCATTGAGATTCCTGCTCCGTTGCCAGTGGTTGGCATTTTTCACATGTGCACCACCATGTTTCGTTTAAACGTGGTCTGCACGAGGCTTGAGAGACTTGTGTCGCCACAGCAGTCTCCTCTCTCTGTCGTGTACTCTGGCTTAAAAAGGTAGGGTATGGCGAAAAACTCCATCTCATTTTCTCCTACAACTTCAGAATCGTCTGACATCATTGTACCTTTTTGTTTGTAAAAAGCATTTGACTTACTTGCCCTTCATTAGTCTTTGCACATTCACTTTGTAAACACTGGGTCTGTAGTTCTGCCTACGTAGCGTCGTGGACGCGCATCCCAGAGCTAGTGTTACACAAGCTTTTGTGTACACAAATTGTAATTTTTCTGAAAAAATGATCGATCATTTCGCTAGATAAGACCCTTCTTCCTTGGCTGGGATTGATTAGAGCCCTTTGAAGCTGCATTTAAACTACATTTTGGAAGTTCAAAATCGGGGTGCACCATTGAAGTCCATCATATGGAGAAAAATACTGAAATGTTTTGCTTAAAAACCATAATTTCTTTACGACTGAAGACAGAAAGACATGAACATCTTGGATGACAAGGGGGTGAGTTAATTATTTGTAAATTGTTGTCCTGGAAGTGGACTTCTTTAAACTGCATTTTGGAAGTTCAAACTCGGGGGACCATATCAGTCCATTATATGGAGAAAAATGCTGAAATGTTTTCCTCAAAAAACACAATTTCTTTACGATTGAAGAAAGACATGAACATCTTGGATGACAAGGGGGTGAGTACTTTATCTGTACATTTTTGTTCTGGAAGTGGACTCCTTTAAACACGTATGCAAACAATACGTTTTCGTAACCACAAAGCACAGCAACATCATATGAGCGTGTAACCACGATAGAGACGATAGTCTAAAATCTCTACTGCTTGAAACATTTCTATTGGTTAATTGTGTCTACTGGTATATCGTCCTACTTATAGATTTTACAAGCCATTCCGAGGACCTACAGTTGATATGCAAATTCTCAACAGAGCAAGACATTCGTGAGGTTAAAATAGGAGGGCACCTAAAAAATTAAGAAGGGTGATGGGATTAGATGGGATGGGCGGGAGTGTGTTTCAACCCCTTAGTTACAGTAAATGTTGACCCTGGACTCAACGCCATTACGGCAGGCAGTCTCCCGCGGGTGCCGGCGGGCCGCTATAGTTGCTAGGCGGAGAGACATTATGGCTTTCCCGCGCAATAATTTATCCGGCGAGTGCGGCCGGCCGTCATGTTGGGCCCTGACAGAGAGCTGGAGTACTTTATCAGGCGCTCTGTAAATCAGCCGCGCGGGGGGGCAGACGGCAACATTGTTTGATCTCTTTCAGACACTCTAATAATCCACGGCGCTCTGATTGATACCTTCACACAACAAAGCGCATTACGCCAGCAGAAAAGCCATCCGCTTCACTATGTGTGTGTGTGTGTGTGTGTGTGAGGATCGACCATCAGAGTTGTCAGGGGCCGGGGAGGGAGACAGTAGGAGAGAAGGAATGAGTCTCGGGGAGACACACGGGGTCATTTGGAGTCTTTAAACGAATCGTCGTCTAACAGTTTCACAAAACGATCAGGGTTTCAGAGGGAGGGGTGAGAGAGATAACCGGTGTCAAAGTGACCTCACTCTATATGGGATGAGAGCGAAAACACACAGGAGAAGAACAAACAGCCACGTGTGTGTTTGTACGTTAGGGCTTGTTTTTTCAGTTTTGCATTGTTTTAGAGTTCAGATACTGCATTCAGTTGAAAGGAAGCATATGTTAGAAGACTATACTGTGAAAAATAAATGATATTTGCGACTTAAGAGTCACTTGAGTTCAGCGATATGCTTTTTGGAGACTAAAAGAGGTCCAGATCACCAAAATGGTTTCTGTGTTCTTGAATTTGTTTTTTGATGTTTAAATACATTGTTTAAGAATGAGACACTTCCGAATGGATCTTATCAGCCACGAATGAGAATAAACAAATCAATCTGCTAGTTTGTAATCTATAGCTATAGATGAAATAGACTTAAATAGACTGAAAGAACAGAGGAATGTTGATCGAATCATAAGATTTTGTAAACATTACACACAAATATTACTGTGTAAAAAAAAACTACAATTTATCTATAAAAAAATAGAATGTGTGTGTGTGCGTATGCGTATATATATATATAGAGAGAGAGAGAGAGAGAGAGAGAGAGAGATACACACATACATACACACATAACATTAATATATTAATATTATATATAAAAGTTTAGTAAATATTATAAAATAACATTTTAAAATGGATATAAAAATAGATATTAAAAATAAATATTAATACTTTTATAATATAGATACACACACACATATACACACATTACAATTTATATATAAAATAAAATAAAAATAAAATGCTAAAAATTATGCAAAAAATATAATTTATAAAATATATATATTTTTTGACAAGATAAAAATATTAATATTTTAATGTTTATACACACATAACACTTATTTATTAATATTATATATAAACGTATATAAATATTATAAAATAATAATAATGAATATATATTAAAATAAATATTTATATTATATAATATAGATGTTTATAACAATTATATATATATATATATATATATACACACACACACACACTGCTATTAATATATTATCATTATATATAAATGTGTAATAAAAATATGAAAATATGATAAAAATAACATTTTAATGTTTATATATATACATTTTTTAAATTTTTTTAATATATAATTTACATATAATCAGTTATAATAGATATACACATACACACATAACATTTAAAAAATAATATTGTATATAAATTGTATATTAATAAAAGGAATTTTTTTATTTATATAATATAAAGATTTTATAATATAGATTTTTAGATCTATATTATAGATCTAAAAATATATATAATCAAACTGTAATATATATATATATATATATATACACACATACACACTGCATTAATGTATTAATATTATATATACATTTTTAATAAATATTATAAAATAACAGTTTAATGTTTATATAGAAACAAATATTAAATATTACAAAATATTATTAATATTTTATATTATAATCAATTCTAATAGATATACACACATATAACATTAAAATATTAATATTGTAAATAAATCGTAAATTAATATTTTTTTTATTTCTTTAGTATAAATATTTTATAATATAGATTTTTGTTAATATCATATGTTTTGTTTATATATATATATATATATATATATACAGGGGTTGGACAGTGAAACTGAAACACCTGGGTTTAGACCACAATTAGTATGGTGTTTGGCCTCCTTTTGCAGCCAATACAGCATTATTTCATCTTGGGAATGACAAATACAAGTCCTGCACAGTAGCCAGAAGGATTTTGAGCCATTCCTTTCGCAGAACAGTGGCCAGGTCACTATGTGATGTTGGTGTATGAAAACATTTCCTGACTCGCTCCTCCAAAACACCCCAAAGTGGCTCAATAATATTCAGATCTGGTGACTGTGCAGGCCATGGGAGATGTTTAACTTTACTTTCATGTTCATCAAATCACTCTTGTCACCAGTCTTGCTGTGTGTATTGGTGCATTATCATCCTAATACACGGCACCACCTTCAGGGTACAATGTTTGAGCTATTGGGTGCACAAAGTCAACCTTCACACTCTGCTCTTATTGGTGGAATGTGCGATCAGTAAAGACTGGCCACCAGGCTGCATAAATATAGCCATGAAACCTCCAACACTATATTGGCCAGTGTTTCAGTTTCATTGTCCAACCCCTGTATATATATATATATATATATATATATATAATCAAATTGTAATATAAATACAGTATATGACATTTAAATATTAATATGAATATTTAATATTAATTTTGATTAATGGATTCAAAGTGGAGTAAACTAAAAACCCAACCAGTAATTCCACTAATACATTTAAAAAAGCCCTGCCCATAAGTGTTAAAGCTTGGTGCACAACATATGTTAAATTCAGCAAAAATTTGAGTAATTCAGACTTATACAGAGACCCGGAATATCTATATTCAGAGTTAAGACTGCAAATAGCCACTTTTTAGCACAGCACGCAAAAAACAATGAAAACACCTTACCAACTGCATAGCAACCCCCTGGCAACCATTCCCAAAACCCTCTAGTTTTATAGGGCAAGTAGCTCTTGCAGTTTCTCCAGCGAATGTGAAAATCCAGTCCTAATAATCAACTTTCCAACGTTAATGTTTCTTATAAAGACAGAAAATTGTTAAAACCCACCATGGCACTTTTCCACATTAGCCCAAGGATGTCAGCGATTGGAGTGTGACGGCAAAATGGAATCTGGCCATTTTCACTGGCTCCGAGACATAACTACACGCTTTTCAATTACCTAGTTGGAAATATAATAGATTCTTTCTACTTGCTCACTGCCATTAAGTTTAGCTGTGCTCATCTAGCAGCTAAAAGCAACACTGAGAGCTGGAGAAACAGTTGCAGTAATGCTTTTTCCTAACTAAACTGTGTCTTGTTTTACTAACTTCCATTTAAAATATGAGAATGACCTCTGACCTTTGACCTCTTGACCTCTGTTCCAGGTTCATCAGGAGTTTCGGAGCCTGGTTTTGTCACCTGTTGACACGGTAAGGGCCATCCGAATCCATCTGGTGATGTTTGTCAGGGCTTTGTCTTTCGTACTCAGAGAGCAGAACGTATTTGACAATAAAATGTTACTCAGCTTTAAATGAACTGACAAAAACTAATTGAACTGTTTCATCAGCACTATTGGAATGAGACCATAAAGTAGCGACTGACAATAAGATGCAATTATTGGCGTGTGCGCGTGTATGTGTGTGCGCTTCAGTCAGCATCAGTATTCTATCCAGACGCCATAATGGATGTAATGTAGCATATGGCCACTGAGCCATGTGTTTGCTCCACTCAGTGTGTCTGATAAACAGAGATGAGACTCTCCTAAGAGCTTTTCCTAGCCATCAGTCAAGGCCAGACATTAACACACGCTTAGGTAGTGATCTCAAATGGCTGACCTGGAATCAGTTGCTACCATCTCCATTTCATTAAAATAATACCAATGCTGCTGGTATCATGTCCGTCTTAAAATGTGTTAGATTATTGATACATAATCTGTATCTATATCTATATATATCTATATCTACCTATCTACCTAATTTCTGAAAAATAAATTAAATAACATACATATATAAATTTAGAATTTCTATACATATTCTATACATATTTCTATATATAAAATGTATATAAAAACATTAAAATGAATTGTTTTAATTAAAAATAAAAATACATTAAATATCCTTTATACATACATATATATATATATAGTTATAATTATATATGGATTTTATATAATGAAATGTACAATGTAATATAAAATGATATAATTTATATAAAACATTACGTAATTTAAATGATTTAAATGATTTTTGCTAATATTTAATTAAAAGTTAAACACATGAAATATTTATCTTACATACATTTATTAACACACACACACACACACACATATATATATATATATATATATATATGACTATACATATCTAGCATTAAAATCTTACTTTTTTATAAGTTTTTTAATGATAGAATTATATATATATAATTTATATATATATTATCAAATTCTACTTTGATTATACACACATAACATTTAAATATTAATGCTATATATAAATTCTGTACCGATAATCTATTATATATATAGATAGATAGATAGATAGATAAAATATTAAAATATTATTATTTTTAAAATGTATAGAATTTATATATAACCAAATTCTAATTCTAAAATTTAATTCTAATAATTCTTATATATTTACATTTCTGAATAGAAATTAAACACTTTTTTTTTACATAAAAATGTATACATTAAATTAAACAAAACACACACACGTTATTTATCATTTTCACAAAATGTTCACATATATTATTTATTTTCAGAACAGTTAGTTCTGTTCCTTGAATCTAATTACATGTTCCTTGAATCTGATATTACATATCTGATATTACAAACTTTGTAATGGGGAAAAAAATTCTTCAATCGTCTACGGACAACTTTAAATGTGCATCTGGCCGACTGTATCTATCACCATCTGTAGAAAGTAAGAGCAAAAACAATTCCTGCATAGGTAGACAAAGAAACAAGGAAACAAGGTAGATCCAGTGGGGGCAGCGTCCTCTTTGAATACATCAATACTTGCCTAGTGGGGACGGAGCAAGAAGAAACGGTGTAATGCATTTCTGCCTTATTAAAGTTATAAATGAGCGCCGCTGCCTGTATGTCAGTTCAGACTTATTCGCTGGCTGAGCATACATCAATTACACTATTTGGAGCATTTAAACAGGTGCGCCGCTAGCCTCTTTAGGAGAGTTTGCATGCACCTGTTTTAGCGTCCGCATCCGTCTGTTGATTCTCAACATGCTGTATTGTTTGCAACTTTAATAACCACATAATGTTAGCGGAAAACAAGCAGGCTGTCGTTAAATGAATAAATAAAGCAGCTACGCCTGTTTCAGTCATACAAGCATGGCATATTCGATTATAAAGAGAGGTTATTAAGGCTCAGGGTCCAAAACACGAAAGGCTTTTTCGCTAAAAAGCAAGAGACCACAGTGGCTTTTCTTGCTCTCGAGCTCATCTTAAGACTTGACCCAGCTGGCAAAGCAGCACAAGACATCACAGCCTGCAGGCTACAGTAAATATCGCCTTTCTTGTTATCTCTATAAGACCTGTTTTTCCGGTAAATAGAGGGAACGGGTAATTCAATACACTTCCCAGGCAATTTGCTTTTTCGAGAACAGGTGACATGTTATATTGGAGTTGTGGCCCAGGAATAAATGCTCAAATTAATAAGTAATGCTGATGTTCTGATAATATTTTACCCCTGACTCCTCGTGGTAAGTAGCTTATCGTGGGTTAGATGGTAATGTTAAACCGCAGATGAAGTGCTCTGTGGCGTGTGGCATTTTTAGATCGTCAACATGCTTTCTGATTCTACTGATTAACCTACCCTATGGCAAAAGGCCAAAGAAGCGACCAGAAGACGTGTTTGCGTCCTCCTCTCAGTTGTATAATGCCATTTCCATTCCAGAAACAACTGTAAAAAAATAAATAAATAAAAATAAATCAATTAAATAAACACAAATATGAACCTATACGAATATGAAATTAATATTTCTAATTCACAATTTTTGGAAAATTACAATTAAATTTATATTAAATGTCATATATATTTGGGAAAAAAAAATATATATATATATATATATATATATATATATATGTATGTATAATAAGCATATATTAGAATTGCATATACTATAAACATTTTAAATAAAATAAAGTCAGAAATCATTAAATAAAATTATTATTAAAAATATATGTATATATAATTTCTGAAAATATTGCAGTATATTGTGTAATTATGTATACATATTAAAGTATTATATTTACAAAGAACACATTATTATTATTATTATAAAATTATAATATATATACATATAAAAATACTTCAAAAATATATTTAAATTATTTTTAAATAATATTCAGATATTTTAAATAAAATATATTTATAAAGAACATATTTTAATAAAAAATATTTCTAAAAACATTTCTACAAATGTATGTAAATATATATTTATAATATATTACATATATATATATATATATGTGTGTGTGTGTGTAATTTCTGAAACAAAAAATATTGCTGTACATTGTGTAATTATGTATATACATAAAGTATTACATATATTGATATAGAACATCAAAAAACTTATAAAAACGTATAAATATATATAATAATTTTTTATAATATAAATCTATTTTTTAAATAATAATAAAAGTAAATATAGCTAAAAATATATTAATGAAATAAAACATTAATAAAATTAACACACAAAATAATACAATTAACACACGCACACGTGTATGTGTATATATGTATATATATATATATATATATATATATTTCTAAAAACATATGTATATTGTGCACATTTAAACATGTAAATTGTATATTCCATTATATAATGTGATATAAATATATATATGTAAATATGTAAATTTATATCTATATATATATATATATATATATATATATATATATATATATATATATATATATATATATATATATATATATTATATATATACACACACACACACACACATATATATATATATATATATATAGAATATAGAACATCATTCCACGGGCTAAATTTTGATCCGCAAGCATCTGTCAAGGGCAAACAGTAAAACAGCGGGCATGCGTTGTGAGTGAATGTGTCAGACACTTTGTGTCTCTGTGAGATCAGAGAGCAGGTTGATGTGAGAGTTGGCAGAGTAACATGAAGCTTGATCTGAAAGACAAAGATCATAGCTGTCCTTCAAAACCGCAACATCCGCCGCCGCCACCGCGCGGGGGACGAGCCGCTCATCTGCGCGCCGCAGCTCCCACAGATGATGAGAGGGCATTGTAAACATAATTATTGCTGCTAATGATAACGGCAGACAGATGATGAGTTTTTTCTCAGCTCATTTACCATTGGCAGCCATGCCAGGTGCACGGAGGGATTCTCATTCTGTTCTAAATAGTGCCGAGTGTTGTTTTTCCTGCAAAATGTGCAACAAAATTTGCAGAGCCGAACTCTAAATAAACCGCACCACTTTCGGAGTTGGAAAGGTACATGAAAAGTGGAGTTCTCATTGAACAAACAGGAAATGTGGGGAATTATGTGTAAACACATTTAACAACTATCATTATAGAGAGAATGGGACCATTTCAGACACATCGCAATCGTATTCTGTACTGCTTTCACTGACAACACAAAATCAAAATGGACCCTATTTTCTGTCTTAATACATGGTCTCATTGTGTGTGACCCATTAGTGCATACTGTTCCAAAAAAAGTTTTGTCTTCCTAATATTTTTGCTAAATTTCCTAGTCGAGTTTAACAGTACTTGTCCACTTTTGGCAGCAATCATTTTTGGTATTTTTCCCATTCATTTTCTCCACAGGGTTTTCAGGGGAAAAAAAAGCTCTGAGATGAATCATTTCATTATTCAGATTAATATTCAGATTTGCAGTGTTAAAAAAAAAAAGGAACAGGTCATTTTACCCCATGAAGCACAACAAATGACCACTGAATTAAACAGAATGGTATAAAACTATTGATTTATTATCATAAAAACAATAAAGCAAATGATTAAAAGTATAATAATAAATCAAATATATTATACAAAATAAAATGAATAACAATTTAAGTATACTTCAGTTTGGGGCTGGTAAGATTTGATTTGATTTGATTGTTTTGTTTTTTGTTTTATGCTCACCAAGTCTGCATTTATTTATTTATTATGATTTAAAATAACTCTTTTCCATCTGAAAATATTTTAAAATGTAATTTATTCCTGTGATGTAAAGCTGAATTTTCAGTTTTCAATGTCACATGATACTTTAGAAATCATTCTAATATGCAGATTTTTTGCTCAAGAAACATTTCTGATTATTATCAATGTCAAAAATCATTGTGCTACTTACTATTTTTATGGAAACTATGATTTTTCCTCCCCTTTTTTTCAGGTTTCAAAAGTTCAAAGTTCAAAAAGTTAAAAAAAACAGCATTTATTAGAAATAGAAATCCTTTGTTAACATTATAAATGTGTTTACCGTTTTTTTTTAAAATGTGTCCTTGCTGAATAAATGTATTATTTTCTTTCAATAAATAAAAAAGAAATAATAAATATAGCTGCAAGCAGTGATTACCGGGGTTCAAGCACATAAGGCATTTAAGCATATAAGGAAAAAGACATTACATATAATTTAGCAAGGCTGTACCCACCTAAATCAATGATTTAAAAAAGCATTTTTGGCAAATCCAGGTAATTTACCATAGAAATATGATGTTTTTTTTTTAATGTTATGACTGTTATACCACTATATGTGGTCCGATCCCCTTAAAACTTTGCATGCTCGTTTAGAATCACCTGTCACATGTGCTCAGCGGGTTTCATGAAGTTTTGAGTTTTCCTTTAGGCTTTATAGGATTTTGGGTAAATTTGGACAGGCCCCTTTTCTAAACGACCGCGTTATAGCTTCCCAAAGAGTAAATCTCAACAATTTTTTTATAATTATTGGCCTACAGAGTCTAGAGAATTGTACTGCAGTGTTTTTTTCCAGATTGAGCAAAAAACCCAGAACTAGTTCGCAAAATTAGGTTTTTTTTTACAGCTTTTGAATGACAGCAGTGGTTCTTAAAGCAAAATTGTCCGGAATGAGGAATTCTACTGATACGAATATCATGCATATGTGCGAAAAATCGTGCAACGCACAATCGTTTACCCATTTTTATGTTTTTCTTATAGCGTCACCAAGTGGCCAGGCTCCACGATTTCTTTCCTGTGACCTCAGATTGAGCTCTTACATAAGTGTTCTGAGTTTGGCAGAATTTTCTCATTCTGTTCGGAAGTTACAGGCATTTTCTTTCAAATTTCTGTCAGACCTTTGGGGCCGTGAGTTGAACAGGCCCACCGAGTTTCGTTCCAAGTGGCCTTCGTTAAACCTTGTCTAACAGGTTCTCAAACTTCATCGGCCAGTGGCGAGCATGTTTTTTTCATACGCAAATGTCCTTGTAGACACTTGTGGCACTTTGAACCAAGACAGTGCACACCAATATTCATGTTGATAGGACAAATGGTTGTGCAGTTATACCCATTTTTATAGCGCCACAAAGTGGCCAAGCTTGTGTTTTTTTCCTGTGACCTCAGATTGAGCTCTTACATAAGTGTTCTGAGTTTGGCGACGATATCTCATTCTGTTCAGGAGTTATAGGCATTTTACTAAAATTAGCCCCGCCCCTTTCAAATGTTTTGGCGCCCCTTTGCAACGGTGAGTCAAAAATTCAACTTTTTTTGGATAATTATTGATATTTGCTCTCCACAGAATCTTTCTGCACTGGTTGGTCCCGATCAGGCTAAAATCTAGGACTAGTTCGCAAAAGTACGTTTTTCAGGCTCACGATCGACAGTTTAGGAGTTATGAGCGATTTCGTACTTTTGTTCGCTGTTGTGCCCCCGTCAGGCCGACTGGGATGAGACTTGGTCACGTTGTAGGAGGTGTGAATACTACCATCCCTCCAAGTTTCAAATCTCTACGACTTACGGTTTGGTCTGCACAATCAGTTTTTTCGTTGAGATCGCTGATCCGTGACCATTCTAACAATTACAATAGGGTTTTAGCGCTAAATTCATACTGACCCCAATATTTTAAAAGGTGTATAACCAATGACTATTACATAATTTAAAAAAAAAAAAAAGTAAATAAATTCTCTATGGAAAAAATGAATGGGGTTTTTATTACTTTCAAATCACTTTTCACAATCCAATCAATTCCAATGGATAAAATCCAGTCTTGCAATTGAAAATCCTATTTTACAACAATACGTCAGGTTACAGAAGTCAAATAGATTGCAAATGGCATTTCATGACGACTTGAAAGTTTTCAAAGTGCTGAAACAGAGTCTCTGATATGAGAAGCACAATCTTTTTGACTGTAATACGGTATACCCAAGGCGCCGTGTTATTTGTTGCGAGGGCTGTGCTCTCTTGCACACTTTAATATTGCGTTATTATTTCATCTCAGCCTTGAGATAAAGAAAAAAATGCTTTATTTTATTTTATGGGATTAACCGCGCGCTTTCGGGGCGTCTGGAGGTGTCTGTTATGTTTCGTTTTATTAGTGAATTATTTAGACAACACTCAACGGTAACGCCAAGGACAGAGACGGCACGACGAGAGCCCTGCTGGCTTTTCCATTCGCCGCCTTCATTCACTTACTTAATTTGGTTTGGTACTCTGAAACCAGCGAAAGAAATTCACTATCGTTCTCGTCCTGATGGCAGCAGAAAGGGGTGTGGTAACTGATTTCCCAGAGGGCGAAGCACGCCAAATTGGTACATAATGATAAAGAAATATCAAAACATTAGAGTGTGGAGATTTGAAAATGGATTTGGGATAAGAGTGAAGGAGACGGAGAGAAGAGCTCGCGTCTTCACGTCTGCGTGCACCGAGCGGCAACTCCACGGCCCTGAGGTCAGATTTCCACAATATTAAACACATGATTCATGTATTGATGTCATATTTACAAGATCTAATTTTCGGTTAAAGATTCTCTTTTTATATTGCCATGTGGTACCATCATTTGTTCTCTGAGCATTTAGTTGCTATTAGAGCATGTGAAAAGACCTCAGATCGACATGAAATCAAAATGTTCTTGTTTCTGAACTTACTGTGGATGATTCATAGGTGCATCATTATTACAAACAACATTTTTGTTTTGGGTAGAGCGGCCCATTCAGTTGGTTAGAGTGAATCATTCTGACCATTATGTGAACCGAATCAACTGATTCATTCAAAAGATTCGATTTGTTCACAAGACCACATTTCAGAATGCCAGTAGATTCTTATTCTTATTATTTTTTAATTATTATTATTATTTATTAGATTAAATCAAGTCCAACAATTAGTGTAGAAAACTATTTTCAGTTAGAAAATTGTAAAATTTCACAAATAATTAGAGAAAACAGCAAGTAGCACATTGAATTAAACAAATTTTGAAGTAGAAAAACTAAAATAGTATTTCTAACAGACAATGTAAAATAATGTAAATCATTTTTATTTACTATCAGCTATATTTGAGTATCTATAAGATATTTTGAATCAGTTTTCATTTTTTATATTCTGTTTCCATTTTAGTTTAAGTTTTAGTAATTTTGTAGATTTTGTCATTTTTAGTAATTTTGGTTTAAATATTTTTGTTTGTATATATATATATTTTTTGTTTGCATACATACATGTGTTTGTGTGTCTGTCTTTATAGTTTTTATTAATTTTGAGAAATTTTAGTGCATTGTTTTTTTTTATTATTTTATTTTACTTGATTTAACATTTATTTTATTTCAAGTAATAAATGGTTTTATTTGTTATTTTATTTTTTATTTAACTATAATAACCCTGTTTATATCTTCAGAAATTGCTAAAAAAAAAAAAAAAAAAAAATTACAAATCAGATCGGAAAAAAAAAGGATCAGCAAGTAACACACTGAAATAAACATGAAATTTTGAAGTAGAAAAACAAAAAATATTTTTTATAAAACATACTCCAATAATCTTTATTCATTAGCAGTTTTACTGTAATATATTTGAGATACTACTATAGTTTATATTAATATTTTGAATCAGTTTTCATTTTTATATTCTCAATTTTAATTTTAGTTAAAGTCTTGGTAATTTTGTTGTCATTTTTAATTATGTATACAGTATATATGTTATATTTTTATATTATATTTAATATTATATTATGATGTTATTATTTACTATTTATTATTGTATTATATTGTATTTAATTTTTATTTATATGTAAATGTGTGTGTTTGTATATTTATTATTATTTTACTTGAGTTAACATTTATTTTATTTCAAGTAACAAATATATTTGTTTTTATGGTCTTTTGGTTTTAGTTTAACTATAATAACCTTGTTTACACTTCAGAAATTGTAAAGTAAATAGTAAATTTCAAAGAATTGGCAAGTAACACATTGAAATAAGCATGAAATTTTGAAGTAGAAAAACAAAAAGTATACTCCAATAATCTTTATTTACTAGCAGTTTTATTGTAATATGTTTGAGATACTACTATAGTTTTTATTAATATTTTAAATCAATTTTCATTTTTAAATTCTCCATTTTAATTATAGTTACAGTTGTAGTAATTTGTTGTTTTAGTCATTTTTTATTTAATATTATATTTAATATTTTATTATAATATTACAATAATTATTATATTATATTGTTTTTAATTTTATATTTATAACAATGTAAGTGTGTGTGTTTGCATATTTATTTTATTACTATTTTAATTTTTTATATATTATTTTTTGAGTTAACATTTCTTTCATTTCAAATAACAAAAATGTTGTTTTTATGGTCTTAGTTTAACTATAAAAACCTTGTTTTCAACTTCAGAAATTGCTAGTAAAATTCAAAGCACTGACAAGTAACGCATTGAAATAAACATGAAATTTGGATGTAAAAAAATGGAAACAGTATTTTCTTGTAAAAAAAAATACTATCTTTATTTATTGCTAGTTTTATTGTAATATCTTTGAGATACTACTATAGTTTATTAATATTTTTAATCAGTTTACATTTTTCTAATATATTTTTAGTTTAATTTTAGAAATGTTGTTGTTTTTGTCATTTTTATTTTCATTTTTATATATAATTTTTATTAATTTTTTATTTTAGTTTTAATGATTTTAGTACATCATCAAGCACATCAGCCAGCTGAAATAAAAAGGTTTATATTTTACTTTAAGTTAACGTTTATTAGTATAAATAACAAAAATGTTTGTTTTCATGGTTTCAGCTTAGTTAACTAAAATAACTGTGTGTACAACTTTTTTACAGCATATATTTCCTATTTCAATATTTTGTTTCACGTTAGTGAATGCCATTTCCAAAGCCATGTTGTTCCTGTCTGTTAGGGTATTTTACTGTCTCCTGCATTGAATGATTGTCAACATTACGACAGTCAGTCGTCGTGCATCTATGCCGTCCGCCGTGCTACTTTCAGATATTAAAATGCAAAAGGCCTAAAAGGTGCTCCTGAGCAAAAATAAAAAGTGCCCTAATTCCTGTTCAAAAGGTCGCTGTGATGAGTTATTGGGGAGTAAGCACCTGAAAGCTATTCCCTTGTTAGATTTGACAGAGAGGCTGTCATTTCTCCCTTTAAAAATAGTGGGAAGTAATAAATGGTCATTTGTGAATGTGTTAGCTACCGGCAGAAAGAGCTCCGCTGCTCTGACTGCCTCCTGTGAGAGTTTAACACGGTGAAATATTGTCCTCATTGTCAGATGAGCGCTAGACGTTTTTGTTGAGATCAGCGGAAAAGCGGCGTTGAAGTTTTCCATGACTTATTATTAGCTGTTAGAAGTTTTGATAATTAATTAACAGGCCACTTTTAAGTCAACATAACATGGCATTCACAACACATACCTCAGTAATTTGACATTTCAGAACGAAATAAAGTACAGCAGCACTATTTATTGAGAAATGACCAGCTCATGAAAAGCGTCCTTTGAGTCAGATCTGTTAAATGAATCTTAAAGGATTAGTTCACTTCCAGAATTCCAGAAAAGTAAAATTTCCTGATAATTTCCTCATGTCATCCAAAATGTTCATGTCTTTCTTTCTTCAGTCGCAAAGAAATTAAGGTTTCTGAGGAAAACATTCCAGGATTTTTCTCCATATAGTGGACTTCAATGGGAGCCAACGGGCTGAATGCAGCTTCAAAGGGCTCTACACGATCCCAGCCAAGTAATAAGGGTTTTATCTAGTAAAAAAAAATTCAAATTGATATACTTTTTAACCACAAATGCTCTTCTTGCACTAGCTCGACTTCATGCATTACGTAATCACTCTTGCGTTACTTTTGGTGGAAGTGTTTATAAAGCGAACATGCAAAGAAACCAAACGCCCTTTACAAAAAAAGATAAAACAACGATGTTGGATGATTTTGAAGTTGGAGGACAAAATGAGATGGAATTTCTCACCCTACGCAGATAAAGAATTAACCACACGTGACGTTTGCAATGTGATGCACATCGCAGAGCTAGTGCAAGTTGAGCATTTGCGCTTAAAATGTATATTTTTTTAGAAAATTACCAATTATTTTGCTACATAAGACCCTTATTCCTCAGCTGGGATCATATAGAGCCTTCTGAAGCTGCTTTGAAACTGCAATCTGGACCTTCAACCCATTGATCCCCATTGAAATCCACTATATGGAGAAAAATCCTGGAATGTTTTTTTGGGGGGCTTTTTATGCATTTTTTGTAGATAGGACAGTAGGAGAGATGACAGGGAAGCAGTGGAAGGAGAGAGGACCTCGAGATGGGAATCGAACTCGGGTCGCCGTGTGCGCCAGTTGCGCTGTATGTCAACGCATAACCACAAGGCTATTGGCGCCGACCCTGGAATGTTTTACCTTCATTTCTTTTCGAATGAAGAAGGAAAGACATGAACATCTTGGATGAACTGTTAAAATGCATACTTTCTATCTGCCCTTTGGACATTTGGAATGAACACATACCAGGCATTTAAATGTAGTTGGCCTGGTGCAGCAGGTTTTGGTCAACCCGAGTTTGGGTCCCAGCTTTTGGCCTTTTCCTGTGATCCTGTATCTGCTTCAACTGTCCTGTCACAATAAAACACACACAAAAAATTATTTATGTATTGCTATTAGGACTGGGTTTTGACACAAATTTCACAATTTGAATCGATGTTAAAACTAAAGCGTCCCGCTAGAATTGGTGCTTCACTTCTAAACAGTAAATGCCGCCTACTTTGATTTGATTGGCCAGCTCAGTCACTTTTACATTGATGAGCACAGTTAGACCACTGAGGCAGACTTTTGCACTTGTAAAGGTTAAAAATAAAGGTTCCAAATGGAGGTTTTTGCAGCAGTGATGTAATAGGTTCCCTAAAGAACCTTTTAGAGAACAGTTCTTAAAAGAACTTTTATTGTTTCTTACACTCTTAAAAATAAACATTCTTTACTGGCATTGATGGTTCCATGAAAAACCTTTAAGGGAGAAGTCCACTTCCAGAACAACAATTTACAAATAATTTACTCACCCCCTTGTCATCCAAGATGTTCATGTCGTTCTGTCTTCAGTCGTAAAGAAATTATGGTTTTTGAGGAAAGCATTTCAGGATTTTTCTTCAAATAATGGACTTCATTGGTGCCCCAAAAATGCTGTTCAAATGCAGCTTCAAAGGGCTCTAATCGATCCCAGCCGAGAAAGATGGGTCTTATCTAGCGAAGTAAAAATTGGTTTACTTTTTAAGCACAAAAGCTTGTGTAGCACAGGCTCTGGGATGCGCGTTCTTGAACGATTCGTTCATTTTGAAGAATGAGTCGTCTTTGGGGAGTGATTCATTCACTCGCATGCGCAACATCCTATTAGGTTCTGTACTGGAATTATTTCACCTGTTTCGAGTCTTCAGGTTTTTCGAGTCGTTCGTTCATCTTATGGGGCTGTCACGTGATGCTGATTTTGCTAAAATGAATGAAATGACTCAAAAAAAGATTTCAGTTCATTTTGCTGAACGAGACTCAAAGGTCTGAGTCTGTAAAATGATCCAAACTTCCCATCACTACTACGAATCACGTCTTCGAATCACCACAAGTTCATCGTCTGTGTACTCCGGCTCAAAAAGGTAGAGTATGTCGAAAAACTCCGTTATTTTCTCCTACAACTTCAGAATCGTTCGACATCGTTGTACCTTTTTGTTTGTAAACAGCCTTTGACTTACTTGCACTTTCTTAGTCTTTACGCATTCGCTTTGTAAACACTGGGTCTGTGGTTCCGCGTGACCTTTCGACGTGATTCAATAGTACGTGGACGCGCATCCCAGAGCCTGTGCTACACAAGCTTTTGTGCTTAAAAAGTAAACAAATTTTTATTTTCCGAAAACAATTACTGATCATTTCACTAGATGAGACCCTTCTTCCTCGGCTGGGATTGTTTAGAGACCTTTGAAGCTGCATTTAAACTACATTTTGGAAGTTCGGGGCAAATCGGGGCACCAATGAAGTCCATTATATGGAGAAAAACCCTGAAATGTTCTCCTCAAAAAACATAATTTCTTCACGACTGAAGACAGAAAGACATGAACATCTTGAATGACAAGGGGGTGAGTAAATTGTTATTTTTCTTTTCTTTGCGCACAAAAAGTATTTGTTTTTAAGTGTAGAGTAAGAACATTTGAAAAATCAAATAAGCTTCTTTTTTTTCTATAAAGATGGATGTTAAATTTTCTTCATGGAATCATCAATGCCAAAAAATAACTTTTATTTTAAGAGTGTATATAGCATTTTTTTCACCAAGATATATATAGCAGAAGCATAGTAGATCATTATTTATAGAAAGCTGAACTATCCATTTTAGAGCACACATTTATATCCCATACATATTCAAATCCATCCTCCTCGCCGTATTTAATTGGCATTGTGGGTCTTACCCAGGTGGCTTAGCTGTGGATATTCGGATGCTCTAGACTCGAGCATCAATGTGACAGTTTGAGGTGGAGAACACTATTATTAGTTTACCTCTCAGCCATGGCATTTTATCACTGTTGCATCTGATGGTCTGGAGCTTTAAAAAAAGAGAGGAAGTTGTGCATCTCAATCCGCCCGTTCATATTTCATAGGGCACGGTGTCATAAATACAGGGAGCGTGGCTGACCTGAGCTATTAGTTACACACCTCCAATGGGCGTGGGACAGTTTGTCTCTGGCAGGGACACGTTTTCCATGAAGTCACGCGGAACGGGATCCTGTGCTGAGAAAAATCGTACGCGGGCTTGCAGACGCCGACGCACAACTTTGTATGAATATGAAAACGCAACGTGGCCCGAGGTGGGAAAGAGAAGTCGAAGAGCGACAAAAGATGAAAGCAATACGACACAGACCTCCAGCCAGGAGTGAAAAAAAACATCCGTGTAATATCTGGCGAGGCTCGCGCTCCGCTCGGCTGTCTGAGAGGGGTTGCGGGAGGGCAGCGTTTGGAGTCCAAACAGCAGGTCAGATTGTAGGTCAATAGTGAGTTGCACTACAGAGACTCTCGGTTTTCCCTCAGCGTGTCTCATAAGTTCTGGTCGCACAACTCGCCTTTCGCTTTCTGTCACTCTCGGGCTGTGGAGAGCAAATGTGTGTGAGTCTGATACACAAACATATAAAGTCTTTATGTCATGGAGTTGTTGTTTTGCAAAGCCAAACTTTCCGGCATGAAGTCTGGAGGCCTGTAAAAAATGAAAGAGGAAAAAGTGTGATAAAGTTCAAAATAAGAAATAGTCACACTGTAAGATAAAGTGATAAAGTAAGATTTAGTTTTTTTTTAAATTTTAGTTCAAATTTTAGTCATTTGTGTGTGTGTGTTTATTTTAAATATATCTATATTGTTTTTTATTTATTAGTTTTAGTTATTTTAGTTCTTTGGTACTTTCTTTAGTAAATAGTTTTTAAGTGAAAATAGCATATTTTCTTAGCGATAGCTCCTATTTACACTAAATGCAAATAGCGGCAGACTATTTATGCTATGTAAAAATCTGAGTATTTTGTTTGCAATAATAGTAATTACATGCTGTTTATACAAAATATATTTATATGAATGTATATATATTTATATAAATATATCTATATATTTTTTGTACATATATATATGAAGAGTTCAGATGCAAAACCAGCTAAATCCATCTGACGTCTTTCTTTTAAAAATGCATTTTTATCAGGCTCAGATGTATAGGTTTCTATGTAAGTACTGGTACTTCTGATTGGGCTGAGGCTGGTATTTTAGCGAGTTTGAAGAAAAAGTATTTATTTATTTTTTTTTTTTGATGCTATTTGTACTTGTGTAAATCAGTGTTGCCAAGTCAACGGTTTTCCTTTGGAATTGGGCTACTTTGACATGGTTTCTGCGGGTTAAAGCGACCCCAATAACATGTATTTTACCCCCCGGAACATGCTTTTTACTGGTGGACCCTCCCCTCGAAATGCAATTGGGCTAGTTTTGGGTAGCAATTGGGTGGGTTTTGTTGTGAACACCTGGCAACCCTGGTGTAAACAGTCACTCTGAAGTTTTTTTTAATTAATTTTTAGTTATTAGTTTATTTTAGTTTTTACTTTAATAACTAGCTGAAATAAATGTAATTTTTATACATTATATTTTATTTTAGTTAACATTTATTTTTAGTTTCAAGTAGGCCTGATGATTTTTTTTTTTTTTTTATGGTTTTAGTTTTAGTTAACAATAATAACCTTGGAACAATGGCACTATTCCTTATATGCCCACAAGATTTTTATTTTATTTTTATTTTTATTTAATGTTTATTTTTTGTTTCAAGTAGGCCTAATGATTTTTTTAAATAATTTTAGTTTTAGTTTTTCCAGGTCTGGAAAAGTATGGAAAAAATATTTGTGTTCCCAGACTTTTGCCCCTGTTTAGTTTTTTATAATAAAAATTTAAGAATTCAGTGAAAATAAATGTATTGTACAAGAAGTGAGATTTCATGGCAGCTGTTTAGTGATTCTTTATTACCAAATATGCATTTTTGATTATGCAAACTGCAGTTATAAGCATTTTGGGTTTCTTCTCACAATATTTTTAGCACCGTATTATATAGCCTCAAGGACCTTTGCAAAAAAAAAACAAAAAAAAACAGACTTTCACGTGTGCACGAGAAACCATTAAACTTAGCAGATATGACAATGCACACTGAACCACCTATTGCACCATCAGCCCATTTCACGACATTAGTGATAATGCAATAAGAAAAGTCAAATTTTGAGCAAGTAGATCTCTGTTATTTCATGTGTATCCATACTCTTTTTTATTTATAGTGATGCACAAAGGAAATAGGTTATACAAATCTAGAAATTGTAATGCATATGCATGCAAAAAAATTCCATGTGCATGTGAATAGTTTTTCGACGGCACAAAAAAGTTTCTTGTGTGCATGTAAAAGTCTGTTTTGAGTCTGAAAAAGTATGGAATTTTGACATGGAAAATGGGTAGGAACCCTAATACTGGAATACTGGTGTCCATACAATTTTTTTACACTGTGTTTTGCCAATTCTGCACAATAATTTGTAAGAAATAATAAATTCCCTTACCTAACAAACAGTAAATCATAACTCATATCTGTATCTATTCCCTAAAAAACAATGAGCCCTCCAATACAAATTCCTGTTTCAACAGGAAATCAACAAAGTGCAGTATTTAAAGTAGTTTACAAGTAGCAAGAGTGACTTTTTTCTTCAGGAATCTGTCAACAAGTCACTTTCCTTTCAAAGCAGGCAAGCAGAACTGTCGGCTCATCACCCTTCAATTAAACCCGTGACCACCTGAAAATCCTCGATTGACATTTCCTCCCCGATTGTGTCTCATCCATTTTTTAATTGCGCTCATTCTCTCTCGGCCGTTCCCATGAGGTGGGTGGACTGCAGTGGTGGCCACTGTCATTCGTCAGGGATGACAGGAGCGAGAGACAGAGAGAGAGAGAGTGAGAGAGAGAGAGAGAGAGAGAGAGAGAGAGAGAGAGAGAGAGAGAGAGAGAGAGAGAGACAGAGAGAGAGAGAGGCACCATGCCACTTCCAAAGCGAGTGCTGATGTGTCAGTCTTATCACACAGCCGAGCGCTCTGGAGGCGACATCCTCCACTGAATCAGTGACATTTCACGGACGGTGCAAATCTATCCGTCTTTGTCAAGCGTCCCTTCATCCTCGCACAAGCACACATCGTTTTCGCATTCCAGGAGTTAGCATATTGATCACGGCAGAGTCGCTGAAGTGTGGAAGCCATTTTTCCCCCCCTCTTTTTTTGGGCTAAAATGGACACCTTTAGTCTAGTGGTCACTGTCAGTTTCCGGTGAGGTGCGTTTTAATCCCGCTGTGTGGGTGGTCTGGGTCACGGGTGTCACAGCGTGTTGGTATGCTGAATGGAGGGAGGCTTTTTTATTCAAAGCCCTTTTCTCTTTATTCAAAGCCTGCGCTAGACGCAATGTTTTCTTGACTTCACGTGGAACGCCGAGCTGAGTGAATGGAAAAGTTTTTGAACTTTGTAATTATTGTACATGCTCAACACGGATGAAGAGTGCCTTGAGGTCAGGACTGAGCTCTCGCTCTCAAAAAGGAGTGTTTAATTAGCGTCTCGTTTAACTGTTGTCAAATAAAAATGTCTAAAAATCCTCAAAACAAGATACATTTTCTGGAGAAGCCACACAACATGGATAGTAACACAGATCATCAAATGAAACAGATGAAACTCATCATTGACTCACCCTTACGTGATTCCAAAACTGCCAATTTTTCTTTCTGCAGAACATAAAGAAAACATGACATTAACTGTTGTTTTAGAAATGAAATGACCCTAAATGTATTCTGATAAATTTTCTGTACTATTTGGCATGATTTCCAAAATGTTCTGTAATCCTGTATAAAATTGCAAAGCATTTGTATTTATATTTATCATAATATACAAACAAGCTTTGTCTGATGATTTCTATTTTATAAAATATAATGTGGTGCGACCATCAAAAACTACCATTTTGGGACTTTTATGTTGAAATCCATTCAAAGATAGGACGTCATACAGCAGTTTACCAATGACCCATGGAAGCATCAAGCTTTTTAACGGCTTGTATGTAGTTACCACATTTGGATATCATGTGGTATGACCTTAAAAAAAAAAAAAGAAATTTGAGGTTATGTGGTATGACCGGTTTATAACAACGTGCCGACAGACAAGACAGAGCTGGTTACTTTTGGTATAAAACAAAGTCTACGTGTTTAAGTATTGTAATTTTTTAAAGAAATTCAAACAACAAATACTGTTTTGTGGCTCTTTAACGGATCGTGAACTGATCATCTCTTCATCTTTACTAGTTATTGCACGAAATAAACATGAATGAACATTAGAAGGTAATTTTTCAAGTTCAAGTCCACCAACTTTAATCTACTCTCCTGTCTGGTTTGTTTGTTAGGCAAAACGGCAAATTTGGTGTTATGATTGATCAGATTGCCTGTTAATTATAGTTCAGAAAAGTTCAGAAATAACTGGGGCTAAAGAAATGTCTGCAGTTAATGCCATGTGCTGCACTTTTCATACATCTCTTTAAATAGATTGTTAATATTATAAGGCCTTTGCGTCAGTTGGAGCGACCACTCATCAAGTGGTGCGACCAATAATTGGAATAACTGTATTAAAATAAAAATAAAATATCTAACTACTATAGTTGAAATATGAAGCACTGCTAAAGCATGCTTAAGTGAATGGTATTTTTATAACATGTTTATCAGTTTTATGCAATTTACAGGAAAAATAAATCTGCTAACTACATTTAAGAAGGCAACTCTGAAATTCTAAAAGAAAAAATAAAAATAAAAATATGAGACCACTATTAACAAAAACTCAAAATAAATGCAAAAACTTTGCTTCTCAGCACATTTAATTAGAAAACATCTAAAAAATGTTAAGCATGTTAAAGAAATGAATTCATTTTAATATAAATCATAGTCGCACCATATGACATTTTTAAGGCTATGGCCATTTCATCGAGATGAAAAAGCACTAAAATCTCTTAGTTTTAAATTTGAATACAAATTTATGTGTACACAACATTCTTAATGTTTAAACAATTACAACAGATTATTTTTTGTATTTTGAAAATCAATGACCCATATATATATATATATATATATATTCTTCTTTCTTTAAAGTGTATCAAATTAAACTAAACTCTGGGAAGTTGTCTTATCTGTCAAGCTGTAAACCCCCCTTTTTGTTGTATCCTTTATGTTTAAGAGTGAAGGTAGTTCTTGCTTGAATGCATACTTGAAGGCCCAAATTATGGTTTGTGAATAGTGGATCTCAGATTTACAGCTCATTTGCCATGTGTGTGCAACCAAGCCAGTAAAGTCTGCCTGCTTTGCCTTAATGATATCTTGGCACATGTATTCAATATAACCAAGACACCACATTTAACCATCCCGTCTCGTGCTGAAAACCGCGTTAGCGCTCGTCACGTTCAGCAAACTATTATTCTTACACTCAAATTACAATTTACATTTAAATTACATTCTGATTATTTCTAAACGATTCATAACTTAAGAAAAAAGATAATGGCTTTTTAGTTGTTTTTTAACTACATTTTTTACTAAAAATAATTACAGGCTTATTATACGATCGCTAGTTCCCTGCTGTGCATTTGAAATTATTTAGCTTCGAAATTAAACTATTAGAATGCAAGTTCCACGCCGCAGTGCTGTCTCAACCGCAGAGCAGATATCCCCCACAAATTAGAGCTAAAAATGGAAATGCACCGTATTGATTGGTTACTCCATTAATTAGATTATGTCTCAGGAGAGGAAATCTGTCCTAAAATTAGAGCGTTTCATGCTCGGCTGCCGTCCCGGGCTGATATTCGCTCTGAAAAAGCTGCACGGGGGATTGCAACATCTGTACTCTGTAATGTTGGGGTTAACTTGTGCAGCGATTGCATATGCAAAAACCACCGCCAGGTGCGACACTGACACAGCTGCTGACACGCACGGCGCGATATACCCCGAGCAAGACAAAGCGAGGGAATACGAGGGATGCAAAGCGCCCTGCTCGGTTGTAGTCAGGCTATGTGTGAGTCCCATGCGAAAAGCGTGAATGAGAGGCCTGCAAATCGATAGGGACAGGGGATGTGGTGTCTGGCAAATCCAGTGGCGGCTGACATGTTCTCTGTGTAATCTCCTTCATTGTGCTGCGAGAGGGAAGATTATCCTCCGCTGACTGGCTGCTAAAAGGTTCCCCGCTCTCAGAACGCTTCCAGAAGGGCGAGGGAACGGCACGCAAAAACCTCGCGTTCTTCCCCTCCTTCCCTGTCAAAGTCCGGATTATGCCGAGAAATTATCCCCTCTGCCTCTCAATAAAAGCTATTCTTATACGCCCTCGCCTTTCACGCAGTATCATTGGATTTGTGACACCGGATCTCTGCTCGGATTCGCCGCTAATTTCGACAGGTTGCAAAGCAAGAGTGGGATTAGCAGGACTCTTGAGGCACTTCTAGCGTTTTGTGCTCGACAAAAGAGAGAGTGTTAAACCAAATATACAAATAAAAAATATATATATTCTAGAGCAAAATATATTGGGTGGGTTTAGATGATTTATATATATATATATATATATATATATATATATATATACACACACACACACACACACACACATTAAACTTTGTTTTTTATTTATTTTTTGTATTATAGCATTAAATAAAAGTAATATTTTAAAATTAAATAAAATATTATTTTTAAATAATTTTTATTTCTTTAATTTGTTTAATGTATTTATACTGTTTTTTATTATTTTATTATTTATTACACTATTAAATAAAATATATTTTCTAATTATTTATATTCCTTTAACTTATTGTTTTATTTAGTTTTATTGGTTATTTTATGTATTTATTTATTAGCATTAAATAAAATAATATTTTCAAAAGATTTTAATTTCATGAACTTATTTTATGTATATATAGCATGTTTTATATATATATATATATATATACACACACACACACATTATACATTTTTTTATTATAGCATTAAATAAAATATTATTTTACTCCTTTAGTTTAGTTTTTTTTTTTTGTGTTATAAGTTAATAAACTTATTTTACGTGTAATATATGTTATTTAATTATATTCTAGAGCAATTTTATATTCCAGAGCAATATACATTGGGTGAGTGTAGGTGATATACACACACATACAGTATATAGATTATTTATTTGTTTATTTTTTTTATTATAGCATGAAATAAAATATTATTTATGAAAGATTTAAAGATTTTTTCTTGAAATTATTTTATGTATGTTATTCTATAATTGTTTTATTATACCATTAAATTAAAAGAGAGCTTGTTAAACACACAAACACACACACATATATATACACTGACCAAAATTATAAATGCAGCACTTTTGTTTTTGCCCCCATTTTTCATGAGCTGAACTCAAAGATCTAAGACTTTTTCTATGTACACAAAAAGCCTATTTCTCTTAAATATTGTTCACAAATCTGTCTAAATCTGTGTTGGTGAGCACTTCTCCTTTGCCCGAGATAATCCATCCACCTCACAGGTGTGGCATATCAAGATGCTGATTAGACAGCATGATTATTGCACAGGTGTGCCTTTGGCTGGCCACAATAAAAGGCCACTCTAAAATGTGCAGTTTTATCACACAGCACAATGCCACAGATGTCGCAAGTTTTGAGGGAGCGTGCAATTGGCATGCTGACTGCAGGAATGTGCACCAGAGCTGTTGCCCGTGAATTGAATGTTAATTTCTCTACCATAAGCCGTCTCCAAAGGCGTTTCAGAGAATTTTACATCCAACCAGCCTCACAACCGCAGACCACGTGTAACCACACCAGCCCAGGACCTTCACATCCAACATCTTCACCTCCAAGATCATCTGAGACCAGCCACCCTGACAGCTGCTGCAACAATCGGTTTGCGTAACCAAAGAATTTCTGCACAAACTGTCAGAAACCCTCTCAGGGAAGCTCATCTGCATGCTCATCATCCTCACCGGGGTCTCTACCTGACTGCAGTTCGCCATCGTAACCAACTTGAGTGGGCAAATGCTCACATACGATACATCTGGCACTTTGGAGAGGTGTTCTCTTCACGGATTAATCCTGGTTTTCACTGTACAGGGCAGATAGCAGACAGCGTGTATGGCGTCGTGTGGGTGAGCGGTTTGCTGATGTCAACGTTGTGGATCGAGTGGCCCATGGTGGCAGTGGGGTTATGGTATGGGCAGGCGTACGTTATGTACAACGGACACAGGTGCATTTTATTAATGGCATTTTGAATGCACAGTGATACTGTGATGAGATCCTGAGGCCCATTGTTGTGCCATTCATCCACGACCATCACCTCATGTTGCAGCATGATAATGCACGGCCCCATGTTGCAAGGATCTGTACACAATTCCTGGAAGCTGAAAACACCCCAGTTCTTGCATGGCCAGCATACTCACCGGACATGTCACCCATTGAGCATTTTTGGGATGCTCTGGATTGGCGTATACGACAGCGTGTTCCAGTTCCTGCCAATATCCAGCAACTTCGCACAGCCATTGAAGAGCAGTGGACCAACATACCACAGGCCACAATCAACAACCTGATCAACTCAATGTGAAGGATATGTGTTGCACTGCGTGAGGCGAATGGTGGTCACACCAGAGACTGGTTTTTGGACCTCCCCAGGTCCCCCCCCAATACAGTACAACTGCACATTTTAGAGTGTCCTTTTATTGTGGCCAGCCTAAGGCACACCTGTGCAATAATCATGCTGTCTAATTAAAATCTTGATATGCCACACCTGAGAGGTGGATGGATTATCTCGGCAAAGAAGAAGTGCTCACTAACACAGATTTAGACAGATTTGTGAACAATATTTGAGAGAAATAGGCCTTTTGTGTACATAGAAAAAGTCTTAGATCTCTGAATTCAGCTCTTGAAAAATGGGGGCAAAAACAAAAGTGTTGCGTTTATAATTTTGGTCAGTGTGTATATATATATATATATATATGTGTGTGTGTGTGTGTGTGTGTGTGTGTGTTTACCAAGCTCTCTTTTATAGAGAACTATATAGAAATATTTATAGAATAACATACATAAAATTATTTCATTAAATACATTAAAGGAATAAAAAATCATTTTAAATATTTTATTTCATGCTATAATAAAGAAAAAACCTAAACTCACCAAATGTATATTGCTCTAGAATATAAAATTGCTCTAGAATATAATAAAATAACATATATTACACATTAAATAAGTTCAAGAAATTAAAATTATTTGAAAATAAAAATGTAGTTCAGCTCATGAAAAATGGGGGCAAAAACAAAAGTGTTCCATTTATAAATTTGGTCAGTGTGTGTGTATATATATATATATATATATATTAGGGATGCACCGAAACGTATCGGCCGAAATGCTTGCGCGTTTTGTCAGTAAAGCCGGTTCTGTAATCAGCGGTAAATGCCATCAGGTGCGTGATTTCATGTTGAGCCGTATATACTACACACAGCCGTTGTTCACTGACGAGCTGCGCAAATCCATGTTCATTATCAGTGTGAATTTGCGCAGCTCGTCGGTGAACAACGGCTGTGTGTAGTATATACGGCTCAACGTGAAATCACGCACCTGATGGCATTTACCGCTGATTACAGAACCGGCTTTACTGACAAAACGCGCAAGCATTTCGGCCGATACGTTTCGGTGCATCCCTAATATATATATATAAACATTATACATTATTTTACATTTTTTCTTGAAAAAAATGATTTTTCTTTCTTTCATTTATTTTATGTATTTATAATATATGTTTATTTTTTATTATAGCGTTAAATAAAATATTATTCCTTCAATTTATTATTTTATTTTATTTATTTTTAATGTGTTATTTTATTCATTAGCATTAAATACATTTTTTTAAAGATTTTAATTTCTTGAAATTATTTATTATTAATATATGTTATTTTTTACAATTATTTATATTTATTTATTTTATTTTGTTATTTTATTTTATTTTAGTTCAGTGGGATTAGCAGGACTCTTAAAGTGCTTCTAGCACTGTTAAACAAAATCATTTACTATATATATCATTTTTATTTTTTATTTTTTTATTATTTTTATTATAGCAGTAAATAAAATATTTCAAAATCAATTTCTTTATTTTATTATATTTATTTTATTAATTAGTTAATTAGTTTAAAGTAATATATATATTATTCTTTAATATATCATTAAGTCAAATAAAACATGAATTTATTATTTTTAATTTATTTTGATTCTGTGGTCACATCATATAAATCATGTTTTTTTTTTTGTTTTGTTTTTTTTACTTGAAAATTGCATTACAATGTACCTTCGATGTACAACACAGCAATTCATTCTTACCTAGATGTGCTTGTTAACAATCTTGAAGCCTAAAAAACAACAACAGTGGACTGATAAAAACTCATCGCAGCCATTTTTATATGCAATATGCATGTGCTGGTGAGTGAACAGACTCTTTGTGGTCTGTGGTTGTGTTGCATGACCTGGTCTGGTGAGCTGGTCTTCTTTGGTGCGTTTTTGCTAACATGACACAATAAGACGACTCCAACATGTAGAAATGCTGTTGAGAGTAACAGAAAATGAAAACTTAATTTACAAAGTTATCAAGAACACCCTTTTAGAATAAGCACTTACAGGAATCACTTACTTTTAATTGGAACCAGGGTCCAAAATTTCACTCACCAAGTGCTAAACGCAAGTAAATAAAACAGATTCGTCATTAGTGTTTATATCAAATTGTGGCAATGATTATCTGACTCTAGCAGACAATTTGTATGAATTACTTTTTGATTCACTCAAAAGAAAACACTGCAAGAGACACTGTGACCTTCGCTGTTTGTTACTAATATGCAAGGAAGCCAGCTAATTAGCTACACTTCACAATTACAATCACACATTTTTAAACAGAAATAATGCAAAATACAGTGTCACAGCTGGTAAACTGTCTCCGTTTACCCTGCATATCTATAAAGGTTAACTTTTAAAAAAATATTATATTTTGGGTGACTGTGATATTGTTAGTTTTGAATTGGATTATGAGAACAGGCCTGTCTCTTGGTAGTTTGATCTCTGTGTGTGTGTGTGTGTGTGTGTGTGTGTTCACATCATACACACATGTGTCTGTGTGCTCTTCCAGACAGTCAGACAGTCACCTTCAAGTGTCTCCTTTCTGGACAGAGTGTCACTCTAAACCAAAGCAGAATGGGACACTGATGGACTGTGTGTTGTCATGTATCATTTTGATTACAGTGGTCTGTCAGTGTTGGTGTGTGTGTGAGTGTGTCTAGCCATTGATAATATTAAGGCACATGTCAATATAATGTATGTCTCTTTTCCATCCAATAAAATTAAATGGTGACCAATGATTATATTACATATAAAAAAGGCAGTATATAATAGTCCACTAACAGTAGTTTGTATAATTTGTGCCATATATTCCAAGAATTCTGAAGCTATACAATGTGTCAAATTTAAATTAGATGAATTGTTTCTCTCTCATTTTCAAATCTTGCAGGTTTTTTTATTTGTATAATTATTTATGAAATATATATATATATATATATATATATATATACATATATACACACTACCGTTCAAAAGTTTGGGGTCAGTACATTTTTATTGTTTCTTTTTTTTTTTAAGAAATTAATACTTTTATTCACCAAGGATGTATTAAGTTAATAATTAAAAGTTTATTAAAAGTTAATAATAAATAATTTACATTGTTATAAAATATTTATATTTTGAATAAACACTGTACTTTTTAAACTTGTTATTCATGAAAGAATCCTGAAAAAAAAAAATCACAGGTTCCAAAAAATATTTGGCAGCACAACTGTTGATATTATCCAACATTGATCATTCTAATAATAAATCCGCATATTAGAATGATTTCTGAAGGATCATGTGACACTTAAGACTGGAGTAACAGCTGATAAAAATTCAGCTTTTCATCACAGGAATAAATTCTATTTTAAAGTATGTTAAAATAAAAACATTATTTTATATTGTAAAAACATTTTGCAATATTACTGTTTTTTTTCTATATTTTTAATCAAATAAATGCAGCCTTGATGAGCATAAGAGACTTCTTTAAAGACTATTACAAGTCTTACTGACCCCAAACTTTTGAACGGTAGTATATATATATATATATATATATATATTTTTTTTTTAATAATTTCTGAAATTTAAATCACCATCATTTTCAAATCTTATTTTTAATTATTTCATTTTTGTAATTATGTACATCAGCCATATATCTTCATAATTATCCCTAAAATCTCATAATTATACAAACATATATAATAAAATGTATATAATAAATAAAATATGGATATAAAATATGAGTAAATAATGACAGAATTTTCATTTCTTCTTATTAAAACTAAACAAAATAAAACATTTAGAACTTAATTTATTTATTCATTAGTGCTTTTTAATAATGCTTTTTAAACTCAAAAATTGTGCCAAAATGGGTTTAATGTTGTGAATACAGAAAAATCTTGTGATTTTTTTAAACAATTATTTCTTATTTTTATAATCATTTAATTATTGATTAATTAATTATTTCTAATTATTTATGAAATAAAAATATTTCGCTTTTTTTCCCGTTTTTGTAATTATATACATTGATCAGTCTTATTTCTTCTCCATAATTATTCTCCATCAGTCTCATAATTATACAAATATAATATTTAATAAATATTTATTAGATAATATTTATATAATAAAGTATGGAAATAAAATATATGAGCAAATAATGATAGAAATGTATTTCCTCTTTATTAAAATGAATTAAAATAAAACATTTATAACTTTAATAACATACATTGATCAGCCCTATATCTTCTCCATAATTACTCCTCCAAAATCTTGTAAATATACAAATATATATAGTAAATTATATGAAATTATTTATATAATAAATAAAATGGATATAAAATATAAGAGTAAATAATGACATCATTTTCATTTCTTCTTTATTACAATTTATAACTTTTAATTACTTTATTTATTTATTAGTGCTTTTTATTGCTTTTTAAACTAACAAATTGTGTCACTGGTTTAATGTTGTGAATACAGAAAAATCGGTATTATTATTATCATTATCATTATTATTATTATTTATAGAATTATTTATGAAATAAATATAAATATTTAATTTTTTAAATACATAATTTTTAAAATAAATGTAAACTAAACATAGATATAAAATATAAATGATGACAAAATTTTAATTTCTTCTTTATTAAAATGAAATAAACATTGAAAAATTTGAAAACTGTCTCACTGGTTTTTAATTAATTAATTTATTTATTAGTGCATATTATTGCTTTTTAAACTCAAGAAATTGTGTCACTGGTTTAATGTTGTGAATACTGAAACATCTGTATTATTTTCTCTATTTTCTATTTAATAATAATTTATTATTATAATTGTATAATTATTTATGAAATAAATATAAATGTTTAAATTTATAAATATTTTTAATAAACTTAAACAAAATATGGATATAAAATATACAAATAAATGATGACAGAATTTTCATTTCTTTATTAAAATAAAATAAAATAAAACATTTATAATTTATTTATTAACTTGAAAAGGGTCTCACTGTTTTTTAATTAATTTATTTATTTATTAGTGCATTTTATTGCTTTTTAAACTCAAACATTGTGTCACTGGTTTAAAATCTATATTATTTCCTGTATTTATTTTTATAATAATAATTTATTATTACTATTTTTATAATGATTTATAAAATAAATATACATTTTTCGTTAATTAATTTTAAATAAATATTTTTTAAATAAATGTAAACAAAATATGGATATAAAATACAGGTAAATTATGACAGAATTTTTATTTTTTCCTTATTAAAATAAAATAAAACATTTATAATTTATTTATTAACTTGCAAACGGTCTCACTGGTTTTTAATTTATTTATTTATTTATTAGTGCATTTTATTGCTTTTTAAACTCAAACATTGTGTCACTGGTTTAAAATCTGTATTTTCTGTATTATTTTTATTATAATAATACTAATATATTATCACTATCTTTATAAAATAAATATACATTTTTAATTAATTAATGTAAAATAAATATTTGTAAAAATAAATGTAAACAATATATGGATATAATTTTAATTTCTTCTTTATTAAAATAAAATAAAATAAAACATTTATAATTTATTTCTTAACTTGAAAACGGTCTCACTGGTTTGATATTGTAAATACTGAAAAGCTGTATTTTCTGTAAGATTTTTATATTTATTTTTTATTTTTATAATTATTTATGAAATATACATTTAAAAAATAATAAAAAGGAAAATTCTAAAATGCACAAATCTTGATTTGCATGATCATTTTCCTACTTATATATATACTTGTATATTATTTTGAATTTATTTTGATTTATTTTATTAGTTTAATAGCTCTATTCTGTTTTCTAGGAGGAAGAAAATGTTTTTAGATCACGAGAATGAGTAAATAATGACCGAAGTTTCTTTTCCGGCTGACCCGTTACACATCTTCTTTATTGTTTTGGGGGTCTGATGGGTCGTTCAGGCCACGCGGCTGTAACCGAGAAGTCTGATCGCAGCGGCGGGCGTCACGCGTTAATAAACCCGGGTCTAGTTCCCTCGCCTGCCCTGGGAGATCGCTTACATCAAAGCACCAATCAAAAACTGGTGCAGATATAATTTGTCATCAGGGATTTCCTGCTGGAGAATTATAGAGAAGATACAGGGCCGATCAATACTATGGATTTTCACTGCAGTGGCTGATTGTCCAATTGCTGTGAAACATGCGGAAGGATAAAAGGCCACGCCTGCCAGTCTCCGGCGGACTGCCGACTCAGCATAAGGCCTGTCAGATTCCTCTGGGCGGCACTGATAGAAAATTATCACGCCGAGGTGTCCGAGTCCTATTTAACGCGCTCGCTCGCTCGCACGCTCGCACGCTTCATCCGATCCTCTTCGCTGGCTCGCTTTGAGGAAGCGTCACTCAGCTCCGTATCGGCGTCTCGGACGAGGTCTCGGGCTCCTCGATTGAGAAAGAGAGAGAAACGGATGCTTGGGAGCACAATCTCCTCTTTTAGTGAGACGTCTGACTGCATTAGAGCAGATGCATGTTGAACGGGCGAAATCCCAGACAAAACTGACCCTTGCGTTTAACTCCGTCTTCATAAATCCCTAATCTTGCACTCCAGACAGCCCAACGCTGGAGGAACACGACATTTTATAGATTTGTTTGGATGTGCTTGACATAAGAAGTAAAAACATTTCACTTCCCGTGGACATACAGCCGTGGTATTTCCGAGGTCCGTGCTAATGCTGATGGGCTGACAGCTCGTATTCAAAGGGACTGAAGGGTAGGAAGAAATGACAGGCGTGCTGCGCTGCATTATTGCCGTGCCTTGTAGAAGCTTCCAGAGATCCCAGACTCAACGAGCGGTTATTTCACACGGCCGGCTCCACGCGCTGGTAAACCGAGTTGACGTATTCCCGCCGGTCGCTACAGTGCAGCCCTGCGGTCACGTCGCTTTAGGAAAAAGCATCAAGCAGTAACAGTGCATTTGTGTACAGGACAGGCCCGTCCTGTGAGAGATATATGACAGATCGCCTAGAAATCCGTGACATAATCCGTAAAAAAAATTGTAGATAAAATTAGATAACTAAATTTGGGAGAGGAAAAAAATTGCATGTTTATTTTTCTTTATTTTATTTTTATTTTTCCGTTATATTAGCTTTACATTTTCAGTTTCAGGGGAAAAAAGTTTTTTCTTAATATTTTTAAATGATTTTTGCTGTTGTACTTTCATTTTAATTTTAGCTACAATTTTTGTAACCGTGTTGTGTGTTTTTGCATTTTCATTAAATATTGTTTTGAAATTCTATTATAGTTTTTCTTAATATCTTCAATTTTCAATTAATTTTTATTTTAGTATTTTCCACATTCATTATAACTTTAGCTAAAATTTGTACTAATTTAGTTAGTTATTGTTTTGAGATACTATTTCGTCTTTTCTTAATCTTTTCAATTCATTTTTATTTTTGTATTTTCCACCTTCATTTTAATTTTAGGTGACGTTTTTGCAATTTTATTAGTTACTGTCTTGATATGCTATTTTAGTTTTTATTAGAATTTTAAAATAATTTTTATATTTGTATTTTCCACTTTCATTTTAATTTTAGGTAAAATATTTGTAACCGTGTTGTGTGTTTTTGCATTTTCATTAAATATTGTTTTGAAATGCTATTACAGTTTTTCTTAATATTTTCAATTAATTTTTATTTTTGTATTTTCCACCTTCATTTTAATTTTAGGTAACGTTTTTGCAACTGTGTTGTGTGTTTTTGCACTTTTATTAGTTACTGTCTTGAGATACTATTATAGTTTTTCTTAATATTTTTAATTAATTTTGTATTTTTGTCTTTTCTACTTTCATTATCATTTTAGTAAATTTTATTGTAGTAATTTTAATGTTTTTGGTAATTTTTTTAGTTATTGTTTTGAGATACTATTTCGTCTTTTCTTAATGTTTTCAATTAATTTTTATTTTTGTTTTCTCCACTTTCATTTTAATTTTAGGTAAAGTTTTAGTAATTGTGTTGTGTGTTTTTGCATTTTGTTTTAAGATGTTATTTTAGTTTTTCTTAATACTTTCAATAATTTTTTATTTTTGTATTTTCAACTTTGGTTATAATTTTAATACTTAAATAATTTTTAGTTACTCCTTTTTTTCATTTTTTTAGTTATTGATTTGTGATACCATTTCAGTTTGTCTTAATATTTTCTATTCATTTTTATTTGTGTATTTTCCACTTTCATTTTAATTTTAGTTTTCCTAAACGTTACTATTTTCTTGTCCTTTTTAGTTATTCTTTTAAGATACGATTTCAGTTTTTCTTAATATTTTTATTAATTTTTTTTAAATTTCCAATTTTTGCATTTTTATGAAGTATTGTTTGAAGATGCTATTTTAGTTTTCTTAATATTTTCAATGAATTTTTATTTTTGTAGTTTCCACTTTCATTATATTTTTAGCTAATTTATTTTTACTAATTTTGTTGTTATTTTTGTCATTTTTTAGTTACTGTTTTGAGATAATATTTCAGTTTGTCTTAATATTTTCAATACATTTTTTATTTTTACATTTTCAACTTTCATTATACATCTTTTTTTTTTTTTTTTTTTGTTTTGAGATACCATTTCAGTTTTTTGATGATATTCTAAATTAATTTTTTGTACTTTCCACTTTCATTTAAATTTGAGATAATTCTTTAATAATTTTGTTGCTTTGTCATTTTTAGTTATTTTGAGATACTATTTTGGTTACGGAGTATTTCATAATCTGGCCTCGGGCCGGCCCTGTTTTTGTGTGTAAGAAAGTCTGGACATTTCCAGACCTCTTAGGCTCGTCTTATGCGATGCCCCCTGACAGGCCAATATCAAAGAGCTCTATGTGAAGGCAAAGTGCCAAGCGATGAACACGACGAGCCCAGACTCTGTCTGACTGGCCCTGCAGGCAGACACAGAGGAAATGAACTGACCACTGTATACAGGAAGAGCAGCGGAAAGCCCTAAACAGGCTTCAACAGAACAGATTCACCCTGACAGGCTTCCCACTTCAATTTAAATGTAGTCTCTGACCAGTTTTACTCATGGATAGCAACTTAAACTCGGACTTGTTGGCACAAAGAAACATGGCATCTCATGAAACCTGTCAACAGTCATGAGCGAGTTATATTTCACCCAAAATAAAAATAAATAAATGATAAAATAATTATTTGCATGAAATCAAGGAAGGCTGTTTTTTAGGATCACATTTTCTTTTGCATTCTGATTATGGAAATGACAATTAAGCACATTTAAGCTTAAGATGATTTATAAAAAATTAAAAAAGTAAAATAAATAAATATTATTTTTCATAATATTTTAAATGAATTTTTATTTTTGTATTGTCCACTTTATTTTAATTTTAGCTAAAGTTTTAGTAATTGTGTTGTGTTTTTGTCATTTTCATTAACTACTGTTTTGAGATGCTATTATAGTTTTTCTTAATATTTTCAATTAATTTTTATTTTTGTATTTTCCCACTTTAATTTCAGTTTTAGCTAAAGTTTTAGTAATTGTGTTGTGTGTTTTTGTCATTTATTAGTTATTGTTTTAAAATGCTATTTTAGTTTTTCTTAATATTTTTAATTATTCGTTATTTTTTATTTTTTTTTTTTATTATAATTTTAGCTAAATGTTTTACTAATTTCGTTGTGTGGTTTTGTCATTTTTATTAGTTATTGTTTTGAGATGTTTCACTTTATTTTAATTTTAGCTTTTTAAGTTTAAGTTTTAGTAATTTTGTTGTGTGTTTTTGTCATTTATTGGTTATTGTTTTAAGATGCTATTTTAGTTTTTCTTAATATTTTCAATTAATTTTTATTTTTTGTATTGTCCACTTTTATAAAAAATTCAGATAAAGTTTAGTAATTTTGTGGTGTTTTTGTTGATTTTATTAGGTTTTATGCATTTTTATTTTAGTGGGCTTCACAACTTAAATAATATAGTATAAAAGTATATTTTATAGAAGATAAACAATATTGTGTATTTACTCATTTATTTATTTTAATATTAAAATACATATATATATATATATAATTTTATTTTTATATTATTTATATATTTATATTATTTTTTTATATAATTTTATTTTATTTTTATTTTATTTATTAAATGAAATATTTTTATTGTAATACAGTGTAAATTACTATAAGGTTCATACACATTGCAAAAATGTGAATTGTAGTAATTATAATTAATTATTGTTATTATTAATAATAATGGGGAAATTAATTGTCATGACAATTGTCAAAATAAGGTAAAAAATTTTAAGGTAAAAAAAAAAAAAATGCAAAATATAATTTTCTATTTTTTTTTCTTTTAATTTTGGGGTGAAATATGACCAGAACATGTTCCTGATAAAGCTTTATAAAAACCTATTCCTGGAAAACCTGGAAATATCAGGGAATTTCGAAAAGTGTGATTTCCGGGAATGAAAATGTCATGAAAATGAATCACATCTTAAAAGGTCATGCAGAAAAGTCATAGAAATGTCTAAATACAATATCCTTTTTTTTCCAGTCAGACTCAGCTCAAAAGTATTTCATGAGACAGAAATGACTCTCTATAAAACCATAACAAACATCATAAAAATGTATAGGTCAAAAAAAGTGTGAACCCTGTTGACAGGTTTAATGAGAATTACGAATCACGCTAAAAATGGCAAACACATAATCATATCTTACACATCCCTACAACCTCATAGAGCAAACATTACAGATATTCTTTCCACATGACGACATTTCTGTCAGAACGTTACAGTAATAGTTACTGTAAAACTGCATGTAAATGACTTCAGCATTACACTTCGACCCTCACCGCCACACATTATCTACTCAGAATAATGCGCGAGCCAAAGCGACAGCGGCCCCGCGGCGTTACGGCCCGCGGTGTCGACGTGCGTCACGTGGCATCTGGCATCGTGGATGATTCTCGAGCCGCTAGAAAAGGCTGGAGCCATTAGTTTCATCATCATTTGTGAGAGGTTGAGTGTTCTGGTGTGATGTTATCTTTCTCGGCGCTGGAGGAGGACATATGGGGGAGCGGTGACCCGAGTATATACGCCTGATAAAAATAGCTCAGCTGCTGTGAATATGCTCCGTGAGAGCAGTTCTGGGATTAGGAGCTGTGATGGAGGTGCCGTCATTGAGCTGAAGTCTGCGGCGCTGAGCGGCACCTGTTTAGATTCACTTTGCTTTTTATATCTTGTGTTAGGTGCGTATATGACATGTTTTTGGCGGTGAGACAAATGCAGGGTTTGCTAAAGATTCAAAATCAACAGTCCTGAATCAATTTAGTCACTGATTAAAGTAGTTAAATAGTTACTCAGCCCCAGGCCATCCAAGATATAGATGAGTTTGTTTCTTCAACAAAAGAACAGATTTGGATAAATTTAGCATCACTTGCTCACCAATGGAGCCTCTGTAGTGAATGGGTGCCGTCAGAATGAGAGCCCAAACAGCTGATAAAAACATCACAAGTAATCCACACCACTCCAGTCCATCAATTAACAACGTGTGAAGCCAAAAACTGCATGTTTATATAGAAACAAGACCATAATTAAGACGTTTTATCTTTAAGGCCAAAATATAGGTTTATAATCCATAATAACGCCAATCTCCTGTTGTCCTCTCACATCAAAATCCACCCACGTATTTGTTTAGAGCTGTTTTGGCTTGCAAACAGTGTTTGATCTGTGCATATTTCTCTCCTAAATCAGGCAAAACAACTTTCTCACTGCAGAAAGCAACATTACAGAAAACTTGCATTTTAGCTGGAAGCAATTGTTTGAAGTTAAAATGCCTTAATTATAAATTTGCTTTTTACAAACATGTATCTTTCACTTCACAAGATGTTAACTAAATGGCTGGAGTGGTGTGGATTACTTGTGGATTATTGTGATGTTTTTATCAGCTGTTTGGACTCTCATTCTGACGGCACCCGTTCACTGCAGAGAATCCATCGGTGAGCAAGCGATGCTAAATGTCTCCAAATCTGATGAAGAAACAAACTCACCTACATTCGTACAGCCTCATTTTTTTGTGTAAGCCATTCCTTTAAACGTATTTGGGATTAATTGTGGTCTTTAATAGGGTTGGGTATCGAGAACCCAATTTGGAACCGGTTCCAAATTTCCAAGAACCGTGCATGAGATAAAACAGTTCTGCATAACGATTCATGCGTTTGCATTTTAATGTGATTTTAAAGTTTAAAATCAAGCGATTTAAGCGCAGCAGAAGAAAGAAGTTGCGCACCATTATTACATCTGATGCGTGAGAACAATGAACAGTAGTTCCGTGGTGCAGGTTCCTGACCTGTGTCCGTTCTCGAACCATTTCGTGCATTTCCACTGCAGGAAAGGTCGTTCCGGTCCGAATCTGACTTCTCTTTCACATTTACCACCCAATACTCACAAAATACGTCAGTATATCCTCATAAACACAACTGTTTTTTTGTTGAAAGTGAGAGTAAACAGATGAGAAAATAAACACACATGTAACAGTATTTTTAGATCCGTGTGTGTTTGGATGCCCATTTTCCACAAGTTGATATGCTATTTTAGGGTCTTAATAAAAAGTCTATAATATACTGTGGTTAAAAATTCTCAATGTTTCTGTAAAACAACACCCTTTTTACCTTGTCAAAATAAGCTCTTCAAAAATCATTCCATTCTGATGGATTGTTCCTATAAATGCAAATGAGCTCTGCTCGCCCCGCCCCTCTCTATGGAGTGACAAGCTGCTCTGAGAGATTGTTTACTTTAGCTGCGAAACCTGCTAACTAGCACGTTATTAGGAAAGGTGATTGCAGAGATTCATTAAAAAAACCCTTATACTCACTACTGCTGTAAGTGAAGCTGGATCACCAATGATCTGCGCAAACATAGACGCATTTATGTAGATCGGGAGGTGCATTCCCTTCACAAACAAATGTAATCCATTGCATCTTTAATGGCTCAGATGTCGGGAGTAAATGACAACCACTATGTTCATTATTACATCCAGCAACACAACACCTCAATTGCTCAATCAGAGATATTCTTGTCTTACTTACATCCCTGCTCCGGCATCGAAACAATGGAGCTCGGACTGTTACAGCTGATCTGAGGTAAAACGCTCATGTCAATCAACTATCGTGGGAGCGGCCTCTGTTGGTGTGACGTCACACCGACGGGCATCTCAGAATGGCTCGATTTAAAAAAAGGGGATATTATTTTTACAGATTAATTAAAAACCATTGCATGTATTTTTATCATTATAGGGTAGATGTGTACATACACTGCCAACACACATTAATGTTCAAACAACATGTAAAAGTGAACTTTGCATCCGATTACCCTTTTAAAGAGACAGCAGCCTAATAAACGTGCTGCCTGTCATTAATGTTAAAGGAGAATCCACTTCCAGAACAATAATTTACAGATAATGTACTCACCCCCTTGTCATCCAAGATGTTTATGTCTTTCTTTCTTCAGTCGTAAAGAAATTATGTTTTTTGAGGAAAACATTTTAGCATTTTTCTCCATATAATTGGACTACTATGGTGCCCTGAGTTTGAACTTCCAAAATGCAGTTTAAATGCGGCTTCAAACGATTCCAAATGCGATTGTAAACGATCCCAGCTGAGGAAAAATGGTCTTATCTAGCGAAACTATCAGTTATTTTCATTAGAAAAATACAATTTAAATACTTTTTAACCTCAAATGCTCGTCTTGTCTTAATCTCCCTGAACTCTGTGTATTCTGGCTCAAGACAGTTAGGGTATGTCGAAAAACTCGTATTTTCTCCCTCAAAAATTATTTCAAAATCATGCTACATCGCTGCAGAAGTACTGACACAGTCTTTGCAAAGTGAACATGCAACCAAGATCAAACACCCTTAACAAAAAAAAAGGTAAAACAGTGATGATTTTGAAGTTGAGGGAGAACATGAGATGGGAGCTTTTCGACCCTAACTGTCATGAGCCAGAATACACAGAGCTCAGGAGAGGTAAGGCAGCGTTGTCATTATTATTATATGAGCTCAACTGATTGATGAAATCAGTTGTGCTCATACAATAATAATGTCAAACGCTCGTCTTGTCTTACTCTCTCTGAACTCTGTGTATTCTGGCTCATAATAATCATAATAATCTGATAATAATCAGAAATGCAAATCAGCATAATAAAATGATTTCTGAAGGATCATGTGACACTGAAGACTGAGGTAATGATGCTGAAAATTCAGCTATTCATCACAGGAATAAATTACATGTTAACATATATGCACACAGAAAACGGTTATTTTAAATTAATTAAATATTTCACAATATTACTGTATTTTTTAAAATCAAATAAATGCAGCCTTGGTGCGTTAAGAGACTATCAAAAACAATAAAAAATGTTTTAATTAGCCTTGGAAAATTGTATTTCTGGCTAGTTCAATTTCTAATTAAAAGACCTTTTTATTGGTCAACTGCAGTACTTCTGTAATGTGACATGATATTCAAAAAGAAGAAGAAAAAAGCAATGTACAGAAAAATGAAGCCATTTCAGGGGTAGAGAAATGTATTGCATTTGGATTAAAAAAAAAAAAAAAAAAAAAAAGAAAATCACAAAACGACTTCCTTCGTAATAACGTGCACCAATAAATCATTAAGAAATGAGACCAGAAATGTCTATAAGGAACGTAAATAGGGCTAATTTTGATTTCATGCTGGCTTTCGGGTCAAATCAAGTTCAAGTGTAATCCGTAGGTCACAAACTAATAGCCATCATTCATATACATGAAGCAAATGAGTACAACAGCGTGTTTGAGGTTGAGTGAGTGTACGAAGATGCACGCAACGGAATGAAAGACGTGTGTGTGTGTGTGAAGGCATGTCTGTTTGATTATGCAGCTCTAGCTGTGAAACAGCATATGAAGGACTCATACTCGCCAAAACAGCGTGCTATATTGCAACAGCCACTCTGTAATGATAGAGATATTGAGGGCTGTAATTGTTATTATTGCCAAACCCAAATTGAAACTCATAACCTGCCTGACTCCAGCTATCAGTTGTCATTAAGTAAGAAAACAGACGTCTCAGCGGCGTGGCCTCGGTGCTGCGAGCTGTCTGTTGACACACAAAGTAATTGAAGAGGGAGTCGAGCTGTTTGAGCGCACTCAAAAGGAGAAGAAATGAGCACTTGATCAGAGCGTTTTTATGTCTATAGAGATGATTTGATTTCACGTAACGTCTGTTTTATAGCCCACCAAGCCATTAATTTGCATGGAGGCGAGTCAAAATGTGACATTTTTATTTAGGCGCTTTCGCCGTGTTTGGAGAACAATTGACTAGTGGGTTTTTGTGCTGTCAGTTTCGGTGGCATGTCGTCTCATTATATCAGGCCTTACAGAGATGCTTAGGAGGTGCTCAAACACACACACACACACTCCGAGTACAATGACAGTGTTGCCGAAGGTCAATGCTGAGTTCTTTTGCTGTGGATTAATACCAGCAGGTGAGTGGGATGTTTATTTTACACAAGGCATGTTGGGATTTTATAGGAGTTTTATAGAACAAGTTTTAGCATCTCAAGACTAGGGTTATTACAGTTAAAACGGTAACACTTTACGAGAATTGTAAGTAGAAAAACATCTGCTAAATGAATGAACGTAGATTCAAATGCAATAAGGTTACATTATTTGACGTGCTAACAATGAAAAATACTTCTAAAGCATTTATTAATCCACTAATGCAATATTAAAGGGATAGTTCACACAAAAATGAAAAATTGTCATTAATTACTCACCCTCATGTCGTTTCAAACCTGTAAGACCTTCGTTCATCTTCGGAACACAAATTAAGATATTTCTGATTAAATCCGAGAGCTTTCTGACCCTGCATAGGTACCATCTTCATACTCTTGTGAATGTGCGTCGAAGACTGACACGGAAGAGAAGAAATTGTTGAATAAAGTTGTTCTTTTTGTTTTCATTGCGCACAAAAAAGTATGCTCGTAGCTTTGTAACATTACAATGAACCACTGATGTCGCACAGACTATTTTAACAATGTCCTTACTACCTTTTCTTGAATGTGCTAGTTGTGTTGTTGTCTATGCAGGGTCAGAAAGCACTCAGATTTCATAAAAAATATCTTAATTTCCAAACTTACGGGTTTGGAATGACAATGAGGGTGAGTAATTAATGACACAATTTTCATTTTTGAATGAACTATCCCTTTAAAAAAAAAAAAAAGTCCTGAGCTAACATGAACAAAAAATGAACAAACAACAAACATTAACAAAGATTTATAAATAATGTAACAAATGTATTGCTTATTGTTAGTTAATGTTAGGTAATGCATTAAGTTAATGTAAAGTTAGTTAGTGTAAAGTATTTCCATTAAAACTGACTAAAACTATAACTTCAACTAAAACCATAAAAAACATTTTTTTTGTAATCTAAAATAAAATAAAATGCAATCTTATATTATATATAATGTACATACATATATTTTTTATGTACAATTAAATATATATATATTTAAATGTAAATAAAAAAATATATGTATATAGATTACTTCTAAAGCATTTATTAATCTACTAATATATATATATATATATTAGCTCTATTTTATTTCAGCATGTTTAACTCATTTAGTTTATCCCAAGGTACTAAAAAAATAAAAAACCAAAACAAAAAAATTAAAAATAAATATAAAATAAACTTTTACATTTTTAAATTAAAGTGAAAGAGAAAATATACAATCTAATTCAAAATAATAAATAAAATTATAATAGTATATTAAAATAATACTGCTTAATACTTAGCTTTTACATTTTAAGGGGATACGCTGCCTTAAAATAAATAAATAAATAAATAGGCATTACAAAAATATTTTATATAAAAATGTATTAAATAACTACATAAAGTTTATATCTATAATATTTATAGTATTTGTGGCAACGCCATAAGGCTTTTTTAGTAGGGCTGTCAATCAATTCCTTGCAATTAATCGCACACAAAATAAAAGTTTGAGTTTGCCTCGTGTGTGTGTACTGTGTGTAATTATTATGTATACATAAATACAAACACATTCATGTATATATTTAAGAAATATTTACAAGTATATGTATTTATTATAATTTATTTATATATATATAAAATTTAGATTATATATAAATACAAACTGTTTTTTGATTATATAAAATACAATACTGTTTTTTTGGGCTGCTGAGGAAGAAAGGTCTTGTCTAGCTAAACGATCTGTCATTGTTTTCGAAAAATAAAAATTTGTATACTTTTTAAGCACAAAAGCTTGTGTAGCACAGGCTCTGGGATTTAGTTCACCTGTTTCGAGTCTTCGGGTTTTTCAAGTCATTCGTTCATCTTATGGGGCTGTCACGTGATGCTGATTTTGCTAAAATTAATGAAATGACTCGAAAAAAGATTCGTTCATTTTGCTGAACGAGACTCAAAGGTCCAAGTCGGTAAAACAATCCAAACTTCCCATCACTACTACGAATCACGTCTAAGTTCATCGTCTGTGTACTCCGGCTCACAAAGGTAGAGTACGTCGAAAAACTCCATGTTATTTTCTTCTACAACTTCAGAATTGCCCGACATCGTTGTACCTTTTTGCTTATAAACACCGTTTGACTTACTTGCACTTTCTTAGTCTTTGTGCATTCGCTTTGTAAACACTGGGTCTGTAGTTCTGACTACGTTCCGCGTGACCTTTCGACATGATTCAATAGTATGTGAACGTATGTGCTACACGAGTTTTTGTGCTGAAAATGTATACAAATTTTTATTTTCCGAAAAAAATGACCGATCGTTTCGCTAGAAAAGACCCTTCTTCCTCGTCTGGGATCACTTACAGCCCTTTGAAGCTGCATTTAAACTACATTTTGGAAGTTCAAAATCGGGGCACCTTATCAGTCCATTATATGGAGAAAAATGCTGAAATGTTTTCCTCAAAAAACATCATTTCTTTACGTCTGAAGAAAGAAAGACATGAACATCTTGGATGACAAGGGGGTGAGTACATTATATGTGAATCTTTGTTTTGGAAGTGGACTTCTCCTTTAACCCGAAAGCAAACAGAAAAATTCTACTGGGTTTTTGTCACAGGAATCAAGGTGATGTGAACTTCTGTATTGGCCTTCAATATACATTATTACTGCAAAACTCAACTGGGACAAACCAGCTGCTCATGTAGAGCATTTCAAATCATACACATATGAGTGTCTACTTGCTACCTATATGGACAGCAAGACTGAAGTTTGAAACAGCCAACAATATTTTAGCATGGAAGTCATATTCAGTCAGCGTGTTTGATTGTAGCCCCCACC